>JAGJRO010000208.1:0-94898 GCA_022832285.1 Lepidurus apus apus | reverse complement strand
ATCATCACATCAATTATCTGGCTGCGCAATGTGAAACCGTTATACGAAGGATCGCCAAGCTTGGAAGGATTTCTAAGGCAGTGACCTGCAAACAACTTCGCTCCCTATTCCAAGCCACAGTCCTCTCGAAGATACGGTACGCATACCCTGCATGGAGTAATGTTTCCACTTCCATGCTTCGGCCCCTCACCCAAATATACAGAAAAGGCCTACTCACCATTACAGGCGCCTTACCTTCGACTCCTTCCGTAGCACTGGAGGTGGACACCGGATAACTGCCTCTCGATTTATACCTCGAGAACGTAAATTTAAAACACTTCGTCTCAAGATTCTGGAACAAGTGGCCCGTCCCACCGATAACTCCCAACCACAAAAGATACATGTTAAGCACCGAAAGGGCAAGAGCACTCGTGGAATCATTCTGGATTTCGCCCCCGGATTCGCTTAAGGTAGCACGTGGATGGATTGACAATGAAGNCACCGAAAGGGCAAGAGCACTCGTGGAATCATTCTGGATTTCGCCCCCGGATTCGCTTAAGGTAGCACGTGGATGGATTGACAATGAAGTAATGAGGAAATGGAAACTACGCTGGAGCACCAACAATGGTCCCCTTCGAGACCTAGTACCTGATCCCAGACACCACGGAATCGTCCAAATACCCCTCCCGAGGTGTATCATCTCCAATATGGTACAACTTAGAACCACACACTTCCCCGCAGCGTACCGGTGGTGGAGTCATCTCCTTTTCAGTTAATTTTGGGTATGGAATGGATCACCAAAAGCAAAGTTTCCCTGTGTCCCGATGGTAACGGTGGGATGAGGATCACGGTGGGGGATGGCCGAGCAGAGGCCAAACCGAGTGGTGATGACGAGCACCGTCCAGAGATGTCACTGCGGCCTGGTGGAGCAGAGGATATCAGGGGAAGGGAGTCGGACGATTGGGAAACTGTGGCACGGCAGATGAGCGAGATCGACATACCCGACCGAGAAGAACCCAACACCAATGGCACACTAACCGTCGCGGAGGTTGTCAACATTGCCCCCGGTACACTCGTGTTTGTCGAAGCAAAGGTACCAAGAACAGCCTCAGATACTATCAGTACCCCGACGACGTTGTGTGGAAAGCCTGTTAAAGAATGGATTAGTCCAGTGTCATTGCTAAGTGTTCACGAAAACAGCGTGATGATCCCCATAATTAACATTGGTCAACGTACGCTTCGCCTTACTCCAAAACAGCGTTTGGTCAACGCCCAGTACGTAGACGCCGTAAGTGACCCTTTGGGGATGAACGGAAGCTGGTTATGTTGTTCCCTTTCTAAAGCGACACCTGAGCGACAAGCATCCACTACAGAATGGAATATGGGGGAAGACTTGTCCAATCCTGAGCGTGAAGAGCTGAGTACTCTACTGGGAGAGTACCAAGACTGCTTCGATGGTCCCAATAAGCCTCTTACGGGTACAACGTTGGTCTCCCATACCATTGATGTTGGGGACAGTAAACCTATTTACCAACCGCCACGACGAATATCCCCTGGTGAGCGCCGAATTATCACCGAGCAAGCAGAAGAAATGCTGGCCAATGACGTCATCATCCCATCCGCTAGTCCTTGGGCGTCCCCGGTAGTACTGGTCCGGAAGAAGACGGGCGAAATACGCTTCTGTGTTGACTACCGTCGACTCAATTCCATCACTAAGCGCGACGTATATCCGCTTCCCCGTACCGAAGACGTGCTGGATCGTCTTGGAGGAACAACGTTTTTCACCTCCTTAGATTTAGCCAGTGGATATTGGCAGGTGCCACTCGAATCGTCTTGCCGTGAAAAGACAGCCTTTAGCACTCCAGATGGGCTGTTTGAGTTCAAAAAGATGCCGTTTGGATTGTCGAACGCACCGGCTACATTTCAACGTTTGATGGATCGCGTGTTAGCAGGGCTTAAGTGGGAACACTGCCTCGTATATTTG
The DNA here is from genome assembly GCA_022832285.1 of Lepidurus apus apus. Lineage (NCBI taxonomy): Eukaryota > Metazoa > Arthropoda > Branchiopoda > Notostraca > Triopsidae > Lepidurus > Lepidurus apus. The sequence continues at coordinate 92,935 of JAGJRO010000208.1, read as the reverse complement.
GATGACATTATGGTACTTGGACGCAGCTTTGGAGAGCATCAAAAACGTCTGCGAGCAGTGTTAAACGCCATCCGAGAGTCTGGTTTGACCCTCAAGAAGAAGAAGTGTCACTTTGCCATGGCGCAGATTCATTTTCTTGGACACCTCGTTGATCGAGATGGAATTCGGCCAAACCCCGAGAAACTTCAAGGTATCCGCGAGTTCAAAGTACCCACCAACATTCGAAACCTTAGGGAGTTCTTGGGGATGACAGGCTATTACCGACGATTCGTAGCAGGGTTTTCGCACCTTGCCAGTCCGTTGTATGCACTCCTTAAAAAGGGTCGTCGTTGGTCATGGGGATCAGCAGAGTCCACTGCCTTTGAAGAACTCCGGACGAGATTATCATCTTCTCCCATTCTCCAACATTTTCGAGACGATCTGAGCTGTGAGATCCACACAGACGCCAGTTATGGTGGGCTTGGCGCAGCGCTTATTCAGAAGGAAGGGACGACAGAACACACCGTGGCGTTCATCAGCCGAAGATTGACCGATCCTGAGAGCCATTATCACAGCAACGAGTTAGAAATGTTGGCGGTTGTCTGGTCGATTGAGAAGTTCCGCCATTATATTTATGGACGCCCATTTCTTGTTGTCACGGATAACACTGCCGTCGCATGGCTCCACACCAAACAAGAGACGAACGCAAAGTTTGGCCGCTGGATCATGAGTCTAATGGAACACGAAATCCGCTTCATCCACAGGAAGGGTAAGCTTAACGTGGTAGCTGACGCTCTCTCTCGCAACAGCAATGGGATCCCCGAAGAAACGGATGTACGCCCCGAATTGTACATCTCCGTGCTTGCTGATGCTGCTGTCCGGCGCAATGACTTCATCTTGGCCCAACGAGCAGATCCTGAAATAAGCAGACTGATTGAGAAACTGGAAGAACTGGAGAAACAAGAAGACCCTGTGAAGAAGGATACCACTAACCCTGAATTGCTTACCTTCCGGGTGATCAACGGTGGCCTGTATCGAAGAAACGGACATCACGGACGGAGGTTAATGTTGGTAGTGCCTCGCGCAATGAGAAGACCTGTATTGGAGGCGTGTCACGCGGGCGCCACCGGAGGGCACTTCGGAGTTAGCAAGACGTTAGCTCGGCTGCAAGAACGGTATTGGTGGGTCCATCAGCGCAAACACGTCAAGCTTTTTGTTGGTGCTTGTGGCCATTGCCAGCGTCACAAACAGCCGCCTGGAATGCCTTTCGGGTTCCTCCAACCTACTGAAGCTGCACAACGACCATTTGCCGTATTGGGAATTGATCACGTGGGACCACTTCCGAAAACCCCACGAGGTAATCGACATCTCCTGGTCTGCATAGACTACTGTACCAGGTGGGTCGAAGCAGAAGCCGTACCGGATACGTCTGCCCTCGTTGTAGGAGACTTCCTGGCGAACCACATTATCTGGCGACATTCAATTCCATTGAAGTTAATCAGCGACCGTGGGACAGGATTCACGGCTCAAGTACTTGAAGATGCTTTAGAGCAGTTGGGGATTGACCATTCAATGGCTGCAGCATGCCATCCTCAAACGAACGGGTTGTGTGAGCGAATGAACCGTACCTTAAAAGAAGTGTTGGCCGCATTTGTAGACGAAACGCAAGACACACGGGATTTAGTACTCCAGCAAGCAGTATTCGCGATTAACACGGCACGCCAGGAGAGTACGGGATATAGCCCATTTGAATTAGTGTACGGTCGATTGCCAAATTTGCCCGAAGACGTTGGGTATCCCTGGCCCGTGGAAGCTCCAGAGCCGTACTCCCCCAGAGTCGTACTCCCCCTTTAAAAAGTAAATAAATTTTTGAAGAAAAGGAACAGAAACCACAGGGGAACGAAAGAGGAACTGAAGAAGATCCGCAAAATATTTCGAAAACCAGGAATTACTCCCTGTTCATATTTCTTGATCAATTAAAAATAATTCAAGAAAAGGTTTCCAAAACACATTAGGAGAACAAACAAAACACACTAAGGAAAAAAATTGTTATTTTCAAAAAAGGTAATCAAAATTCCTTTACGTTAAACGCCAGTATTTTCATTTAGGATTTCGAATTATCAATTTAGTATTTTTCATAGTTAAGATGAACTTGGATATGTGATTTTTAAAAAAATCCGGAATGGATCATAACCTACGATAGTTAAGCAGAGTAAAAAAATAATAGAAAAATATGTAGAGTATCGAATTTGTATTGCAAAACAACTTAGCTACAAAAAAAAACTTCATGCTTCAGCTTTAAAATACTCAGCAATAAAATAGAGGAGCAAACAAATGAAGAGTTTTGTTTACACCGTGGTGAGAGGGCTTTCGGACCTCGTCCTGGTTCAACTGTGCTCCCTGACCACAGTAGAACGGAAAGCATTTTTTGAATTAAGCGCGAAGTCATCTACTGGTTCCGTACACGCGAAAATAAACGTACTCCTATACTGAGTTGACGCCAAAATGAAAGTTGTCCACAACGCCAAAGCCGTTGTTGTCGCGAAAATACGCCCTTGGCCAGCCCCCTTATCTCAGGGGACTAGCCTGGGGCTTCAAAAAGTGGTAACAAAAGGCCCATAAGGAACCGGTTCGATGTTCCCTCTACATATATATTTACTCTTTTGTTTTCAAGCATTTTCTTTGTAACAGCCTTTTATTCAGGGACCTTCCTTCTGTACTGAACTTTAAAGGAAGTTCAGCTTCGTACAAAAAACTGTATCGACCAGTAGACGGTAGAAACATATTGTTGGTTGTTTATTCGTTTGCCGCTTGATGACGCTAAGAATCTCCCTGCTCCCAAAGGCAATATTCTGGACCTTTTAAAAAGGACTAGGTTAGATCAGATCAGATCAATCGGCCATTTTTTATCTGATCGGCGTTGACCCTAAATTAATTGGCAGTGATCTTATCGTTTTTTTTCTGGAAATTTACCGATCCCGACGGATCCAAAATCAGGCCGTCCAGTGGCCACTGTTTGAAATTTTTTCTATTCTGTTTGTAACACCGTTTATTCCTACTCTTGTTTTCATAAAATGATCGGAACTTTGAACTGATCTTTGATCTGATCTGACCGATTTGGATCTTTTTGATCGGATCTAAATTTTCTGAAATTTTGCAACTTTTGATCTGATGTTGGACAGAAGTTGACGACGATCGAAAATGATCTAAGATCACACAAAAAGCATCGATCCAGAACACTGCCCGAAGGATTATCAATCACAAAATTGCACGTGTTGTCAACGAAGCAGGCATACGTTCTCATAAATATTTAATTTGAACCGTCCATAATGAGTTTTCTACTACCGATGTAAGTATATAAGGGATTCTATAAATTTCATAAATAAATAATGTCAGTAAATTGTAAAACCTTTTACAAAATTATAAAACCTTTTTTTGGGGTTGGTGTAGGCGACAAGTCATCAGAAAGCTTCATCATGAACTGCTTCGGACGGTGGAAAGCCCTTTCTTGAACCTGCCATCTTACAGCCAACCGATTAGCACTACTCCTTGCTTGGAGAACATCCGAAAGCGATTACCGAGACCCAACGAAGTCAAAAGAGTAACCAAGCTGGGCTGGAAAACCAAAATGTCTACCCCTACTGGCAGGCTTATTATTTTGCGCAGGTTATTGAAAGGGAGACATGTTTTGACTCATTAGCTTTGTAAATTCATTATAAAATACAGTAAAACGTAGGCCTTTTAAAAACACACAGCAGGATTGACTACGAGATCCCAGAGAAAAAAAAAAACTTTACGGAATGATGCCAAGTCAAAAAATTACAAGAATAGCTGGTCAAAACTAGAGTTTGCCTTTCTGGTAGCGTCGTCGAGCTTGAGCTTTGGTGTGTCTGGTGTATTCTCTTTGCGTAGGTTTTTCGGTCACTTCTGGCAGTTCTTGTTCCTCCTGAGACTCTAAAACCATATAATTTGTTTTAGATGCACTATCTAACTTTCAAAAATGGATTTACCTCCCAGCAAATCAACAGGGGGATTTAAAAGCAGAGCGCGCTCTCTTTTTATGTACAACCGGTAACACTTGCAGCAGGCGAAACCCAGTAAAGCAGCGAGAAGCGTTAACCCAACCATGGACATGGGGTTTCGAACGGTTGGAATTTCGTAGAGCAGTCGATCCGCTAAGACTAATGTTACGCCCATGATAATGCCAATACCAGCCCCCACCCAGGGAATTTGAAGTTCAACCGTGTTATCCCGCTTTAATTCGCGAGCCGCCTTCTTCAGACATTCCATTAGCATAGGGTCTTGCTTTTCGAGGACAAAGGCTTGCGTGTAAGAAGTCAGAGCGTCCTGGAACTGCGACGTCGCGAACTCAACTTCCCCTTTCCGGTAGTAACCCTGAAGCAAAATGAATTTAATAGAAAATTGTTTAATATAATATTGAATTGAATACAAAATACTTTAGCCCATTGAGGATTCAAGCTTATGGCAGTGTCTGCATCCTGAAGAGCGTAATAATACTGATGCATCTTCAGGAACGCGAGAGATCTATTGCTGTGCAGCGCAGCATTAGCATTGTCTAGCTGCAGGGCATGAGTGTAATGCAAAATAGCTTCCGCATAGTTTTCGCTTTTCACACACGCATTTCCTTTCTCCTTCAGCTCCTCGGAACTCTAAATCCCAAAAGATAAGAGAAAACTTATTAGTAAGTACATGCGAATTTAAGAGTGCAAACTGAGGAAAAATCTTTTTACCATCACTTTATTAATTGTTGCGGGAAAATGGTACAATTGCACACAGCTAGATGTCACTGAAGGCATAAATCCACGCATGGTGCACATACATATGGGCCAGTTGTGGGTGTAACGGTGTGACGCCTTATGGGTTAGAAGGAAGGTTTTATCTCTTGTCTCTTGCTGGTGGCCGGGCAAAGAAACGCCCATATAAGACAGCAAGTGAATTAATTTTTAGTGGAGAATTTGCACTTCTTTTTTTTGGAGTTTTTAGTGCTTCTTCTCCGACTCGAAATCTGCCAATTTTGAACCCTGCCAGTACCCTGAGCCTGAAATCAACACAAGAAACCTCTGGATTGTTTGGATGCATCGGCTGCGAGGCGTATTGACAACTTTACGTGGCTGATTTGAAAATCATTGGGCTTTTGGAAAGTGTTAAAGCTCAAGTTTTCGAAGCTCATATAACACTGAGCTAGCTTTTAGATTGCCAATAATGGATAAAAGAAATGAACGAAACTTCCATTCCACGCCGTAAGTTCTTGGGATTGTTTTATAAAAAAAAATAATGAGATAAACAAGTAAATAATGTGCACTGCTATTTTTGGTTTCTTGGATTGTTAGATGGTTCCATGGCAAAATCTCACGAGAAGAAGCAGAAGCTTTGCTTCGCACGCATCAAGATGGAGTTTTCTTGGTGAGGGAATCGACGAATTTTCCTGGTGATTACACATTGTGCGTTTGTTTCCAATCCAAAGTGGAGCACTACCACGTCATGTGCAATGATGGCAAGCTAACCTTAGATGACGAGGAGTTTTTCCCGGATCTGCAAGCCTTAATAGACGTATATTTCAGCTTGAATCTTTTCAGTACCAAGAAACCTAATGAAGTTTCCCTTACATATAGCACTATGTCAAAGATGCTGACGGCATTTGCACTCGTTTAACACTCTCGGTTCCTAAATCAGACACTTTGGACCTGGTAGACAAGAAATTGTTTGAAGATGCGGGGCTCATGATAGCGGAATCCGAGATCATCTTAAGAGAGCGAATTGGCAAAGGAGAATTCGGAGATGTCCTTTTAGGCGAGCATAGGGGCGAGAAAGTAGCGGTGAAAATCCTTAAGGATTCCGGCAAAGCCGCCCAACGATTTCTCAGCGAAGCCTCTATTATGATGTAAAAACGCCCTTGGTCTTTTTTAGAATTATTTTGATTAAATTTATCAGATTGAATCTTACTCTATTTCACTTTACATCAGCATTTTGTTTCTACAATAATGTTTTCTTAATGCATTTTTTATTTTGAACAGGTCGTTGCAGCATCCAAATCTAGTTCGACTGCTGGGGTTGGTGTTTAACGAAGAGCATGTGTATCTGGTAACGGAATTCATGGCACAGGGAAGTCTGGTCGAGTTGCTCCGATCCCGTGGTCGCCTCCACGTGACCAAACGAGATCAAATCCATTACGCTTATGATACGTGCAGTGGCATGGAGTACTTGGAGTCGCGGCGGTTTGTGCACCGAGATTTGGCTGCTCGGAACGTATTGGTAGCTGATGACGGTTCGGCCAAAATATCCGACTTCGGCTTGGCCAGAGAAGAAAGTTGCTTGGATTCCAGCATTGTTCAAGGGAAAATACCTATTAAATGGACTGCCCCCGAGGCACTAAAAGGGGTAAACGCACCCATTGTCTTATTCATTTTTTTTAGTATTTGTGTCTGTAATTAATTTTTTTGGGGGGAAAATGTTAGAAATATTCAAGCAAATCCGATATGTGGAGTTTTGGGATACTACTCTGGGAAATCTACTCCTTTGGACGGGTTCCGTACCCACGCATAGTAAGTGCATCTCTAAATAGTCAAGTTTCCATTATTTTAACCATTGCGTGTTTCTGCTATAGCCCTTGGATGATGTGGAAAGGCACGTGGAAAAAGGCTACCGTATGGAAGCGCCGGAAGGGTGTCCTCCAGAGATCTATGAAATTATGCGCGTGGTAAATAGGCTACTATATAAAGTTGTTTTTTTCTTTGGAAAGGGTGTATCGTAAGATGCTATTTTTTCTTTTCTTTTTATTGTTAGGCCTGGGAATTTGACCCTGATCAACGTCCCACATTCCAAGAAGTTAAACTACGTCTTGCTCAGATACGAGCCTCGCCTGTCTGAAACAACATAAGACAAAAGAAAAACCATGTCTTTTTATATACCAAGAGTCAGTTTTGGGATGAATTGTACTTGCTGATGGAGATGCCAATTTTTTTGCTGTGGCAAAAAATGATTCTTGTTTTTTTGCCCAATTTCTAAAAAAAAAACGCAGAGCGAAAAAAAGGTGCTTCCGCTGGGGAATTAAATTACGTGCCGGAAGGGATCTAATTCCGTACAAGTTTTGTGTCGCTTGTGAATACTTGTTGACATTTGTTGTAAAGAGACTCTTGTTATAATGTGTGGCGTGTGTATGTCGTTACTTTAATTTCTTTTAACTGTTTTTTTTTTTAATATTCTGTGCGAGCTGGCACGACTCATGTTTTGTACATATCGAAGTGTTCTTAATTAACCGTATGAATCTTGACTGGTACATTTCTTGTTCAGAAGAACCTCACTATGATCGTATAGTTACTCAAAATTATGCAATGTGCATTATTTGAACTAAAACCCGTAATATTTTAGGTTTTCCTTATAGAACAATCAGCTCAAATGAAGTTATTAGTATTGTTAGCATCTCGGGGAAGACGTAGACGCCCTATATAACATCAGCATATCTTTATAGTATGTTGGTATATAAATGCGCAGTTTTCTTAAAGGTTAAGCCAACTTTGGGGACCCGGATAGTTAAAATGTTACGACGAAAAAGATCCATGTAGTACTTTATACCACAAACGACGATCCGTTATCGCCTATTTAGGACAAAGACTTCGGCTTTTGCCCCAAAAAGGCGTTTTGGGTTTCTGCCAAATAAGGCACGAGTAGGGTCCATGTGTTTATCTCTTTGGCAGTTGTTTGTTTATTTGTTATCTCAGAAACCTCTGACACGAAGACTGGTACAATAAACTACTGCAACAATGAGTGAAATAAAACAGAGCAAAAAGACCAGAAGTGGGGTCTTTTTAGTTGCCGCAGTGTCTGGAGTGGCTTTAGTTTTGGGATTTGCAGTTTGTACAGTTTCTTATTCACCTACAACGGTCGTTACATTTGTATCCGGCCTGAGCACCGAGTTGCAAAAAGTCCATTACAGAAGAAGTTTTCATATGGTGCCCGTTGTGATAACTACTTGGAATTTTTACAATGCTACTGTTAAAGGTAAACCAATTCCTTTATAGTAATAAATAAATGTATTTATTTGTTGTTTTTCTAGCCTGGAATGTTTTAAAGACAAATGGGACGGCCCTTGATGCAGTTGAACTGGGATGCAATGGCTGTGAAGACGAACAATGCGATGGAACGGTGGGTTTCGGTGGGAGTCCTGATGAAAACGGAGAAACTAAGCTGGATGCGTTAATCATTGATGGGTAGGGTGAATGCTTTGGATTATGTACAAATACTCCTCCGGGAATAGGTAGTTATACTGAATTGTTAGTACAGGCCTAGTCATGCGATGGGAGCCGTGGCCAGTCTGCGGCGTGTGAAACATGCAGTTTCGGTTGCACGAGCGGTAATGATGCACACCAAGCACACCTTTCTAGTCGGAGAAGCTGCCACTAGTTTTGCGCTACGTATGGGATTCCAGGAAGAAGATTTAAGCACGCCTGTCTCCACGGAAATGTGGTCAAAGTGGCAAGAAAACGGTTGCCAGCCCAACTTTTGGCAGGTTATATATAAGCTGAAAATTAATGAACCGCAGCTCCAAATTGTCGTCTTTCTTCTCTTTTAGAACGTCAAGCCCGACCCGAATACTACGTGTGGTCCTTATGTACCACTTGAATTACAAAGGACTGCCTTTTCAGCTGAACGGCCTGATGTTAGTGACGTGGGCCATGATACCATCGGAATGTTGGCCATAGACAGTTTAGGGAACATGGCGGCTGCCACCTCGACTAATGGGGCCAGATTTAAAATACCCGGGTAAAGTTAGGGTCTTGTGTATATCTGCAGAACCGAGAGTTCTATTTCTAAATTACTTTTAGCCGGGTGGGCGACTCGCCGATTCCGGGCTCGGGAGCGTACGTGGATCAGGAGATTGGTGCTGCGGCTGCCACCGGTGACGGCGATGTGCTGATGCGTTTCTTACCCAGGTACTTTATAACATCATTCGTTTCATCGCTTACATTTCACTGTTGAAGTGTAATTAAATAATCACTATATTTAGTCTCATTACGGTGGAAAACATGCGCAATGGAATGACTGCCAGTGTAGCCGCCCAGGAAGCTCTACAGCGGATCGTCAAGTATTACCCTGGCTTCCAAGGAGCTATTGTAGCCGTCAAAGCCAGCGGCGAATTTGGTGCTGCTTGTTACGGCTTTAGTCAATTTCCTTACTCGGTCGCCAATGTGGATTTGCAAACGGTGCATGTTTTAAGCATAACGTGCTCAACTTCTGAGCTAAATTAGACGTAATTCGATGAACCTATAGAACTGCCCAATCTTTTCGGAGAATTCGAACAAAAACAAAAAAATTCCTGTCCCACAATGGTTACCGGGGGTACATTCATGTATTGAAGCACTGCGTTTTTTATGTGTGAAATAGAGAAGAAAAAAAAACCAAAGACAGTTAAAAAGCAATGTGATCAGCTAAAAGGCAAGTAACGAGAGCTCGTCTATTCAGCGGGAACAGGCTCGGCGGCTGCCTCTGCTGTGGGTTCTTCAGGGGCGGGTTCAGCAGCGGGAGCTTCTTCGGCCACAGGTTCTTTAACAAAGAAGAGGAAAACCATATTAGTTTACTTGGCTTTAGGGTTTGCGGATCTATAAAGACGTTGGTTCTTTTAGAGACAGGACGCGCTAAACAGTTAGGAAAGACTACTAAACACAACGGGCTTTGCTCTCGTTTATTAGTCACCTGTTGCCGGAGCGGCTGACTCTTCCGTCGTTTCCGTATTAGTATTAGTGACCCCTTCTGAGCTTTCCTCCACTGGCGCTGGAGATGGCTCAGTGGGGTCGGCGGTGACTTCCGCGGGGACTGGGTCAGTTATTGCGTCAGTCGGTGGCTCGGTTACCTCGGAAGCAACGGTGGGTTCGGCCACCGGTACTGGTTAGTGTTATAAGAAACAATTTTCTTTACGAGTGAGTTCATCAGTACCTTTTAATAATAAAATTTCATGCGGCACACCGTTTTTTTAAAAAAGTAAATGAGTGTTTTTAAGGCAATTAAAGAAAACATCAGCCTTGATTAGCGAAGGAATGAAAATTTTCATTTATGAAATAGAGATAGCTTCTTTACCATCAGCGGCTGGTTCTGGGTCGGCCTCCTCTTCGGCGGCAGAGGTCTCGACAACTTCAGCGTCGGAAGTCTCGGTTTCATGAGCAGGAGGAGCCTATTGGAGTGGGTAATAACCAATGAGAATAAACTTTGAAATTCAAGCCCAAATCCCCGTGGCTTGCCATTCACTCAACAATGAATTTCGGTCAACAGAGACTCACCGCTTTCTGCGAGTTTGGCGCTCTTATTTTTCATTGTTGAGCGAAATAGATAACAAGGCTTGGAGCGAATTAGTTGCAACAGAGAATTCTTGGTTTAAAAAAAAAAAGTGACAGTTACCGGGGTTTGACGTCCTGAGGTGGGGCCATCTTCGCCGTCCTATACGGATGCCAAGAACTTGGAATGAGCAAAATATGTTGAAGGGAAAAAGGGGTAGTAGATAACTACGGAAAGAACATTTGACCTTCACAGAAAAACCCTGGGGAGTTGTTTTGTTTTTCTGGTAAAAAGGTTAGGATGAGAATGTGACACATGAAATGAACATAAAAGACACCAAAGAAACACACAATAAGACGCACATTCTAAATACTACGAATTACCCCCGTTTTTTCATAAATAAAGCTTTGAAAGAGTTGTCAACAGTGATAGTATGCCGCACGGAAACCACACTTTTGCTTTTAGTCATTTTAAGAAAACTTAAAACAGAAGGAAAAAGGAATACGCCAAGGATCGCTTACCTTGGGGTGGTAAACAGCTAACCATCAACAATCTAGGATTGTGTGGGTATGGAATAGAGGTTGTTGTTGTTCAAGGTATTTGTGTTCAGAGGGTAAACAAAGAGAGAGAAAGGAAAAACACACGCCCCCGAAACTTGTCCCCGCAAAAATGGACAAAACTTCCAAGCTACCACAGTAAAACTACCCCAGTGAATTGCTAAAGCCCAAAACTATCGCAAAAAAAAACGTCGTAAAAATTGAGACAACATTGAAACAAAACCAAAGAAAATGGGTCTTTTTGTGGAAGGGACAATTGGTAGAGGGATATCGGGATCGGGATTTGGATATGGACATCTCTCTTATGCTCTCACGTCTTCCGACCCCGAATCGGCTTCTTCGCCATCCTTTACCTTCTTCTCGTCGCCTCCCTTCTTCGACCAGTCCGGTTTTTTCTACGTAAGACAGTCAAAATGAATACGTTAGATTACGCTAGTGAGCAGAATGATCAAGAAATAAGAAGTAGTTTACTTCTTTGTCTTCTTCTTCCATGGTGAACTCCTTCTTTTTAACTTGTTTAAGCTGGTTGCGGAAATTGAATTCTGCGGCTTTCTTTTGTAGTTTGGCGAATTTGTTTTCGTACTTGGAGACTTTCTTCAAGGTAGGCTTGATGCTACACACGTACACGCAAAACGAGAACGAGAGAGGAAGAAAGAACACGTCTCAGTTTAAACATGCTTGATTGGGACCGATTTGATTTGCATTATTTACAATTTGCCTCGGAGGTCGTTAACCAGCTGGTTCAACTCGTTGATCTGGCGAATGAGAAAAGGTGAACATTAACGTACTTTCCTTTGGGAGCGCAGTTATACTTTGGAATGAAATTTTGAATTTCTGCTAGTGAAACACACCAACCACATGCGACTTTCTTTTCATTACCAATACTAGCGCGGATGCATGGAAAACAAGAATACCGGAAAGTAAAAGTGCAGCATGCTTTGGTGATTTTTTTTTTAAATACAGAAACGCTTTGGAAGGTGTTGAACAAGTGCAACATGGTGTTAATTCTGGTTCAACCCAAACCCAAACCGCATCTATTTGGGACTGTACAAAAATTCAAATAAAAAAGGGAAGATACAATGAAAAAAAAAACACGAAAAAATCACTTTTTTCCCTCTTGGTTTTTAAGCTACGTCCAGCCCAGTAGACAGGCGGAGGACAGCCTTTTTCTTTTTCTTTCAGGGGAAACATCCTTGGATAAATAAGTTTTAATCCCGTACAAAAAGGCGCTAGGGACTTTTGATCAAAGAGTCCTTTCGCAGAAAAAGTTCTAGACGCACTGAGATTACAAGTTTTCAACCGTAAAGGTGCAGTAGCTGTTTTCGGTCCCAATTCTTGTTCCAAATAAAAATATGAAAAATACCCCTTTTCTTCTTTGACATTACACCGTGCATGCGAAGTGCCATGTGCGTTTTTTTTATTTTAGCCAAGAGATAGAGAAAAAATCTCTTTTATTCTCATCAGGGTTTGAGCAAGAATGGATGTTCGTAAAAAAAGGGCTGACCTCCACCACGTAGTGTTTTTCAATGCAAAAAAATCTAATTCTGATTTCGTTTTAATTTTTTTTAAATAGATGAAAGTAGCGGCCATGCCAAAAACTCCAACGTGGGGTTGTGTCTAAAATCATGACCCCAATTAAAAAAAGACATAAGAATCCATTAATAAAATTAAGGGCTGTTCTTTTTTCTTTTTATTACAGGGTGAATCTAAAAACTACTGGAAAGCTGGCTACGAACTCGATTGGATCATGTTTCTAGCTTGCAGTTATTGGCTCGACTAATAAAAAAAAACTCGAACTAAAGATCTACCCAAAGCCAAAAAAATAAAAAAATAAAATCTAAGAAGTCACGAGCTTTGTCATAACACCCTCCTGCATGGCCAGCCCTGGCCGTTTTTCTAACAACGGGAGACGAAAAGTCTAACATAAATGACAAAAAGGGGTTCCTATACTAAAACTACCTTTTTGAAATTTGTTTGTGTGTGACTTGAGTAATGAGACTAAAGTACCGGGAGGCAATAAAGGGAGCAACGAGGGTGCGAGGTCAACCCTTTGAAGGCGTAACCAGTGATCATGCAAAAAAAAAAGGTTAAAACAATTCGGTTTCTGGCAATTGTTCACAGCACGGTAAACAAAAAATGGGCGGGGCTTTAATCAGCCACTACCCATTTACGGCGTTTGAGTCAAGAAATGGGCAGTGACTGGTTGCCCAGAGAAAAGGGGCTGGCCAAGTTGAGGTGATTTTTTTTTGTCACACCAAGGCACTAATTTGTACTGCAGTTTGTCACAGAAACCTAAAAATGAATACCAAAAAAAAAGAGGCTAATTTTGTTTGTTTGGAGGTGAGGGAGATGGGGCAGGGAGGAAAGCTATACCTCATAATCTCTCTTCCTCACTTCATACTCCAAATCCCACTTCTGGGATTCACAGAGTTGCACACGTTCATTATAATCCATCACGATCTGCTTCAGAGCGGCTATAAAAAGATTAACAGTGGTTAGTTTTATTTATAGCGTACAAAAACTCCGGAAACTAGATCCCCCGAAGGAAATGAACGGTCGGCCCCGTAGCGCCAGGTTTGCTTTTGTTTTTAGTTTCCGAGTGGTCGCAAAGATGTCTCCCCCTTAAGAAAGAGCTATTTCATTGTTGCTGCACTACTTAAAATGGCGGAAAATAAAGTCAGATGCAAAAGAAATAATCACCAAACCGAAAAGAACAAATTAAAGAATTCCAAAGATTTGGAAAAGCAAAACAGACAACCAAAAGAAAAGAAAAAAAATACTAAAAAAAAGAATGGAGTACAAGGACCTAGTGGTTGCTTTTCTGTCCGATTGTTTCTTTACCTCCAAGTCCTTCATCCTATTCTTCCATTCTAGATCGTATTTATCACTCTCTAGTTTGCCTATCCTTTGATGAAACTCCCTGCAAAGGGTCTGCAGTTCGGCTAAAAAATAAATGAAAAGGCAAAAACAATAATTGTCCGCCGTTTTTTCTTAAAACATTTTGAAACATGTAAAAATATTCCGTTTTAAAACAAAAATTTGGCAAATAAGATCTATGACTTATTCGCCGCCTTAATTTCTTTCAATATTGCGTAGTGTTTCAATATTTCAAATATAAAAATTAAAGCAAATTTAACTAATTTAGGAAAACAAATTCTCTTAGCTATTTCGGGTGCGATCAAATGGATCTCATAGATCCAATGGATATTAAAAAAAAGAAGTATTGCGAACGAGGAAAACCTAAGCAAAAAAATATAGTCAATTTGAGGATCTGTTTCACCAGTTGCATTTTACATATAGGTATATATAGTAATTAGCACGGAGGAAGGGCAAGGCTCCACATTGTTGTTGCAGAGGCATAACAAAAAGAAGTATAGATATATCCAATGCCAAAATCACAGGAACGTAAGAGGTTTCGTCGTCGGTAATACTTAGCGTCCCGTTCTTTTGGTTTCAAAAAAGCCGTGCTGGTCAGTCCCGCCGAATAACCAATTAGTTAAAAAAAAAAGGAAAACGTTTTTGGAGGTCGTATATGCAGCGTAGGTGTCTTTGGGGTCGCATTTCTCTTTACTATATACCTCGAAATCTCTCTTTCGGACTTCGAACTCCAGATCGTACTTGGCTTCTTCCAAAGAGGAAACTTTATCATTGTAGTCGTTAACGATCGTCAGCAGCTGAGCTAACATAGAGATATAACCCCCGCAATAGAACAATGAAAAACGAGCTTTCATACTGTAGCCATCAAGAATTTGGGGTTTCAAATTAATTAAAATTCGTTTAAAAAAACACATTAAATTGAAAGTTTTGGGAATTAATTTTTAAATCGAATGTTTGTCCACATGGTAAAAAATGAATTAGCGTATTTACCTTCATTGGCGTCATCCAAGTTCTTGGGTTGACCGCACCTTTCTTCAATAATGCGACGACGCTCAGACGCTTTGCGTTCCTGTTCCTTTTTCAATTCTTCCGCAGCTTTTTTACGCAACAACAGCTACAAGAAAAAATAAGGGCGTTTTAGTCTGGAGAACTAACGTAGTGGAGAAAGTTAAGCCGGGGAGAAATAGTTAAGAATAGTATAAGAAGAATAAAAGAGCTTACACGCAGTTTCTTCTTCCTCTCGGGAGTCATGAAACCCTTTTTGGATTTCTTGGCTTCGGCGGCTTCCTCGAGTCGCTTACGGACTTCGGCCTTTTTACGGTCAATGTCCATTTGTTTGGCCTTCTTTGCCTGCAGAAACCCAACAGATATTAGCACGCACTACGCCCCTTTGAGAAAAATTTAATATAGGAAAGCTTACATCAGCGGCACTGGTCTATAAAACGTTCGCAGAAAAGCAGAACCGAAAACAGTTTGGGCAAAAAATTAGTAACAGCGGATTATGAAACCAAGTAAGCATTTTTTTATAATGTAAGGAGAAGACGCCAGCGAATAATAAGGTCGTCCACATTCCGAAATAAATACATTTGAAATAATTAAATCATGCGTGAAGAAAAAGCTGGATGCTTTGTCGCTTTTATAAAGCATCGCAGAAAGCCAATTTAAATATTTATTTTCACAGCGAGTTTAGAAATAAAAGCAAGACAAAAATGGTTGAGACGTTTGTCTTTTAAAGGCTAGAAATTAGCCATGCTTACGCATTTGTTTCAATTATTCCTAAAAGCGTTGTTTTAAATTATTGTTTATGAAATAATAGTCGGCTTTTAGAATTACGTGTGTTTATATGAACTAATGTTAAAGGGGCTCTCCATGGAATCATAACATTAAAAAAGAAAACTTTTAGATTTATGGAAAAACCAAAAAATGGAGATAAGAATCCAAGTCACGGCGTTCGTGGTAGCACCCCTTTAACAAAGTGTGATACTAGAAAGTTTAGGTTTTTCATGACGGTCAAACTTGTACCGTCGACATTTCTTTAGCGTCTGCTCACTCTAATCTCATCGACACTTTCTTCCAATTCAAACGGTTTTTATTTACCTGCGCGGCCAAACTGCAAAAAAAGACACTACATTAGTATATGCTCATATAGAATGGTTTGCGAGATATTACGTGACATCATCATCGTCCGACATGGTGATTGTTTGAGTAGTTCACCTAGAGTGGCACAAAGTAAACCAAATCATTTTTGACGAGTTACTTTAATATCTGTATATCCTGAATATTATTATTTTAAAGAAACAGAATAAAGTGGTTTAAAGGGTAATAGTTAAACTGTGGCAACAGATCCTATCGAAGATTCTTAGAATTGGTTTGAGCTTATCTTAAGTTAATTTAAAGTATAAATTCTAGTAAGAGCGATTTCATGTTCAGAGAAACTTAAACATTAAAACAAATTAAAAAGGAAGAAAACCTAAGCTCCGTCAATGAGCACCTTTTCTTTTAATAAGTCATGATGGGTTGCTTCCATATTCGGGTATGGCCAAAGCCCCAGAGGGACGTCCTTCGCGTATTTAAGCGCATGGCGTTCGCTTTCCTACAGCCGCCGCGCTACCCCAGTCGCTGCCAGTTATATTTAGACGGAAGCTTCCGGGAGCTGTCCGAAGCTATTAATAAAAGGTGGCCAAAAGACCTGCTAAAACCCCCACAAATCCCCAAAATCTTTCCTCTTCGGGGTGGTTACTAAACCCCCCTCTTTGCAAAATCACTCGACTTTCCTCAATTGTTTCTAACGTCCATTCTCTGAACATTGGATCACGATCTTTGAACACGTAGCACAGTTGAAACTTTCATCCCAAAACTGCACAGTTTGATATATGTTGGTAGATATGTTATGCAAATAAAGAGAATTGCACTTAAAATAAACTGTGAAGAAAATTTGCATTAAGAAGATGGTGAACAAGGAAATTTGCTTACCGAAGGAACAAAAAGACTTAAGACACAGTAACAAGCCGGCGAATCTTTGCTTTCCGCGCAACTGATCACAAGCCACACACGGCAAAGACTGATCTTGTTTCGGGGCTCCGTAGTGTTCAACTCAACTCTTACCTATTTATGGGTAAAGCTATAGATGTTTCTTTCCTGTATAGTCACGTGACGTGGGTTCTTTCCCCAGTTTGTAGCCTGCAAAGCCACTGGGCTTTCGGGGAGCCCCAGAAATAGACAGAAATCCAGCTTTGCCTTCTAGACCAGGGGCGAAGGAATCCTTTTATCTGTAAACACCCCCCCCCCCTTTTTAAACTTTTAAAGTGAATATGGAGAAATGCGCCTTCATTCCCTATTTTATTTTGTATTCTTAACTCGGGCCAGCATCGCATCGACTTGGGCTGGCGAATTGTACTCCATGAGACAGGCAACAAATTGGGTTACATCCAGCGCTGTACCTAGGAGCGTGTACAACGGCTGCTGGGCGTCATCGCGGCACAGCAAGCGGTGGCTAACATAGTCTCCTACGTAGGACAAAGCCCCTACTGCTACAAAACGGTCCCTGGCCGGGGCAAACATCTCAAAAACGGCCTTAAACTGCTCAAAAGACGCTAATTCCTGGGCCGGGACGTGTCTCACCCTGAAATGCATATCAAACTGTTGGTAGAGCTTCGTTAGCAGCGTTTCAGTCATTTCGCACTCTGCAAATAGATCGGCGTGGCCCGCTACGGCTAGCTGCACCTTGTTGGACTGCAGCAAGTTCCCTTGTGCCGTGTAACTTCGGCCGGTGGAGCACCAGCGCCCGACCCCCGAATTCATTGTTGTAACACTTTTCGCATACAAGGCGGATTGGGCCGGCACGGAGCTCGCGCCCACCAGATGCAAAGCCGCCTCATCTGCGGTTCCTTTGGACTTGGACTCCAATAGGAATGCCACGGCGGGATCTAAGAAATGCGGGCTACACCCTTCAGCTATGGCTGATCTGACAAACTCGGGCGCGGAGAGCGCTTGGAAGCTATGTTTCGCGAGATGCTTCGCGACATAGCGGGATAGCTTGAGCTCTAATTGACCCCAGACCCCTTTGGTGAAAAAGAGCCCCGGGGCGACCCACTTGGGCTGGAGGCTTTCGTTTAAACCCTCTAAACGAGAGCCTCCCGGTCGCTCGCCGTAGACATGCGTTACAAGAGAAGAAGCGGGGGTTTTGTCATGCACCAGATTGGGCAAGCTCAAACAGCAGGCCGAGGCGGCTTTGACCGCCTCGTGGTACTCTTTCGCTACGAGTTTCATCTCCTGTCTAATCACTTTGCCTTCCGCTTTCAAGGCAGCCAATTCGGGAGAGTTTCCATTCAGCTGGGCCATCAAATTTTGCGTTTTCCCACTAATGGCTTCGCGGCGTGCCTCCAATGCCTCGAATCGTGTAGCCACGGCGCTCCATGCGGCCCAAGACTCACGCAGCGATGTCAGGCACGTAGGCCAGCCTCTGCGTTCCAAACTCTGGGCCAAGGCTGTCTTTTCATCTGCGAATAACCCTTGGTAGCTAATGTTTTGAATTTTCTGAACAGTCTGACGCGGGCCGAACATACATAAGGGAAGTTTTCTAATAATTCGCTGGGCTAAAATCTCCATTTTTGTGTCTTTTCGTTTTCGTGTTTGTGTTTCGCTCAACCCAATCTATTTTGGTACATCCTCCTCTTCACCACCCTCACGTTCCCCGCTGTCGGACTTCTTCAACAGCGCTTTGGGCAGCAAGGTTTCGATTTTTCTTTTCTTAGGCGGCACATACGAGCTCTGTCCAGAAGCTCTCTCTGATTCTTCTATGGAGTATGGCTCCAATTCCAGGTCCTTTAGCCGGCGCTTGTGTAATTTGGAGCGGTAATGCTCGGTGATCGCTTGCTCGTCCACAAAATAGCGCCTTTAAATATATTTAAAAAAAAATTAAGGTTTAAACTAAGAAAGCTATAGCAGATTTACTACTACTATTACATAAACTACTCAACCGATTTACAGTCTACGCTACATGAAATTAAGGACGAAATTAAGTCAAAGCAATCCAGATTCATATTTAAATTCGATTTTTGATAAACTTACGCGCAATGAATGCAGTAAAACTGAGCACAACCGGCTTTTTCAACGTCCACAGCTTGGGCTAGCAATTCCTCTTGCTTGTTATTCAAATCAGCGTCAATCTACAGTGAAGAAATTAATAATGATTGATATCTTAAACAAAAATACTAAATAATAATAATTATAGCAATAAATGCACAGAAAACAAACATACCAGACACTACGAGTCAAGTAATCATCAATATAATTAAAACGTAACTGACTCGTAACTGAAACGTAACTGAAGGATTGCAATATCACGTCTCAGCTCAAATTCATACATTAGTGCAGTTCCCTACATTCATTGACAAGACGCGTGTTGCCCCTGGCGACAGGCAACCTGTATTACAAGTCGTTTTTTACTTTTGAAACGCAAACCGACAGGAATTAAATTTGGTAACAAAGATAAGCTTCTGAACTCAAAGATAACTTTTACCACGAACAATAATTTTGTTTCGTTTTAATTTAATACTGTTTTACCTCATCCAAGTCTTTGGCTTTGCGTTTGAGACGATACTTTCTAATATTCTGTGTATCCCCACGATGATACTTGCGTCTTTTGTACGTCATTAGACGGTTGAAATATGCAACTACAGTTAAACTTAATATGAATCAAATATATTGTCCTCTTTTTTAGAGAAAACAACGTTGTTGAATGAAAACACGTGCTTCCCTTGCTACAAGAGCTTCAAGGAGGGTTGCTCAAGCAGGAGGAACACTCTTGGTAGAAAGGCAAGCCACCATAGCGCCACCGAGCGTTAACAGGAATTATTACATAAAAGAAAGAAATATTAATTACGCGGTGTTTTTCTTTGGAAGCTATAACTTTGTTAGCAGATCGGAAGCACAAGCGTTCGTGACTCCAGCGTAAAAGGAATAGCCTTTCTTGCTAATAATGACCTTACAACTGGGAGCAATAAACAAAAGATTTTTTAACCTATCTTTTCTTAGTGAAATAGCGAGAGTTCTGGAATACGTACATGTGTAGAAAGTCTATTTTTTATTAAAAAAAAAAAAAACTTTTAAAGAAATGGAGGCACTGTTAGCTTTCGAACTCGGATGTACTGTCTACACAGCACATTATTTCTACCGAAAGATGGCGTCATATTATCTTAACAACGGAGACAATTCGCGGGCTCTTCGCGTAGCCTCTTTGTTAAATTCAATTAATCAGTAAAAAAAAGAGTAGAGCTAATCCAATTTGTGGGTGCATCCTTTAAACGAAAAAGGAGATGCAATTGTTTTTTTTTCTATGAAAAAAATGCAGACAACAGAAATGTCTCATTACTGCACCCATATAAACCAATGCCATGGCTAACCCTACCCATGTATCTTCAATTGTTCGAAGTCCATCAGTAGCTAAAAAGACAAAGCGCCAACCCAAAAAGCGCTGAAAGATCCCAAGTTTTAACTCGCTAATGTTATGGCCGAATTTCTTTGTGAGAGTGCGCCAACTGTTAGCTTTATGCGACATTCGCTGGTTTCTCTTTAAGTTGCAAAGTTGTGATCTGTTTTAGAACCCCCAGGTGACTCTGGCAGAGATTCATGGTCTGTTGGGAGTCGTGATTTCTCTTCTTCAATCAGACATGCCTAGAGGCCCCCGGTATGCGTCCAAATGCCTCCAAGCGAAGTACCTTTGGGAATCTTGGTCCGACCACGTGACTTTCACGTCATTTGGAATACGGGTTCTTTGTTCATCCCGAATCAAAACCAATACTGTCTTCAACTCGCTAAATTTACTTGGCTCACTAGGTTAGTTTTGGTCTTTTCGTAAGAAATATAACTGTGAAGGGCGATTTCGTTTCTTCGTCCAATTTCTGAAACTAAGCTGAACTATCGGTTTGTGGAATGCACGTACTATCTGCACGTGGCTCAAAGATACAGATTTTTACCCCAAAATTCGGCAGAAATAATACGAGCTAGAAATGAAAATAATGAAAAAAGCTATATATGCTTCTGCATGGAAGTTTTGAACCGTTGCTTCTGTATTCCATGCACGCGGCATGTGCCAGGTCCATGAGTGATGACTTAGGACGCGAAGGGAGAGGGGTTTCAATAATTCACAGAGGAAAGGAATGCCTAGTTTGATGACTTGCTGACCCCCACAGCGCCTCGTGCCAGGTACTGGAAAGTCTCCACACCTGCCCGCCGACCGTGCTTGATTCAAGGTACACACATAGATATAATATATATTGTGTGGACTCGGGAGAGATAAAAAAGTTCGTAAAAGAGAGATGGGGGAAAAAACTGGCTCGTAATCACTGCTGCAGATTTCTAGCATGTCGAGCCAACTTGCCTCTCTAACTAAGCTCTCCGGACGAACTGTCCGTTGCGCTCTCTACGGGGCTAATTATTCCTTACCTAGAACGTAAATAGACGGGGTTTTGTCTTTTATCTTGACACCTTTTCGGGACTGCAAAAAAAACGTAAAAAGACGTTAGTTTTAGAGGCCATATCTGAAAAGGGCAGCTAACAGGGGGTTATTGATCTCCAGGAGACATAAAGAGCTTTTTGCTGCTTGGTGCCCTGAGATGGTCGCCGTTCGCCTTAGATCACAACCCAAACCTTGTAATTCAATTATTGGGATGGGGAGAAGAAGGGGGAAGGCAGGAGTCGAGACTTGATCTAGCTTCGAAAAACCTCGGATAAAAATCGTCTTATCTTCCTGACTCCTTGGCACATTACAAGCGTCCCTTTTTACCCGTGTTATGTGTCGTATTCGGGGTGGGGAGCAAACTCGCATGCAGTAAGCTAGTACACTTTTTCCTGCGAGATAACTTCTTGACTTTTAGATTTCCAATCTCTAAAAGAGAGCGAGCAAGAGCGAGAGAGACAAAAAAAAAGACAAAAAAACTGCCGGGGCCTCAAAAGAAAGTGGAGAAGAGGTGAATGCTTAGATCGTCCGTCACGTTCCCGGTGAGGGCAAATCAAAGTAAAGATGGGCGCTTGTTATTAAGAGCGTGGAGGAGATGGCGTTGATTAAGCACGCCAGGCACGGAACCAACCTGAAGTTAAAGTAAGCAAACCCAAGTCCAAAGAGAGACACAAGAGGGGGGGGGGGGGGAAGAGTGAGCGAGAGAGAAAAAAAGAAAGAAAAGAAAGAAAGAAAAAAGTTGGCCGGAGCACTATTGGTGAAATAGGTGTGCTTTTAGCTTCAACCGGAAAGCTTACGAGGAAAATTGTCACTAAATTACCCCTTTATACATTGGCCCACCACTGGGCGGACCAAACTCGCCCTTTCCTTATAAATCCCTCGTCATCTTCTTTAGTTTGATGGTATCGGCATCTACCTTTCCGCCTGGCCGACACTTTCCCCCCACTTATTGAAGACATAACTATTTCGCCTATTTAGAGGCTACTATCTCTTTAGCTGTCTATCTAGTATCTACGCTTCAGAAAATAAAATAAAAAGAAACTTCCTGTAAAAATCAGTCTACCCTTATTTCGTCATACTACCCATCTCAACACTGAATTTCTTCAACAGTGAATTTTCCAACGATGAACCTTTCAACACTGCGACGTCTTTCCATCCTCGTCAACCGTGAATCTTTCCATCGCTTTAACAGTGAATTTTCCCAAAAGACTATTTGTCTATTTAGCTGTCTATCTAGTATCTATTTAGTTATCTACGCTTCAGAAAAAAAAGGTCTGCCCGAGTTCTTGATTTTCCAGAGAATGCATAAAAGCCGCCCGGGTTTCGCCCAACAGCTTGCTGGGCCCAGGTTCTTCTGCTCTTTTTCCTCGCACCAGTCCTCGATTTCGTAGCTGCCAAAGTTATCATCTATTCTTTTGCGTACTGCTATCACAGCCCTCATTGTCGAAGATCAATACCCCCAACCCAAGCCCCTTTGGCCGGAGTTCGGGTCTATGTTATGTTTTCTGACTCCTGATCATGGTCACTTCGAAGAGTGACTAGGGAGTGATCGGCTTTGTAACGGAGTGGCCCCTTCGAAAAGCTACTTGCTCCCAGGAGCAACGCCACTTGCCAACCTGGCTGTATGTCTATTTGGCTGCGTCAATTCATCCGCCTTTCCGCGGCAGGGTACCACTCTCCACTTGGCGCTTTCCCGGTCTCGCTCTGCGCGCCTCGGGCTCCACTCGACCGAACGTTCAAAAAGGAACCCTACAGCGTCGTCGCTGGAACAACAGTCATCTTCCGTCGTACAACTGCCACATCTGCTCCATTCGCCGGGGTTAAAAGAGCGCGTCTTGGCGCCTTTGGTGCTCGGCCCCCGCACAATTTACGTGGACATTGCTGCAAATCAACAGCGTTTTGGATAAAAAGGCACGTGGCCCCAGTGATTCCGGTTTTTTATGTAAAAGTGAACCTAAAAAATAACAAAAAGCGCAGAACAGAATCGAGTTCCCCGGACAGTGGTGAAGAAAAGGGAAATTGGAACTCGGACGAACTTGTCATGTTCATTTCTGTCTTTGGCTAACGCTGTAAAGTGGCAAACCTTATGGACATCTTCTCCGGGCGAAAACTTTAGCTCTCGTGCTCTCTTCCAAGAGTGGCAAAGCAGTTCCCTATAAAACGACCCAAGCGTTTTCGTTTGGCTCGCTCTTAACTTGGCAAAAGGGAAACGATTCTCGGTGCATAATTTAAGCGGGTTTCTTTATAATGTCACTGCTGATTCTCCATTAATTTCCCAGTAGCATCATGATAGATTCAGCAGTCATCGTGGTGGCCTTTCTTCTGCTCTCGGGTAAAGTTGCATTACACTAAATCAACATTGCATGATCCAAATGGACTCTCGGAGTTTTAACGGGTCGTTTAGTCACATCTTTTCGAAAGACGTCTTCTTCCCTCTACCTACTCTCTCTATCTCTGCCTCCCCAATGGCTTGACACGTCCGTTTCTGCCACTGAGAGATTAATCGGAAAGCCCTGTTAACTTATTACGTCGCAGTATCGCTTTATCTTTAATTCGCCCGTGCGTGCTCAACAATGAAATTGGTCTGACTGCCTAGTAACAACTTGCCTTTCATCACCAATGAAATAAAATGTTCGAAATCTCTATCCCTTCCGCTATTTTCATTGTTGAGCGATTTTCCCCCTTCAGAGGGAAGGGTACAGTCCCGCCTCAGGTATATATGATAAGAACCAATGAATATTTGGGCTACGGTAGACCTCATTTTTCATTGTTGAGAGACGCTATAATAAGAACGGAGAGGCAAGAAAAACAAGCGTCCAGTCAGGCCCGGAAGCCAATTGGTTTTTCAGTGTTGGACCCTCTCGAGATCGGACAAACTCTTGAGTAATTCGCATGTCAAGATGGTGGCTGCTCCCGCTCCCTCTTAAAGTGTGAATGCCGTCAGTGAAAAGTTTTCGGAAAAAGGGAACAGGATGTTTGATTTGATCTTGCTCTTCGTTTTACACGTTTTTATAGGTACGCTGGCAAGCTGGGAGGAATGGTGGACTTATGACGGAATATCAGGTAAAGCTCTGGGCTTTTGCTTACTTCGGAGCGGGGATAAGTTAGCAAGCGGTCCCCGTCTTTCCAAATTACGTTAAATGCTCGCCAGCGAGTTGTCGTCGGAGGACCCCAGATGTGTTTCGGAAAAGAAGACTCCCGAGAAGATCCCGGAGATATCGGTTGATCCGCATGACCCGCGAAAAGCTGGCGTCTTACCAAAATAGCCCCAGGAAGAGAAGGGCTGAAAACTTTTAAGCTAAGCTTAGCAGTAAGACACAGAAACAAAAAAACAAACAAAAAAAAACGGACCTTGGCTTCCAATCGTTTGGATCGTTTCTTTTTCCCCTTAAATCCCCCGACTTTTGATTGCCTGAAGCAGCTGTTTTTATTGAAGTGTGTGTCCTTTCCGATGTTGTTACAATTAACCGACATTCTCCTTCATTTTACTTTTTGGCCCCTTCTTCAGAAGATGAATTCTTTTGCTTTTTTCCCGAATTATTTTACATTTCTGTTTGATTACTAGGTCCTTCTTTCTGGGGACTCATCAACCCGCAATGGATGCTGTGCAGTAAAGGCCGGCGTCAATCGCCCATTAATTTGGAGCCCGAGAAATTGCTGTATGATCCAAACTTGCGACCTATTCATGTCGACAAAAACAAGGTAATGTGTCTAGACCATGTACAGTACTCAACCCACTTACGAATCTGTAAATAGCCAAGAAAAGAAATGGATAGAAACCGACCCGCAAGAATCCTTAATCATTTCACAGTACTGGACTTGTGTGCCAGCATCCTGAAGCCCTTCCTCGACTTATCTCTAAGGGTCGAAAAAAGGAAGAAACGGAACGAGATTAGTTTTTTCTTTTTCTTAGGTTGGGGCTACTTAAAAGGATTCGAAAGTCATAGGATGACCTATTAGGTGTAACCTCTGCCCGCTTGAGTGGGTAACAAAACCCTTGGTAGCCCCTCACATTAGCATATCTCCAAAAGGAAGCCGTGTACGCATCAACTGACTAACACACGTACATCGGCGAGAGCGAGATGGAAGTAGAGAGAAAAAGCACGACTGTCGGAAGAAATCACCAAGTATTACCATACGATGTATCGAGGGAAATCTCATCGTCAGGTTCGGGGAGTTCCCTCCTTTTTTGCCCCTCCCCACCATACCAAATCTGGAAAACCTTAACTCGATAAACAGTATCTTTTAATTTCTAATAGAGTTATAGAGAGAACGATCTCCGTTACAATCATAGAGTTAGCAGAAACTTCTCGTACAACTTTGGGGGGCAGTCTTTTAATCGAGTAAAACAAGAAAGGGGGATAATGTTCACTCACGGGGCCAAAAAAAGTACCGGCAAAAGTTGTACCTCTTCCCCCCAACCCCCGACAGTCTGCCAAGGATGGAAATGTGCTCCAACCTGGAAAGTCAACTTGTCAGGTTATAAAGTAATAATATCGTTAACCGTCTCCTCCATCTCCTTTTCTTTTTAGATACAAAGATATTCCTGCTCGAGAGATACAGCCCCACCGCGAAAAGTTTGATAAGGGAGCACGCGAGAAACAAGTGTAGACCTTTTGAATGGCCAACTTATTGGTCTGAGACATAAACTCGGTCGCTGCTAAAATAGGAAAAGCTAAATGTCTCGCTCCATAACTCCTTAAAAGAATAGGACGCCAAAGAAAGCCCTGATAAGATCTAACCGTAGGTACGTGTCTATTAAGCGCGCAGAAATTCGTCACGTGATTCCCTCGAAAATCTTGCTGAAGGTTAAAACGGGGCGCAGTTTGGGTCGGAAAGGAAAACCTTGTTAAGATAGAAGACTGGGATGCAGTTGATGACGGCCGTATCGTGACTTGCAATAGGAAATTGAAACAATAAATATAGTCAAGTTGTTCTTACGGGCTTTTTGTGGTATCGGGAGCATATAGAACCACAAAAATTCCCCCGGGCCCAAGTGTAACTAACGACTGAGGCCAATAAAAGCCCCATGCTTTGTTAGCAGCGTCACGCAATGTTAAAACCTTACCCCCTACGCCTTTGTTTCTGACATACACTGGACATAACAATAGTGCTATGTGTCAAGTAGCCTTGCATGCCCAGTTGCATGCCAAAACTTAACGTGTGCCTGTGTACTTGGTCAATGCGGAATAGCCCTCTTAAAATCAGCTCTGGCTCTTTTCCTTTTCCGTTTTTTTTAAAGCTTTAGGCCTAAAAGGAAGACAGTTACGTAATCGCATTGCGGGCTCTTTCTTTCTGACGGTGTTTTTTGGTATTTTTCCTTTATTCCTGTTTTCTTTCAATTCCCGCTGCTGATGTAGGTTTCCGGTGTCCTGCACAACACGGGCCAGTCGTTAGTTTTTCGCCTCGATACTGGACCACGCCAAAGCTTCGCCGTTAATATAACAGACGGTCCCTTGGCCTACCGATACCAAATTGAAGAGGTCTTCCTGCACTACGGCACGGACAACAGTCACGGCTCCGAACACTACGTCCAGGGACAGGCCTTTCCGGCGGAAGTAAATACTGCAGGAATCTCACTCTATTTGCCTTAATAATGACGGTGGAACCATCATGTTTGCCTTTTCAGATTCAGCTCTATGGATTCAACGCAGAACTGTACCATAATTCCTCGGAAGCCAGACACAAGTCACAGGGTTTGGTAGCTATTGCCGTCATGGTGCAGGTAAATCTGTTTTTTTTTTTTGGCGGTCCAGCATGAAGGAATCATTGGTCGGGAAGCCATTTTTAACACTGTTTCTTAAACTGATGAGACATAACCCCTTTCTCCCTAACCGAACTCGAAAAACAAGATTGGTG
Source organism: Lepidurus apus apus (assembly GCA_022832285.1). Lineage (NCBI taxonomy): Eukaryota > Metazoa > Arthropoda > Branchiopoda > Notostraca > Triopsidae > Lepidurus > Lepidurus apus. The sequence goes on along the minus strand of JAGJRO010000208.1, from coordinate 65,917 downwards.
ATGTGCCGAATCCGGAGTTGCGTATCCTGTCGAGCCTCTTCGGCCGAGTGATCTATCGAGGTACAAAAGGGACACTAGGTCTCTCCTGATACATTAATCATGAGTAATTTCCACTACTCCACCACCACTACAGGGCAAACAGCGGAAGTACTTCATATATCACTCCAGGGGCTGCTACCTGATACCAAATACTACTTAACCTATGAGGGCTCCACGACACACCCTGGCTGCTGGGAAACGACAACCTGGATCATTTTAAACAAGCCGATATACATAACGCGTCAAGAAGTAAGTGCATTTTCCGAAAGTTTCTGACTTTTGGTTTTGATTTGCTCTCTCGCCGAGTGTGCTAAACGGGTAGATAGACTTTAAACCGTTCACGGAATTCCAAATTAGCCTTCCGGCCCTTTCTTTGAATGTTAGACAAAAGATTCCCTACCCCAGCAATGCTGTTCATATTATGCAAAGTTGAAGACATTTGAATCTCTTTGATTATGACTCTATGCTTATACCTCACCTCCACGCCAGTTGTACGCCTTACGGAAACTAGTGCAAGGAGATGGAGATACGCCCAAAGCTCCCCTGGGGAACAACCTTCGCCCATTACAGCCCTTGCACCATCGAACTATACGCACTAATCTAGATTTCCTCAGCGCCAAGGTAAAAAATTCAATTATTTAAAAATTAAGTCTAACACGTTCTTTCCTGCCATTTAGGAACCTGGGTGCCCCACTTTCCACAAAAACCTCTTTTATCAAGGTAGGAGTTAGCTAACGAAGAGAAAATTAAACCTTTTAATTTTTCTTTGGTTTCAACAGCTAGGAAATTCGACATATCATGACGTGTCCTCGGGGATCTGCTTCTTGTAGAAGTATTAAACGTAGTGTTTCTTATGTAGCCATGGTAGGTCATGGCTACCAACTTCATACAGCGCAAAAGTGTATATCTCAAAAAGTGTGCTATGGCTCATACCGTAAAGTAAATATCCCATGCATTAGAAATAAGCCCGAGCGACCCCAATACAAATAAACAGGACAGAAAACTCAATGTGACACATCCCCAGTAATGCGGCCACCAAAAGCATAATGAAATGCTATAGGCTAGACCCTGACATTTCCCCTGCGGGCGCGTAACAAGGATTGACTGATTGCTATGCATGAGAATCAGTAATAAGAAATGGAGATGGTGTACCCGAAAAAGGAAAGGATACACTTTATTTCTCATTCGTACTGTATATTCGAAAGAAACTGAGACTTTGACTTCAGAACCTCACCTAACAGGAAGCTGTGGAAATAGAAGAAAAAAAATGTAATTTCGCTTTCTATACCATGAATATTTTTTTTAAGGAGAGGGAGTAAATTCGTGTGCAGTGTGCAACTTTTAGCAATCCAACTTACGCTATAATTCCTATCTTGCCGAACTTTGTTCTCGCAATGCTTTCAACTCTCCAATACGCCAAAGAACATAAAATAATACTTATAGAAGCAAATATAGGCTGGATCGTCGACATTGTTGCATTAAATTCGAATCTCTTGGTGCAGAATCGAATGAAACGAAGATGGCAGCAACGAACAAAGTCACCTTTGTAACCCTCAATTACGTTTCAATTCTTATACAGCGACTAGCACTTGACAAGTATTATATTAAAATTAAGCACGAACAAGGCTTACTCCTTTAGTCAGGTGAGTTATTTGTCTTTAAATGAGCCAACAATAATTACCCTTTCTTTCACAACGGGCTTCCCAGCACTATTTAAATGTAAAAACACAATAACAAACTCCGTGCATGGCAGGGAGCGTTGGAGGCTCAAGATAAGCAGCGCCGCTAAGTAAGAGCTACAGACAGTTTTACAGAGATGGCGTTAGCGACAACATTCAAAATGTAGTTTTTAACTGCATCGAGTGGCTTTACTGAGCATTGCCTCATAAGTCCACAACGTGAGAAGTGTGGGGAGATTGATAACATTAATAGGTGATAGGATTTAATAACAACTGTGTTTTTTAGCCTTATAAATCATGTCCAAACGACAAGCTACGTCTGTTTTAACCCACGACAATTGGGACCAGGAAGACCCAGACGAAGAAGCAGGTTCTTTTGAAGTGGCAGCGAAAGACGTCCTCCAGCAGCGTCAGATCCGAGTGGCCAAAAGACGACTCGGAAGTGCGGATCAGCCTGCGAAAACGACCTCTTTCGCGGGTTTCGCCGGCTTCGGCCTTAATGCCAATCCTGATAACAAGAAACCGAGCCTAGGTTTCTCTTTGCTCCCGTCTTCCATGTTCTCCAACGGCTCCAATGCTACCAGTGGAGCTATGATCAACAGCAGCAAGTCCATCACATTCGGCCTACCTACTGCGTCGGCGACAGCCACGACCGGAGCATCAGGTTTATCAACGCCAGCTCCCGCCAACAGCAACCAAAAGAAGGAATACTTGGAGAAGCTGAAAGTACTCAACGAAGAGCTCCTAACCTGGCTCACGACCGAAGTGAAACGGAATCCTTATTGTGTCCTCACGCCTGTCTTTGAAGACTACAAACGCCACTTGACGGACATTCAGACAGGCAACTCGAACAGCAACCATGTCAGTAATGATAGGAAAGAAGAGCCAGCCCCGAAGCAGCCTCCCTTTGGGTTTTTCTCGCAAAGTATCGCGGCCAAGAAAGCTGAAGAACAAAAGCCGAGTTTAAGCGAAAGTTCGCAGCCTCAGGCTCCACCACCGCCAAAGTACGTATTATTTGAGCTGTCAATCATGAAGAAGGACTTTCGAAGCTTTCTTTGGTCTCTCAAGAATGAATATTTGCAATAATTAATCTTTTCCCGACTGGAATAATGCTAGCCCTATCATTCGCTATTATCCCACAGATAATAGCGGCATGCGAGCTGTTGCCACGCAACGATCCGTCTCTGGAAATATCGTTTTCTTTTACCACATTAGGAAATATTTACAGTGTGAAGCTCAAAGATCTTCTTTTTCAACATGCTAATTAAAAGCCTGATATGCTTTGAATATGCTAATAAAGCTTAGCATTTGTAAGATTAATTTATATTTGTTTAATTTTGTTAGATCCGATGGAGCAGCAGAACAAGCCCAAGACAGCGATGATGAAACGCCGCCCCAAGTGGAAGTAGTGGAAGTTAAAGAAGACAATTGTGTGCATAAAATCAGGTATAGAAAACGGAAAAGTATAGAAAGGAAATAACTTGTTCTAATACGTTATTTGATTCTTTATATAGATGCAAACTTTTCTATAAGAAAGACAAAACTTTCCAAGATAAAGGAGTCGGGACGCTGTATATTAAGCAAACTTCGCCGGGCAAATCTCAGCTCTTGGTGAGAGCAGACACGAGTTTGGGGACCATTCTCCTCAACATTGCGCTCAGTCCCGGCTTGCCTATCCAGAAATCAGGGAAAAATAATGTCATGATCGTCTGCGTTCCCAATCCGCCCTTGGACCCCAAAGCGGAACCTGTGCCCACCCCGATGTTGATCCGAGTGAAGACGGAAGCCGATGCGGATGAATTGCTGGAGAAATTGAATGAAATCACGTCCTAATTTTAACGAAGAAACCGAAACTAACAAAACAGACTTGGAAAAGATTCAGGAAAACGCTTTGGCTTTTTTTTTTTTGCGGCTCGTAGTTATTTCCAAATTCGTATGAATGAAGCAATATATGAGTTGTATACAACAAAACGAAAACGATCCCATGTGTTGGCCAAGAATAAATAATTGCCTTGAGCAAGCAGGAAACGGGGTTACAAATTACACTGACGCTTCCACCTCGTGAATGTGCTGCTATAGATATATCTCTAATTTTATAACAGGAAAAGAAGGTGCTGGCTTATAGATTTTCTCCCTTGGCACCTTCTGCCGTCCGGAGTCGGCATCACGCGGGAGTTGCGGATTGTCACTTCTTGCTTTCCACTCTCCTTATACTCTCCTCCTTTTCCTTCTTCGCTCCCACTTTTTGTCAGCTGTTCGTCTCTTCTCGCTTCTTATTCCATTCGGGGGTGCTCGCTTACCGAACTTTTCCAGTAGAAACCAGAAATGTCTGGTTTGTGCCGCTGCGCGCGTCACAGATCGATAAGGATTTTCCCAGAAAGCGAAAATGTGGGTCGACAAAGATCCTATATTCACGATATTGCGTGTCTTTATCGCAGTTTTATTGATTCGACTATCTTGTTTGGTTCCGAGAGGCATTCCTTGTATGTTTATGATGTTTTCGATTTCGAGAATAATATTCGGAACGAGTTTGGAAATATAGAGAATGCAGAGTATGATGGCCATACTATTTATAGCGTCGTATAAGCTTACCCAACGTTGCGTTGGTATAAGCAACTTTCCTTCAGCTCTATTGCTCGACTGCCAACCACAAATGACGTGGGAAGTGTCAGGCAAGGAAAGGAGAGTGCTCGCCTAGGCTATAGGGCTTCCAGTTCTAGTTAGGTATAAGCAGCAGACTGGATGAGACGTGTGACATTAGACAGCCGATTATTGCGTGGTTGCCTTTCTGTGCTACTCATTTCCAACTATCACACGAAACTGCGGTGTCCAGTTTCCTTGTTTATAGGAAAAACTGGCTTTGGTACTAGAGGTCACATCAGTCACGTGGCGCGCATCTTGTTTCGGAGAGTTTGAAACTCCTTACAATTGGGGGTAGTCGAAATCAATTCGAACATTGTGAATGTGTGTGTGCTGTCTGCTAGAATGCCGCAAAACGGGAAGTACGAGGCAGCCAGTAGTCCGAAACAAGTGATTACCCACGAGCGTGGCAACTGGTCAAACAAGTTGGAGTTTTTGCTCACGTGCTTTTCATACGCCGTGGGATTAGGTACCATATGGAGATTTCCATATTTGTGCTACCGCAATGGAGGAGGTATGACAAGCTTTACAATTTTTTAAACTACAGAATACATAAATTGATTCGCAATTTTAACCCGTTTTAACCTTCCCAGGGGCTTTTTTAATTGCTTACGCAATTATGTACATATTTGCTGGGTTGCCGCTGTTCTTTTTTGAAATAGCCTTTGGGCAGTATGCGAGCGAAGGGCCTATCAAGGTCTGGAAGATTTGTCCCTTGTTTTCGGGTAACTTTTTTTCTATAAAAGACGAATTCCTTTCTCTTTTCACTAATTTTTTTCATATCATTAATTTTTTTTACAATTTTCCCTACAGGAATTGGGTATGCGATGTTCATAATCTCGTTCTTTATCGGGATTTACTACAATATGGTCGTTGCCTGGTCATTTTTCTACTTGTTCGCTTCATTCACCAATGAATTACCCTGGTCGTCCTGCGATAACAGCTGGAACACTTTAGGTAAGTCTCTTCTCCCGTAAACTGAAAACCTAACATAGAGCATATGGATCTGGCGGAACCCGTAGTGTTGCGCACGTTTTGAAGTCGCTCAACAATGAAAAAAGAGAGCCATAGCAGGGTCTTTGGTTCTGAAACCGCGGGCGTTGATGGGTTTCGGTTCAACTCCCCTTTTTCGTTGTTGAGGACCTGCTGGCAAAAAGGTGTAACCATAGTCCGGTTACCTTGTAGGTTAAAAGTCCAAATTATACTTCCAATACGAAAAGAATTGTAACGAAAAAGTCTATGATTTCGTAGTTTGTCGGCCTCTTAACGCAAGAAATTGCACCACTAGCGGAGGTTTAGTAAACGTGAGCGGAAATTGCATTTACGAGCATGAAGTCTCTGCAGATGCGTGGACTGCATTGAATATCTCCACCCATCATTCCAAGTCGCCTGCCGACGAGTATTTCCAGTAAGTAAGTTTATGCCTTTCTCTCTCTTTCTCTTTTTCTCGACCTAACGAGGAAGGGGATTGCGGTTTGTCGATTGTTCGGGAAACTGGGGAAAAACATAAAAACACTCCTCTGCCATTATACGCTTTCCTTTTCCTCAATAACACTTTTGTTTTTCATTAGTAACCATGTACTGGATATAAGTGCCGGCATCGAGGAAATTGGAACCATGAGTTGGCGTCTGGCCTTGTGTTTGTTACTCGCTTGGGTTGTGGTAGGCTTAGCTTTATTCAAGGGCATAAAAAGCGTAGGCAAGGTAAACACACTTTAGGCTGTGGTTGATGAGCTGAAGTTAAAAGAGATTTCGCTTTTTTGGTACGTTTTGTAGGCTGTCTACTTTACCTCGCTGTTCCCGTATCTTATCTTGACGGTATTGCTCGTTCGCGCCGTAACACTTCCTGGCTACTATGAAGGAATGACCTTTTATCTTACCCCACAATGGGATAAACTCACGGAAGCTTCCGTAAGAATTTCCATTACAATTAATCGATTTTTTTCTTTCATTACAATTAATAAAAAAAAAATAAGAAAGATAAAGCATCACATACGAAGTATTTTGGAGTAGTATAGCTCATGGACGTTTCTCTAAGGTTTGGGGTGATGCTGCCATGCAGATATTTTTCTCGCTTTCACCCTGCTGGGGTGGACTAATCACCTTAGCCAGTTACAACAAATTCCACAACGACTGCTTCCGGTAAAAACATTTCTAAAAAAATTCTGTTACGTATTGGGAAAACTGAACTACGAAATTGAAGTTAATGAAGCATACGAAATTCGAAACTTGACTCTGAAACTTAGTGATGCGGTAATTGTGGCCACTGGAAACGTCTTGACAGCCTTCTTCGCGGGATTCGTGATCTTTGGGATTATCGGGTTCATGGCCCACGAATTGGGGCTTCCTATTGATCAAGTTGCGACCCAAGGCGCCGGTTTGGCTTTCATTGCGTACCCCGAGGCGGTTTCTCGACTGCCTTTGGCGCCTTTATGGTCTACCTTGTTTTTCGTCATGTTTCTCACGCTGGGCTTGGGCACGCAGTTTACCGTCTTGGAGACGGTGGTCACTACGATTTTAGATACCTGGCCTGACAAACTACGGGGTCAGAATCACAAGTATAACCCTAGAAACATTTTATTTTAAAATTTCATAGACATTTCAATGTTTCATTCTTCTTCTTTTATAAAGGTGGGTTCTGTTTGGCTCTGCAACTCTAATGTTCCTCTTGGGGCTGCCCATGTGCACGTCGGCAGGCATGTATATCTTACAACTGATTGACAGTCACGCAGCCACCTTTTCCGCGCTCATTATCGGCATGACCGAAGTGAGCGTCGTCATGTGGCACTACGGGGCGAGTCGGTTCTTAAACGACATCAAAGCCATGATTGGCTACTACCCTCCGACTTACTATTATTGGTTTTTCCTCTGGAAGTACTTGCTGCCGGTCTTAATTAGTGTAAGTTTCCTCTTTTCTTGTTTTCAAAAACTGAGGAATTACCCCGCCCATTTCTTTTAGGCAATCCTCATATTCGGCTGGTTCGATTACAAACCACTTACTTATGGGCACTACGTGTACCCTGGCTCGGCCATTGCCATTGGTTGGCTGATTTCATTCACTTCCGTGGCGGCTATACCTACCATTGCGGTGATTAAGGTGGCTAGAGCTGAAGGATCTCTTCGACAAGTTAGTATCACAATTTAAAATAACTGAAAAATGGATCTGCAAAATTTCCCTTTTTTTTCGTTCTTGAAATAGCGCATTGTGGGCTTGTTGGAACCGCTCGACTGGGACAAGTCAGACAAGATTGTGTATCTGAAAGGAAACGCGCCTAAACACACGGATTCCGCGGTTCCACTAACTACGCACGTGTTCGGTATTTTAATGCTTTTAGGCCAGCACAACTTCTGAGCTTATTAAACCTGTTCTTATGCTTTTTTATTTTTTTAGATACGGACGGAGACGATTTGCAAGTCGTAGTAGAAGACGACGAGGTGGAAATGAAGTCTCCACCCAAGTGGTACTGAATGTTATATTTTGTAGATCGAGAGAGAATTTTATCATACAAAACTATGGAGAAAAAACCCTCATTATTTCTATTATTCGCATTATTTTTGTTCCCAAAATACGAAAAATTGAGAACCAGCCATCTATTGAGGACATTGAGAACGAAATAAGAACGCCATCTATTGAACAAACTTTTATATCATGGTCATTCCCCAGGAAAAAGGCATTTTCAGATTTTCAGTCCCAATATATATATAGGTTAAGCCTATATATATATATATGTATTGGAGATTAGAACATATAATCTCTTTAAAGGAAAGTAGTCGTTTTGCAAGGTTTCGTAATAAACTATGCATTCCATTGGACAAACGTTCCATGAGCATTCACACTTTTTTAAAAAATGGCATAGGCACTAGCAGCTTCTTTTGACCATATATCATGAATTCCCCCTGGCCACACTTTCTTTCCTTTCTTTAAAAAATCCGTAAGTCGTTAAGGGAAAAAAAAGAAAAAAACCTAACGGGATGATTCTTTGCCGTTTTGCCTACACAACAGGGTAAACCATAAGATACCGTAGTAGTGCTATTTCAGATCATGAGCTATATAACTAAACAAGGGGGGGCGGAACCCTTCACTTTCAGCCCCGCCCCAGCACTCTTTGTCTGCCCCTTAGCGGTTTCCACCTGCCAAGCGGCCCAAAACGATGACATTTGTCTTATTCTTTCTTCCTTTTACCTCCAACCCCCCCAACATAAATAAGTAAAGAAAAACACGATTGTTTGGACTATGATACAAAGCTATCACAAAGACTTCCCCCTTCTCTCTCTCTCTTTTGCTAAATTGTTTTAAAACCACGTTTTCCTACACACTAGCAAGTAAATAAATTAAGATCACCACCAGGCTACCTGCTATTGCTGCCAGCGTAGCGCAAACGCTGAAGGCCTTGCCGCGCATATCGTACCAAGTCCCTTAAGGAACTGTGCAAAGTTAACGGTCCGCAAACCCGATCCAATTCGATAAAGAAAGCTACAAAAACAGTTCTTAAATGATTATTTAACTTGAAATAAGAAAAGTTAGTACCTTGCAATTCGGCTTGTTGCACCAGCAAATCGCCTTGTTCCCACAAATCGTGACTCGAGTTTAAGTACACCGAGTACTGGTTTTGCTTTAGCAGAATATTGTGCACAGCCACAGGCACAGGTACGTAGCCGGTCAAGGCACCGTTGTTGACCACGGTTTCCATTTTGACCACTCCTCCCGGGTTGGTCGCGGCCGGAACCACCGCCGCCGCTCCTCCTACTGAGGCTAAGACTGTGCTGGAGCTCGCATTCGGGTTCACCGCTCCAGGCAACTCGCCGCTGCTGTAACCCGAGGACTGACTCCCTACCGACCCTACCGAACCGGCCGGGGAGGGGGTGGGGGAAAGGGGGGAGGGCGTGCCTGTACTCCGGAAGAGCCCTGTACTGGGAGCTCCGGTCGATGCGACAGGCACAGGTAGGTTGGCGTAAGGTTGAGTTCCTCCGGGTTGCTCTCTTTTAGCGTCGTCGGTAATTTTCTAAAATATTTTAAAATAGTCAATTAATATCCACAAATTCATGCAATCCGGAATGACTGTTAACGACGCTATAAATAATATGAATGACGCTGTTAAGAATAAAGTCAAGAAAAAGTCGTGACCTTTTGATAGTCGTTGATGATTCTCTGAAGTTCTTTGGCTTCTGAATGTCGCATTCGGTAGAGCTTCAAGTACAATAGCGACTGGCACCGCAAACTAAAGATCCATTACAAGATTAGTAGTGCGATAATGTTACCTCCTAGCTTATTTATTTATTAGGTTTATTTGATATTATTAGATTATTTATTTACTATTTTATCCCTTAGCGAAAGATTACCTGAGCACAACCAATTTCGAGTCCACTTGCTGCAACGCCTTCTGGGACGAAGAAATAGTCCTATGAAACATGAAATTCATTAAGATAATAACTAACGAAATAAAATTAAACGTTACTTAATCAAGCCCAAGGTATCCTTGTACAGGATATAAGCCGACTTTTCCATGGCAGTATCATGCTCCATCGCAATTCCCGTCAGGATGAAATACAGTACCGCTTCCAGGTACTGTTTCACTTGTAAAGTTCGGTTTGTCTGCCGATCTGCCGCGTGCTTGAGTTTCTTGGCTTCCACCAAATACTGGTTTTGGTCTCGCGCATCCCTATTTCCAGCGAAAGATTTTTTTTTAATTAGAAAAATTTACCAAAAATTCAACACATTTGTTCGATTTTTCTAGTCAGAAAAAGACTTGCATATCAATATCGTCGCTGCCCAAAACAGGCGGAGTTTCAAAGTAGCTAAAATAGATCGCCCCAGTATTGGCCGGAATGGCCGCAGGTACTACCAGAGGTATCGCAGCACCTTCTCCAGTTTTCCGGTCTTGCATCACTTCGCTCACCGGTGTTTTACTGTCAGGCCCCGCCCCTTCCAGTTTGACTTTGCCACCGCCACCACTACCGTGTCCGTTCATTAGCTCCGCCTTCTGGCCCTCACTGACGTCCCCGTTTCGCTCATGGTTGGTGAACAAGCTCAACGCTGGCGAACTTCGCTCGCTGGCCACGCCCTTCAGCTCGTTCTTGCGGCGTTTCGGCTCCCGACTCGTCTTGGGTGGCACTCCTTTGCTGCTCTCTTTATCTTTGGGTTCTTTCTCCTTCTCTTCCAGCCCCGCCCCCGCCACCACTATCAACACTGGTATTTTGGAAGGCCCGACTACAGTAGGCCCCGCCTCCGTCTCCGAAGCCTTTCTTTTCCGTCTCTCTTTGGTCTCGGGCGTTTTGACGTCTGGGAGGCTCCGTTTCCCATTACTGCTACTACTCCGGCTCCGACTATCACTACTTCGATTGCTCCCTTCCGGCCCCGCCCCTTTCTGTTCCCGGTTCTCCTTCTCGCCGCCCTTATCTCTGGCGTGGTGATGTTTGGACCTCCGACTGGTGGCGGACGACACGGAACTGGTGCTCAGCCGGCGCTGCTTCTTCTTGTCACTCCCCGCTTCGCTTTTGCCCTCGCGGGACTCGGTCCGCTCACTCAAAGCGCCTTCAGCCACCTGGCGGACGTCGTTCAAGGCCTTTTTCTCGGGCCGCCGCAGCAACAAGTTCAGCCTCAAACGACACATGACGGTCGGCTTGGCGCCGTCCGTGGAGTCCAGCGTTTCGGTGACGTTTTTGGCCACCGAGGGCGCTCGGACGGGCGACTCTGAGCTGCTGAACGCGTCCTTGTTCTTGTCCGACGGCGACGAGACGGAGTTCGAGGACCGATCGCGGACGATCAGACGCATGATGGCTTTGGTTTTCATTTTGTCTTGCACTGATTTGCCTCCGTGGTCCAGTTTGGGCGGGCTTTTCTTGGCAGGAGCGGCCGAGACCGGCCGCGTTTCGTTGTCGGAGCTCGACAGGTCCGAGCCGGCCGGACTGTTGGACGCGGAGGAGGGTGGCGGCCGCGACCGGGCCACCCTTGAAGGCGGGGTAGCGGCGACCACCCTGGCTTTGCCGGGCAAAGGCGTGCCCGTCACGTCGACTTCGCTCCCACTGTTGGCGGCTTCGTCGTCCGAGGAAGACGACGAGGACGACGATGACGAGGAGGAACTGCTGTCGCTCGAAACGTAGGCTTTGGACAGCTCTTTAACGGGCGGTCGTTTGCCGGCGATCGGGGACGGCACCGGCGCGCTGGTGACGGGCGGTTTGGCGGCGATTTTCGGCGGTCTACCACGCCGCTTCTTGGGCGGCGGTAGTTTCGTGCTGCTTTCGGCCACCGAAGGCAGATCAGATAGACTGGGGACTTTCTTGCCGGACCTGGCAACAGCAGGTGACGTCACCGGCCGCCGTTGTAACGAGCTCGCCGAATGCGTTGAAGTGACCGAATCGGGCCGAGGTGGCAGCGGACTCTTTTCCACCGTCGCCTGCCGCACAGAGCGACTCGGTGTCGGTTTCTTGGGCTGCGTTCGGCCGCAGCTGCTGTCATCCGAATCGGAGAATTCGGAGAGTAAAGGAGGCAGAATGATGTGACCCAAGGCGTCGTGGAGCTCTTCCGTGAGTCTCGGAGGCACCGGTGGCGGTAGTTCTTCCTCCTCTTCGCTGTCTTCTGGAATCCCCACGTTTTTCTAATGAATCGAAATGAAATGTCAAAGTATTTTTTTTTCTGTCTCTTGGAAGGTAAAAAAAAAAAACTTACAGAGGGGGGCTCGTCGAAGCTTAAACTAGTATTGAGATCCACTAGTGGTAGATTAGGCGGCTGCAGGAAGTTGTCTAGCCGCCAACTAGGGTTCACGGACGCCTATTTCGGTGGAGAAAATAAGCAAAGTAGGTTTGTTTTCTATATACGTACTTTGAAGCTAATCGCTTTTGGGCTATTTCTAGACATATTTTCTTGCTTTAAAAAAGAAAAGAAAGGAAAACGTACAGGGGGAGAGGCCGGGCGATGCTGGGGTGGTTGAGGAGGAGGCTCTTGGTCTTTGCTTTCGAATTCCGGCTCTTCGTCGCTGCTGGAATCCGTGCCCGAAGCAGAGGGTGAGTTGGAGCTGGAGCCATCGCTGTTTTCGCCTTCGTCGCTGGAAGTGCTAAGGCGCTTGGTGGCAGCATAGGCAGGTGAGACGGACTTGCGCGGGGGCGGACAGGGAGTTTCGGGGGCCAATGGCGAGATCGGGGACGCTATCGGTGACCTCAACAAAGGTGATCTAACAACATTTAAAATTGGTGCCCGAATCATCATTCTTTCCTACATACCCACACTAATTTGCGTTACAAACCCCAAAGTTTACTTTACTTATAGCGAATTCAACTGGAAACCTGGTGCGGCACTTTTTGGCACTGAGTGCCACAGACTCAGTGTCACAACACACAATTTTATGGCACTCTGTGTCAAAGAATGCCGCACCAGGTTCCCAGCTGAATTCGCTATTACTAAAGGCATAGAAAATGGGTAACAATGAATACCATGGAGCCGGATCCAATCGAAAATTCACTGTTGCCTGTCCAAAGGTTCACTGTGTGTGTATATCTATGGATGCGTTTTATTGTGAACGGAACTGAGTAACTGCGTTGACCAGTTGGCTCAACTGGCATTTTCGCGTGGACGGGGTTCAATTGGACGGGCGTTTTATAGCGATTTTCACTGGCTACTCTAAGAGTACTCTAGAGTACTCTTTTTTACTCCGAGTAGCGGCGGCGTCTTTCACTGAGCCAGCCAGATTAGGAGTTACTCTTGTTGACGCCCTTCACTGGAAATCTCATTCAGTTTCCGAGTCAAAAAGAGTACTCTCGGCTACTCCGTCTTTGAAGTCGGAGTAGGATATCCAGAGTGCGTTCGTTAGCGCGGGAAACATGGATCCAAGCGTAAAAGTGTAAACAAGTATGGCTGCCGTTTACTCCTAAAATTACCACCGCCCTCCACTGGGAGTAACAAATCCGAGATTTCACGGCGAATCTGCAGTTTCGGAGTACGCTTTGCCAGAGTAGAGTGGCACTCTCTCTCATTCTCCGAGTTGCCAGTGAAAATCGCTATTAGCGTGAACAGCTCAACGGGATGGCTTGGCGCGCAGTTCAAAAACCGCCTTCCGTTCAACTGCGTTCCTGGTGCGTAGTAGAACTCGGGACGGNACCAGTTAGCTCAACTGGCATTTTCGCGTGGACGGGGTTCAGCTGGACGGGCGTTTTAGCGTGAACAGCTCAACGGGATGGCTTGGCGCGCAGTTCAAAAACCGCCTTCCGTTCAACTGCGTTCCTGGTGCGTAGTAGAACTCGGGACGGTACCTAAGCACGCCCGAAGCTGGACGGGCGTTTTATTGTCAACGAGAGCAGTTCAACGGAAGAACTGGTGAACGGAACAGTTCACAATAAAACGCACCCTAGGTATCGTCCCGAGTTCTACGCACCAGGAACGCAGTTGAACGGAAAGCGGTTTTTGAACTGCGCGCCAAGCCATCCCGTTGAGCTGTTCACGCTAAAATGCCCGTCCAGTTAAACCCCGTCCACGTGAAAAAGCCAGTTGAGCTAACTGGTGAACGCAGTTAGTCAGTTCCGTTCACAATAAAACGCACCCCAGATGCGAACGAGAAGATTCATTATAGCTTCCACTCCCCCCATTTAACCTCATTAAAATCTCGATATGCAATAGAAAATGTCATTGTTGCCCATCACAAAGCTTCATATGAACCAACAAAGAAAAAAAACCCTGCGAAAATTCCCCGCACTGAACCACCTGTGGCCCAACAAAGAAAATCAAGCGTTGAAACAAGCCAGGAGGGGTATAAATTATTATTAACTGCCCGCATTCGAGTTCCTCTCTTTTTTATTACCCCACATTTATTGGAAGCGTTAAATGCAGCACGCAACTGTGTTCGCTGAAATGTCACTACTGCTCTGACTACTCTTTTTGACTACTTTTTTTCCACAACTGTTTCCAGAATAAGAAATTCCTACATTCATAAACTTAAAAAGTAAAACAAAGAAGTGCATACCGAGGTCTCGGCAAATCGGATTTGGCGGGAACGTCCAAGTCCACGTCCGAGTTATTGTCTTCGCTGTCTGAGATGCTCAGATCTTTCTGCCAACTCTCCAGGCGCTTGAGTGGATGGGGTCGAGTATCTGGCATGGCTACAGGTCGCACCGGAGAGAGCATCTTCGGCAAATCGAAGCGACTAGTGTCGGGTTCGTTACGGGGCGTGGCTGTAATCTCGGAAAGCAGCTCCGCCATTTGCATTTTCTACAATAAAATTTTACAGCATTGATATCTGCATATAAGCTACCTAATTCCTATTTTTTTTAAATATTATTTATTATTATTTCATTTTATTATTACCTTTAGTATAAGTTCCACATCCTCCCCGCCATTGAGCGTCTGCAAAGAAAAAGAAGATACACAGAGATAAAATACCAGTTATTTCACGTACTCCACTCGAAGAAAAAAGTGAGCGAAAGAAATCGAAAGAAGAAAAACAACAAATGGGTCACTATCCAAGGTATGACCTCGAACTTAAGAACGCTCGTCCAAGCAATTGAAACAAGTCATGTGTAAAAACCAGGTTTCCCCCTTTAAAAAAAAAAATGCACCACATACGTAAAGCTCCTCCTCTTCTTTCCTGGCGCTTTCCACGTTCAATTTCCCCCCTTTTCTCCTTCCTGTTTTCTCTCAATCCGCTCTTAGAAAAATCCCAAGCTTTCGGAAACAGAAAACCACCAATATCTGACCAAATTAAGAATTGGAAAATTCTGACGAAACTCACGTAGCACCCAACTGTGACTAATACTAGCCTAATACTAGCCACCTGCTCTCAAAAGAATCGAGGAAAAAAAATAAAAAGAGGAAATAAAAACGGATTTGCAATTTTTCAAGGACTCTAAACCTGCATGCCAAGCCGGGCAATCCCTGTCTTCGACCTATATATCCTCTAATGTAATGGAACTAACTGTACCGAGGTTCCCTCGGTTCTGCAGCGAGCGAACGTTTTTCCCTTTCGGGCTTCTAGCCCCGCCTCCACGATAAGCGTTTGGCCTTTAACGGCTTCCACTGAACGAGCCTGGCTAATGCTGCCGCTTGACGATACAAAACTCTAAACGTTCGACACCAATGCTTTTTTTCATCTTTAAATTAATAATAAAATAAAATAAACTTGTTTAACTAAACTTTTAAACCTCAACTACCTTTAAAACAACTATTCAAACAACTTAATTCTGTGTGTTTTGCAAAAGGAGAAAAAGAAAACAATTTTCTTCAAACAAACCGAGCAATACCTTTGTTTTCTTAGTCCTAACTTCTTAACTGGCCACGGCCATTGTTAACACGTGCAAACTCTCTCTCTTTTTCTCTTTACCGCCCATGTCCTCCAGCGAAAAGACCCCACCCACCTCCAAACACTACGTCACGCAATTGCCAAGCTCAGTTTCCCTTACCGTTTTCCAGATCGCCCCTTTCTCCTCTCATAAATTCATCAGTAACTCCCCCCTGCTCCTAAAGAAGAAAAAATCCTCGCATCTTTGAGCAAAAAGCGATCTCGACCCTTTTATCAAACCGACATGGCAAAGCAGGACCATTTCCTTCTCCGACCACCCTAAATCCCCCGCTTCCAAAAGAAAGGGGTGGGTTACTTTCCTAAATATGAAAACGATGACCTATCCCCCCCGACCCCTTTTGCTACCTGAGTCACATCCAAAGAAGAGATTTTTTTTACGCAAATCTGGAGAGAATCTTTCAACTCCCCTGCAAATCCTTACTACTTGAAATTAAAAATTTTCAAAATTCTCAAGAAATTAAACACTTTTTCAGTACGAAGTTTCACTCACCGAGTAAGCTCCGCCCATTCTTCCTTTAGGTAAATGGGGTTTGGGATGGCTCGCACCATTTGAACTGTTCTTCTTGGGCTGATTAGCGCCTCCATGGTTCCGATCACTGTACTGGGCGTGTCCTAGCGGGCCATTCATCGCACTTGAACCGTTTGTCCCCGCCTCCTTGTCACGTCCACCCGGGAAATTCCCGCCCGCCACATGTGAAGGCACCGTTGAAGTTGAAGACGAAGAATTAGCAGCAGGCTTTGAACGTGGCTGGTTTGCACTACCATTCGAATTGCTAGGATTGTCTCCTCCTCGAGCATGAGGGGGCGGAGCTGGACGAGCAGTGGACCCGCAGTTCGTATTAGGGAAACGAGGAGGCAACGGAGTGCGATAGGAGGGTTTCTTGGGCGTCGCAAACTCGGGTTTGGACTTGGGCTCCTCCTCCTCGGGGTCGTGGTGCTGCTTCGAGGGGAGGGGCGTCTGCGGCTGCTGCCACACCCCTATGAGCCCCTTCTGATCATCCACGATCGAGTTTTTGAGCCGATCATAGCTCCCCAAGGTTTCTTCGATCAGCTGGCGAGTCATATCATGAGCTGGAGGCAGTACCTACTCGTAGAAAAGGTAAGAAAAGGGTTTTAGTAACAATGCCACATGTGGAACTTTTTAAAAAATAATTCGGTGTGGGGTTACTTTCACAGGGGCGCCAAAAAGGGGCATAAATTCTTCGGGCTCGACAGCCAGCTGGGCTCTGGCTTGTCGCTGCTTTTCTCGGTCACGAAGGCGTTCCCCGGCCGTAGCAGATGCTTCGTTGTTGCCACTTGAAGACCTTTTCACCGAGAAAAGAAAAAAATTAAACAATCAATAAGGTTGCTGGCTGTTGAAAACTGAAATGAAAAGCGTTCTCTCTTTTCTTTTAGCTAAGGTTTATCTTATTCAGGTGGATTCTAAGTAAAAATGCCTTACAAGGCGATTCACTAATCTAACTTTAATACAAGGATTTGAGTACTGAAAAATTAGACTAAAGTTAGAGGATTAACAAGACTGGGCACTGAAAAAGTAAGAAGATTTATGAACAAAAAGGATGATCAGAAGGTTTTATACCTGTTCATCTGGAAACTGTTTCCTGACTGTGACATTCTGGAAGTTAACAACCTTCTATAATAGGCGTCTACACACTACTTTTTCCAAGTTTTTTCAAGGAAACTCTCAACAGTTTTACACAAGTTGGCATGTCGCTTGAGGACAGCTCAGCGGATCCTGTACTTGCATCTTTGATTGTTGCGGGGGACGTATCCTAGAAAGGGCAAACGAGACAAGAATGAATATTTCATACAGTACTGGCAACAGTGAATCTTCCCATCACATGTATCCTTCTACTCTTTACCTTCTAATAACAAGGCATGTTCCAAAAGGTCCACCAAACTTAAAAGATGTCGTTTTATGCGCACCAATAGGCAACAAAAGGCTTATTTGCAAGGAAGGTTTGTTTTCTTTGAAGCCCACTAAAACTTCCCAACGCTTAAAAGTTTGGCTCACTCAAGTCAACCATTTCCCCAAATACGGGTGCCACAAAACCGCAAAAGTTTGTCGTTTTACTGCGAATCTTATATCTTTATCTTAAATCCACTCAAAGTCAAAACCTTGACGCACAAAAACACTAGACGGATGATACAGGAGCCACACCAGATCCCAAATGTAGTCCAGCCAATAATAAAGCGTTATTCTTAATTTCGTTTTTAATCTGGAGCAAAGGATTGCTAATTCACCCTCACAAACCTGGGCTTGATCGCTTAACGGGATCCTAGGCTTCACAACACCATTTCCTTTTAGCCAGCCCCAGTCACGGAAGCTTAACTCGGCCGTCAACATACATCAAGATGCTACAGGTCACGACTCCTTTTCGTCTTCCCAGTCAAAATGGACACAGGTCAAGCCACTTTTCATCTACTAGCGCCCCGTTGGACTCGCACTTTGGGTTGCAGAACGTCCGGAAACCCCCAGATTCGGGGGGAAAACAATAAAAAACGTCGTCAAAGACGTATTGTACAACGCTATACTGCTTAGGACGGCGTAGTGCAGCTCCATGACGTCATCAGGCGATGGCGACGTTGGTCACGGACCACAAGCCCGAGACGGCGCCAAATTCAAACCTCCTGTTCCCGTTGCGTGGGCATGCTGCCGTTTGGGGTGATTTTACATTACTACTAGTCGGTTTTCTTGCCTCTTTTATTTTTTTAACTGTTTCAATTGTATGCTGCATTCATACAAAATAAACTAAAGTGCAAAAACACGTCGGAGGATCGCAAGTCCAGCATTCAAAAGTTACACATTTTGCAAGTTAGTGTCACTTTTCTCTTAATCTTTACTCGAGAGGGGTAGGGATTTCAGACTTTGGATGCTTTTTATACGGAGTTTTTTCTTTATCTTGGGGGAAGGGGGGGGGGGTTAGCAATCGATACTTTTTTATAAATCCGAAGGCTAGTCTTTTCTGACCTCTAAGAACGCAACAAAACACAATTCTTCCCATTTTTTAAGAAACAGAAACAAAACAAAATAAAAAAGATCAACAATCCCTATTGTGAAAAGATAAAGTCGGATCAAAGGAAATCATGCAAACTAACTGTAAGCTTTTTCTTTTAAAAAAATTGTTACTCAACACTACGAAGGAAAAAAAAAACCGTTTCCAAACCCGATGAATTCAAACCCTCATAAAAAAATAGTCGTGCGACACGTAAAAATAACTGCAAGTTCGCCATTTTATCCCCATTCGTATTTTTCGTCGTTCGCAGAACGTTATTACTTCAGCACTTCGCCCAAAAAAAAAATAATAAAAAAATGCTGATTATTCCCCTTTCTTTCTAACGCTCCTAAAAACGTGCCCGGATATAAACCGCCGATACATCATGGTCCGCGTAACCCAGTCGCTTGGCGTGCTTAAAGACTTCATTGGCTGAAGCCGCGACCGGTAAAGGCTGTTCCAACTGATCTCCCATCGCCAGCGCTAGCTTGAGGTCCTTCTGCATATGCTGTAAAGGTAAGTGGGTGGGGAAAGCCCCTTCCAGAATGGCTTTGCTCTTCTCGACGACCAGCGGGCACGCTAACGACGTCAGTTCCAGCACTTCCAACACGTCGCGTTGCTGAAGCCCCGCCCGGTCAGCTAAGGCCATGCCCTCGCCCAACCCCACTAGCGTCACTCCAGCCATCAGTTGGAGCACTAGATTCATTTTGGCGCCACAACCCACTTCTCCTGTTATGTTTAAAGAATTCATAAACAAAAACATTAATAAACATGAAATTTCAGGGTCCTACAACTTCGACTAGCAACAATGAAAGTTTTACGTAACAGAAAGGGCGAATGCTTTCAACGGAAGACATCTAACTTCATAGTAAACAACGAAATCTGCACACAAGAATGAAAAGCTGTCCAACCACAAAAAGTTCCACTCAAGTTTGAAAGCAATTTCATTCTTGGCCTCAACTTGTTGAATACAGACATCTAATAGCACTTTGCACTGGCTGCACTGGTGCAATACTCTGGGCACTCGGTGTGTCAAACATGTATATCTTTACACACACACAGAGTGCCAAAAAATATTGCACCAGTGCAGCCAGTGGAACGCGCTATAAACGAAGAGGCCCCTAGATCTCGATGACCTTTTTGATCCTAATTACGATCAATGCGAGCGAAATTAAGGCTTAAATCAGTAAGAAAGTATCGAATTATT
The DNA here is from genome assembly GCA_022832285.1 of Lepidurus apus apus. NCBI lineage: Eukaryota > Metazoa > Arthropoda > Branchiopoda > Notostraca > Triopsidae > Lepidurus > Lepidurus apus. The sequence goes on along the minus strand of JAGJRO010000208.1, from coordinate 46,074 downwards.
AAACTAATGAACTTAAAATTCAACCAAAAAAATTACCGAGGAAAAAAGAGTTCTTTCCCATGGCCTGGAAACACGACTGACAGTCATCGAATAAGGTTTTGTCGCCAGCCGCTAGAATTACTAGCGTTCCTTCTTGGGCTTGTGTTTTGCTTCCTTGGATTTGGGCCTCCAAATAGCGGCCGCCTTTGTTGTTGACGGCGTCCGCGATATCTTGAGAGGTTTCGGCGTCAATGTTGGTCATCTCCACGTAGCTTTTGGAACTCGTCATTTCCTGGAGCACTCCGCAGTTTCCAAACACCATCTATGATTGAATATGAACAACTTGATATATGAACTTGAATATGAACAAATTGATATGAACAACATCCATAATTTCAATAATCATTAATAAGAACTTCTGCAAACTTTTAATTAAATTAATTAATTTATGTACTTCTTTGGCGGCATGTGGGTCCGCAACACAGGAAAACGTAATATCAGCTGCGCATATTACGTCCGACGGTGTCATAGCTTCTTCCGCTCCTGCTTTCACGAAATCTCGGCACTAAAAAATATACAAAAATCGTAAATTAAAAAAAAATATATATTAAAAGATACATATTCAAAGATTTCAAATTTAGCGCCTTCAAACCAGTACCAAAGCTAAATTGCTAGGACATGACAATGACGTCAGGTGGATAACAAGGCTATGACCCAAATTATCGATTGGCCTTCTTTCGTTCTTCCGAAGGACATCCTTTTCCTCCCATAAACCTCGTCCTTTGATCTTCCAAATTATTTTCCCCCCTTTCGTATGGGGTTTGGCTCAGGTCCCTCTTTATTATCAGCAAACAAAGTTTAATTCCCAGCGTTATATAAAGTATCAATTGCCTTGTTGTATCGCTACGCGCCGGTATATCTTGTTAGCCCAAATTTAGCTCAGCCGCCTGCCCTACCAACGCCGCATGGTTGTAGCGGCACACTGTCCGCAACCTTGGCCCCTATCTACCCTCTCTCCCGCCAGAGACGCCACTCTCGCATCAGGAACAAATCCTACAGCCGGGCAGTTCGCCTTCGCCCGAAACGTTCACTGGCTCGCTCGACAACAAAGAAAAGTTCTCCATGCCAACTGCCAGAAACGGCGTCATTCGCATCAGCTGAGCTGCAGTTAGTCTTCGAAAACAAGCTACAACGATTTCACTGTTGCACCAAAATTCTCCCAAGTTATGTGGACACGTTTCGTCTTGCAATGCGCTCACTTCAGCTAACTAGCCTGTGGTAAACCTCCAAAACTTAAGAACAAAATGCTCATGCCTAGTTTTCATAACCCTTTTCCGTTTTCTTTCCATAGAACTGTGTAAGTGTAGCTCGCCACTTGCAAAATACCTACAAAGAAGCTTCTCTCTCAGCGTCCCAGCCTGAGAAAAATGGGATTGCCGTCACACTTTTACATATCACTCCTCTTGCATATAATTCTAATCGGGTTTCCAGCCCAGGCTCAAGATGAAACCCCAGTACCAGCTGCCTGTCCCTTGCCTTGCCTTTGCGAGACCCGGAACAAAGACTACCTTTTGGACTGCAGGAACCAACAGCTTCAACAAGTCCCCGCTCCATTAAACCCTATTGCCACTCAGCTGTTTTTAGCCAATAACCGTCTCACCAGGTTAACCGTCCGCCAACTGCAAGCGGCGAACCAGCTCATCCACTTGGACGCCTCCAACAACAGCCTCCAAAACATAGAAATCCACGCTTTCAGCGCTCTGTCCCAGCTCGAGAGCCTCGTCTTGTCCGAAAACCCCATCAGCCACTTGCCGTACGGGATCTTCGCCTTCCTGCCCCGGCTCAGGGAACTTTCATTGTCGCATTGCCGGCTGCAGTCCCTCAACAATCAAACTTTCTTCAAACTGCCTGCGCTGAGCGCACTCTATCTTCAACACAACGCGCTGAAAACCATACACACGAACGCCTTTTGGGGCCTGAACCAACTCAGGTCGCTCCATCTGAGCGCGAATCAGTTAGAGTCGCTCGCCCCGGAATGGTTCTACAACTTGCCCTTGCTCGAGAAGCTGTTTTTAGACCACAACCTCCTCCGCCACCTGGGTGAGTCCTTCCGCAGCTTGTCCGCGCTGCGAGAACTGGATCTCTCTTTTAACCAACTCAACAGTCCTTTAGCGTTGCCATCGAGCCTCCGCTTTCTCAATTTGGCGTCGAACAATATCTCGGCGCTGGACCCGAGCACTTTCCAGGCGCTCCCGCATTTGGACTGGCTGAACCTGAGCGAAAACCCGCTCACGACCCTGCCTGCGCCCCTTTTCGAGTTTACGCGCCAGCTGAAAACCCTCTTTCTCTCACGGTTACGCATTACGGAGCTGCCTAACAGAATCTTGGACCCGCTAACGAGTTTGAGCAAACTGGACCTCACGGAAAATGCATTCCTGGCTCACCTGAAGTCGGAGGCGTTCCATTACTTGGGCGCGTTGAAGGAGCTCAACCTGAGTTACAACGCTTTGCGCGTGTTACCGCGTTCCTTGCGCGATTTGCCGCAGTTGGGCGAGCTGCAACTCAAGGAGAATGACTGGCAGTGCGACTGCCACTCCTTTTGGGTCTTGGGCTGGTTCGAAAAGATGTGGAAGCAGCTCAAGATCGAGCAGCCCGAGCCGATTCAGTGCCAAATGCCATCGGGGCAGAGCAAGCCGCTGGTGCGCGGTTTGAGCGAACTGCGCTGCACGGCGGTGCGATTGGAGCACTCGACTGTCTACCAGCAAGTGGGCCTGGGCAGCGAAGCGCATTTAACCTGCCAATTCTCCGGCATCCCGTTGCCCAGTGTCCAGTGGCATTTGCCGGACAACCGACTCATACTCTGGCCGAGCAACGAGACCGACCCCGAGGCGCTGCTTGACAGTACCAACAACAATAAAACCCAGTTTGCCGCCAACGGGGACTTGCTCATTTCACCCGTCGCCCGAGCAGACGGCGGGCGCTACATTTGCGTGGCCTCCAATCCCTTGTCCAATGTCACGGCCTTCATTACACTACAACTAGACCCTGCCCCCATTCGCCGGGCGCAGATCATGAGCCTCTTCGTGGGCTTGGCCTGCTGCACGGGTTTCGTGATCTGCGCCTTGATTGGCCGGTGCATCAAATGGATCTTGGACCGGTAAGTTTTTTACTTTCTTTTAAACCGACCACTGCAAACTATGAAATTGTGATATCCCACTTTCATTGTTGCCAAGTTAAGATACCATGAGGACTCTCAACTTGACTGGCAACAATGAAAGGAAGGGCGAAAGCAAAGACGTAGGTTCATGGTCAACAATGAACTTACTTCAACGTATAATGAAAATGTGAAAGGGTCTCTTAACTTGACTGGTAACAATGAACGTTGGACGCAAAAAGGAAGGGGGAAAGGAAATAAGTTCACGGGCAACAGTGAATTGTTTCCAAGAATGAAAAACCACAACTACTTTTTAAAAAAGTAGAGGAATTTCATGGTTGGCCCTGACTGGAAGCTACCAAAACGGGGACCAACCCTGATCTGAATGCCTTTTTTTAAAACAGGTGCGGTTGGTGGAATTGCTATGCGTGCTGCGGTGAGCGACTCACGCCCCGGGCTAAGCAAGTGCGCCAATTTTTGGAAGGAATCGAGTCCTATAAGAGTCAACAACTGGACAAACTGCGCGAAAACTACCACGGCCAAGTAAAAAATAATCATAAAAAGGGATTTTGAGGTTAATGAAACCACTTATGGGGGTTTGTTACAGGCGCAACGGATTAAGGAAAACTGTATGCAGCAAGTGGACAGGCTACGCGATAGCTACACGACGCAAGTCAACTACCTGCGCGGAGTGCGCGATTCCGGCACGCATCACCTGACGTCCCTACGCGAACAATACAATGAACAAGTACGGCGCGTGTACAACTACTCGATGCAGAGCATGGACGGCGTGCGCACTAACTACGTGTCGCAGCGCAACCGCGTGCGCAAGTTCTCCGCGCACCAGCTCGTCCGGTTGAAGGAAAGCTACCGCTTCCAGCAAAAGACCATTAACAAAATCCTGGAGAACCTGCCGTCCATCTACATGGACTCGTGCCGGAATCCGTCTTGCGGTCGCACCGACTCGATCTACTTTGACGACGACATTGCGGGCTTGGAAGTCGTCGATACATACATCAAGAGCACCATGTGCACACTCAAAGAACTCGAGGAGCACGGCGCGGACGGCTTGCTCATACTCCACAGCCGCGAAAGTTCGCCGGAAGAAGGCGCCACGGCGACTTCCTCGGAAGCCAAGCGCGAAAACCAACCGAGTCACAGTCGCCAGGGCAGCTTGGGGAGTCTGGATCTCAGCGCCCTCTTCCCCTTTCCACCTATGACCTTACCGCACCGCCTGAGCCGCAAACGACACCGACGCAACCGAAGTACGCGCGGAGAGCCGCACGTAGAGGTCATGCAAGTCGCCGTGGAAGTCTGCCAACAACCCAGTTCCTTCACTTGCACCCTACCCGTCGAGGATCCCGAGCCTGTTACCGAGCCTCTGTTACCGGAATCCGAGGCGATTCCGGTTCCGACCACTATTGTGGAGGGAATGGAAGCATTAGGGGCGGTGGGCGGGGCCAACGAGAATGAGAGTAAGATCCAGAATAGGTGCTTGCAAGAAGAACACACAGGGATAGAAAGTGTAAACAAAACAGGCTAAAATTCTTTCCTAGAGATTCCTCTAAGGGGTGGGGGGAGGGGCATGGCGACAAGTCTGTGATAGTTCGAGCGTGGTCACTTGGGAGTATTTGGATAGCGAAATTTTGATTTTTTGTTGGTGGGAACCTCCAATACAATGCTTATAACCCCATGCCGAAATACAATTAAAAGAAAAAAGGAGGGGACTTACTTTATCTGGCGTACGGTTCCAGACCACCACATGATGACCGGAGTTGAGCAGGTTCTTCACAATCCCCGCCCCCATGATGCCCAAACCCAGGAAGCCAAACTTTAACGTTGAGGGTTGGATGTTTTTGTCTTTTAGCGTTTGGGTCACGCGCTCCACGTCCAAAGGAGGCGTGTCCTGATCCCAAAAAGAAGAAAAAAGGGAATTAGTTAGTTATTCATTAAATTCAGAATTAACTCATTCCAATTAATCATTACTATTATTCGATTTTCCATTCCAATTATTTTTTTCATGATTAATATTCAATTATTCATTCCAATTATTTATATCAGTTTAAATATACGGCACTGACACATTCCAATGCTTTTAATCAATTTGCATTAATTAACAATATTCTTCTTTAAATTAATTTTAGTTTATATTTTTCTTTTATTTGATTTAGTTTGAATTACTTGGGGAAATAATTCTGAAATGTGCAATAAAAGCGACAGACCAAACCACTAAAAGAAAAACAAGTGCTTAAAATGTTTTCTGTTCCAATTAAATTTTTTTAGTGACCATTTTCTTGAGATTTAAAATTTTTGTTATTTAGAGTAACGTATAGCGAAGAGTAAGTTACCGGTCTTTGGATATTTGTAGGTCTGTCTAATAAACTAGACACCAAACCGGAGCCAGTTTTGCGAGTGGTGTGATTGGAGACGACTGAGGAAACTGATTCCACGAGGCGTTCCTTTTTGGGAGCAGAACTGTCGCTGTCTTCTGAGCGACGACGTTTCACATTGCGAACACTGCTTTCCTTTAAGAAATAACAACAAATTAATCATAATTTCTTAAAAATAATAATAATAATTTGAGTGGACAGGAAAGGCTTGGGAAGGTTTTGAAAAGACATTTGAGAGGAAACGTACTTTCCGAGGTCGGGGCTTGGGTTCCTTTTTCTCTTTCTTGAGAACTGGCTCTGGGGATTCTTTGGGTGATTCTTCTTCGCTCTTTAATTCCGTCGTTTCTTCATGCACATCGTTAATTTCGGCGCTTTCCTCTGCCACTTCATCGCCGGATGCTTCAGCCTTCTCTTCTTCAGCTGGAGGATTGGCAATATAGTCCTCGATGGCTTTAACTGCATCTCGGAAGGCGGCAGACTTGTTGGACTTTTGGAATTGGTCCTTGAACTCCAGATACGGCTTAATATTGTAATCTTCTATCCATGCACTGAAAACATTTTAAATCATTTTTATTTATTTATTTTAAAGACATTTTTATACTAGGAAACAAAACTAAAACCAAAAAGGCTTTAATTGTACGTTGTTTTACTGTCTGAATTTAGAAATAAACAACTTACAAATTGTCTGTGCCATAAAAGAACACACAGTGCACTGGTTTTTTGTTGGCAGGCCGCTTTAAGTCTTTGGGAGGGTTGGCAACCTAAACCATACAATCCTATTAGTAAGTATGGACTAAATACAGGGTTAAACTAGTTAAAATAGGTTCAATAGTCAAGTTCAAAGCTATATGACGCGTTTATAACGCTTTAAGCGTCAGCAACAGCTACTGGAGGCAGTTTTAGCGGTCTTTTAAGTGCTTTGACGTGCCACGTTGGGGTTTTAACTGAATATTATGGGTTTCTGAAACCTAGATAACTCCAATTGACGTTAAATCTCTTTTACAGAGCCTCCTAGACGGTTAAAATGGATTAAGACTGTATGGGGTTGTAAATATTTAAGAGTTTATATAGAATGGTAGACGAATATTACGACTTTTTCACGTAAAGTTGGGTTTGGCGCCCCCCAACAAACACAAAAGCTTACCTTGCCAGGCCAGGGGGAAAAGCCCTTCATCTTGGCCCTAAATAAGAAGGCAATTAGTGGGGATTTTAAGGGAATTACGAGCATTGATTACCAGACCAAATCGCCAACTCTAAAAGCTTCCGTCATAGTTTCACAAGTGTAAGTCACTAAAACTCTGCAAAATAACCAAAGTTGAACAAACAAACGCGCGGCGTCCCCAAAACTCAAATGAACGCTACCGTTGTGACATAGCTTGAAGGCGCTGCCGCTAGGGGCGTCGGCCGAAGCCGCGCCCGCGCGGATTCAAACAATTGAATTTCTTATTACTTGTTAGACGTTCATAGAATGTTATAATAAACCTCGGAGCAGCAAATAAAAGCGTGGATTGTATTTTTCTCTTTTTAGTCTAACACTTCCATGTCATCTTCACTGGCTAAACTTTCATTCCCACTTTCCATGTCCTCATCGCCGTCTACGGTTTTTAATTGCTCTACTTTATGCACAGCGGAAGTCAGGTATTTTAGACTATACCGAACGTTATCGCACCTGTGAACATTTAAAATTTTAAAACCTCGTTTTTCTTAGTCTTTAAACCTTAACTCGAACTATGTTATGATCAATTAAAACTATAATTAAATAAATAACAGCAATAGGAATGAAAAGGCTAGTAAGTAATAACAAAGCTAGTAATGATAGACAGTATTAGGTTAATAACCGAAGTTAGGACAGTAACTTACACTTTGGTAATGTCTTCTTGCTTGCGCATCACCACTTTTTGTAAATCTCTTAAAGTGGGCGCGTTATTTGAGTAACGCTGACGTAAGGTAGAGCTATGGTTATATAATAACGCTTTGAGCCAGCGCAGATGGAACTCGATGTGGGGCGAGGTATCAATTTCTTTTGATAAGAAATTCAGGAACCGTTCAGCTTGGATTGCAGGCAGGCCTTGGCTAACAAGAATAACTAGGTAGGAAAAAACAAAGACCATTAAATTCATTCAAAATTCCATAACTTGACAAAACTTGGTCTCAAACTTCATAACACCTTGGCGTATTTATTATTTCTAGCTGAAAGAGTTTCTTACTGGAATCTGCAGGAGTATGCTCGTAAACTTCCCGGATCCATTGAGCTTCGTTCAATCTTAACGCCATCAACAGCGCTAAAGTTATACAGAACAAGAAACGGTTATTTACGATTCTTTACACAAAAAGAAAGTAAATTTGCCAAAAAAAGGACCTTTTCCGAAGTCTTTTGCAGATAAAGTGGATCGGATCGACTTCGGGGTAACGTCTTCGGCGAGGTCAAAGGGCTCGAATATAATCGTGTCGTCTAGCGAGTACACAAGTAAGCCTTCTGTGGTGGCCGCAGCAAATGCTCTTCCTAAGATTATCGTAAAAAAAATACCGAATTAAATGATTCAAAGGGCTATTTTTAATATTGTGTCATTACCGCCGGGGCTGTATTGTAGTGCTGATACTCGCACTTCTGGTTTCACTGCTCGGGAAGCCATGTCACCTTGCCGCACTCCAGGTAGCTTCACTGCCACCTTCTTCCCCTCGTCATGGTCTCTTTCTTCCACCAATGCCATATTACCAAACTCTGTCATCTTCCGTTTGCTTATCACGTCCTTTAAACCAAGCATACAAAATTACGTTAAAGTATATTAGGAAGTTTAAGGTTAAAGTTATCTAAGGAAAACCCTTACGCTCATGGCATCCAAAGAGTGGTTTTGGGTGATTTCAATCTTTTTCACCAAAACCTTCTCCAAGACATGGTAAATGCACACGAATTTGGACTGACCACCTGCTAGCACGTATTCTCCATCCGCAGTATAGCACAAGGAAGTAAACGCTCTAAAAGAATGAGGTTATAAACACAGTAAAGAACACAGTAAAGAAAAAAGCATTCAAGTTAAGTTCATGTTGGCAAAAGTAACGCTATTGAGTCCCCCCTATTCGCTTGCTTCCTGCATATTATTCACGGTTGCGCCACTCCACGCTAACGTATAGGCTGCATAGTACAGTACAGTTTCCCCGCCCTACTATCTAATATTCATTATTGCGTCACTTGCTGACACCGGATCACGTTGGCAAAAGTAAAGTGAAAGTTAATAGTAATTTAGTACATTATTAGTTGAAAAGGATTAATTGAATAATTACACAATATGTAAAGAGGAAATGATCCTTACTTTCCCTCCAGATTCTTTTTTGCCGTAATTAAATCCGTATCGCTCCTTCCAGCGCCTAAATCATGGCGTCCAGCAATGGATCGTAGCTGCGTCGCGCCTTCTGTTTCGAAAAACGAGATATTCCCATCCAAACTGGTCACGCCCACTTCTTTGCCATCAGGCCGGAAGCACACCGCCAACGCTGCATGAGAAAAAGGGACTAAAAATTAACAGAAGAAAACGAAATCGACCCTTACCATCGGCTGTTAAGTTCACGGTTTCCTTCTGGGTGCTGCTGGACAGCACATCCCACACTCGGAGTGTCTTGTCCCATGAAACAGAGACCATGGTAGAACTCTCCGGATTGGGAGAGAAAGCCAAGCCCGAAACGGGCCCTTCGTGGCCTCTCAGGATCTCCAGTAAACGGCCAGTACTCACAGACCACAAGAAAATCTCAAAAACATCCTGTCCACCTGCTGCTACCATCTCCCCAGCATAATCCACCGCCAAGCATGAGAACTGAACCGGTCTAGGCGACGTCAATGTCCTAAAGTTGCGATACCTGCAAAATAAAGAAAATAAAAAAAAAGTTCAAAATAAATTGAAGGAAATTGAAGAGCTTTTTTTACCGTTTCATATCAAAGGCGCGGACGGTTCCATCCAAGGAAGCTGATAACAAGGCGCGTCCTGATTGGGTGAAGGCAACGCCAGTGACGCCGGACGTGTGTTCGGAGAAAGTGACAAAACAAAAGCCGGACGCCGTGTCCCACACTTTGATTTTGCCGTCTTGGCTGCCCGTAGCCAAGTACTGGCCTTCAGGCGAGTAGCTGACTGTCACGAGGCTGTTCAAATGGCTTTGGCCTTGCTGCTTCAGAACGTAGGTTTCACTCTGCCACTCCCACACCAGTAACTGGCCGATCCCAGCGCAGCCTAACGCTAGCCACTCCCCTGTGGCGTTCCATGAAACGGCTGTGATCTCCTGATCCGCAATTCTAAGACAAAATCGTAGTTAAAAAATTTGTAATTTTTTTTCTTAGATATTTAAAATTAGGTAAAATCAAATTTTACGACAGCGAGTGGATTAGGGTGGCTTCAGGCATCTCATGGAGGAAAAAGGAACCATTTGCAAAGGCGGTAACGAGTAATCGACTGCCTGCGTGGAAAGCGGTAGCGGTTACAGCCACGCCCCTCTCGTTTTTCACCAAATCGGACAAAAAATGGCGTGCAGTACGCTTGTAGTAGAATTTCTCGTTCTCTTCTGTCTTGGCGTCTAATTTTAAAAGAAAATAGTAAATCTAGCGAGACAATTTTGCTTTTTTCAGAGTCAATACCTTCGATTTCTTTCTTTTCTTCTATGGGATCATCATCCTCAAGTACTTCTTCGGCATTTGGGTCGGATTTAACTTGCTTAGCCACCGGCTTAAGAGCGCTTTTGTCCAAACTGCACTCCCAGACACTCAAATGGCCATTTCTGGAAGGTTTTAAGTGTTATTAGAGCATTAATATCAAGATTCAGATATACCTGGCAATAGTGTAAGCGTCTAACGAGTTCTTTTCAAAGAAACATCCTACTATGATGTCCGTATGACCACCTAGCGCATAGGTTCGGAAGTTTTCGTACTTCTGGATGGAGTAGAGGCGGGTAGACATGTCCTTAGATCCAACTAGCAAGATCCTTCAAATGAAAAACGAAATTAAATGAATTTTTAAGGAATTTAGAGTATTGTAAGGTTTACGTCGAGTCAGAAGACCAGTCAATGCAGGTGGTGTCATCATAGGAGGCTCTGAAGACGCGTGCCATTACTAAAGGGTTGAATTCTATGGTTTGGAAGCCTGGTGTGTGGTACACGAAAACGGCGCTTTCCTTCGTGAGCGCGAAATATTTGCCATTGGGACTGAATTTGACGCAATTGACAGGCTTATTGAAGCGAAACTTGTGCAGTATGCTTTTGCTGATCAGGCTGATGAAGTGTGCTTCGCCACCTGTTTGAAATACCCAAAGAAATATTGAATTTTGGAAAAATTCAAAGGAAAATGGGCGTTCAATGAGTCTACCTTCGTTAATAGCGAGTAATACGCAGCCGTTGGGAGCCAAGTCTACGGAAACATAATTGTAGTAGCTGTCCACCGGTAAGGTTTCTGTTTTACTCCTGAAAGATGATTTTAAAAGATTATTTTAATATAAATCATTTTTTAAGTATTTTTTTTTTACCTTTTTAGATCAAACATAGACAACCTGTTGCCTACAGGAGCAATAACTACATCCCCGTTGGGAGTAAAAACAAGGTTTCCCTTGTTATAAACTGTTCCGAGCAGTTGTGAAAACTGAAATTGAAAAACACGAATAATTTGAATTTTATTTTTAATTCACTACACAAATACGAAATTATAAGATATATTAATACTAAATTGAGTACAAATAAAACGAAACTCACCTTGAAGGAAAATTTCATTACTTTGTTGTAAATTTAACAATAATAATCCACAATCCACGTGGTGAGAAAACAGATCCCGCTCTATGAGCGAAAGTGGGCGGTCTCTGAGCCGCAAGCTGTTTATCTTGTCGTCGCCGCTAAATATATGGCGTTACCATATACCGAAAAGCTGTTTTTCTTTTAATTAAACTCTCCTTTCCGTAACTTAAGATCGTATACAAATTTATAGAGCTACTGGCTTATAAATAGGTTAGTTTAATAGAAATGAAGAAAAATCTTTAAGGAAACTTAGAAATCATTCGCTTATCTAAATCTGCACCCAAAACCTACAAGTAATTTGAATTTGGCGCTTAAAATTACTTAGAGCCGTAGTGGGATCCAATATAACTAAAGCTTGTTTCAATAGGCTAAAGCAGCGAGTCTACCCAGGCTTTTTCCTAGAAGCCAATAGGACTGAATCTTTCAGGCTCCGTCGCATAACAACCAATAGAAAGAGACTTTGTTAGGCGACCGGCAAGTCAGCTGCCTTGGGTGGTGGGTGTCACATGATCGGGCTCGATGTTGTAGAGTGAGCCATCTTGGTAACAGTAGGTGGTTTGGAGTAGCAGAGTGAATTTGTATTTTTGAACGTTCGTTGTACCTGCCGCTCAGTTTTCCTACCATAATGAGTGGAATTGATGACGAACATCCCGTATACGGGCCCTTTTTCGGTGTTATGGGAGCAACTTCGGCCATGGTCTTTACCGGTAAATTCGCTTAAAGAAAATTCCTTTAAAAAAACAAATCGGTTTTGTTCGCTATGACGTATGCGTCCTAGGTGTTACCGTTCCAGTAACCATGTCATTTCTTACTTTTTCCTAGTCCTACCAAAACTCTCGCATCATGTCTTACCCTAATTTCCCTTCCCTTTTAATCTCTTTGTTTAAAATAAATTTTAAAATAAACTTAAACCTAAAAAATGGATCCTTTTCCACCTGATCCTCCTCCATTGAATGTAATGCAAAAAGTTTCCCCGGTTTTCGCCATCCTATTCTTATTCCAAGCTGCACAGAGTACTGCGCTTCCATCGATTTTCTAAGGGAAAAAATAACGGAATTCTCCCCCACATAAAGTGTCCATGAACTCTTGCACAAAATCCCCACGTTCTTCTCTCTTACACCAAAGCTCCCTACAGGATTTTAGATTCCTACTTTAATGCATCAGGATACTCCCAGTAATCCGTTTAGTCTCAGCTATGATGGTCCAACAATGAATTTTTAGTGCAAAATATGAATTTTTCATTGTTGAACTAATTCTTCTTTATTTTCACCCTTGAAAACAGCATTAGGCGCCGCGTACGGTACGGCCAAGTCCGGTACCGGCATTGCTGCCATGTCGGTAATGCGTCCAGAGCTGATCATGAAGTCAATCATTCCCGTAGTCATGGCTGGTATTATTGGTATTTACGGCTTAGTCATTGCAGTTTTAATTGCCGGTAACCTGAAAGAGCCCTCTGCTGGCTACTCCCTCTACAAGTAAAATCCTTCTTAATTCTTAAAAAAAAAATATAAAAAAAAAAATTGTGTTTGTAGCGGTTTCGTCCACTTGGGGGCCGGTTTAGCAGTAGGCTTGAGTGGTTTAGCAGCCGGGTTTGCCATCGGGATCGTGGGTGATGCTGGAGTCCGAGGTTCAGCGCAACAGCCTCGTTTGTTCGTGGGAATGATTTTGATCCTCATTTTCGCGGAAGTCTTGGGGCTGTACGGGCTCATCGTGGCCATTTACTTGTACACGAAGTAGTAGCGCAGACAAAAAACGAACGTTTGCAAAAAAAAGTTCCACAAAATAGGGTTATATGGACGAGAAAGACCTTTTTAGTGCAGGAGGCTTTTTTGTATACATTGTATAGCTTTAGACAGACGACGAAGCAGGAAACACAAAGCAACAATCTTTAGTTATACTTGTTCTTCTTATTATTATAGTTAATCAAATGGTCCCTGTGTAGAAAAAATCTTTGCGCTCGTAGCCCCAACACAATCCGGCTCACTTTTTTCTTCAAAACTTTTGGTGCCATTTAATTACAGAAAAAAGCATAATGATTACATAACCCATTAACCGAGTATCAGTTCTGATGCTTGGGCAGCTTGGTTTGGCCGTGGAAGATATCGTTGTTGGTTTTCTTCCTCTCTTTTTCATAAAGACACTGCATTCCAAAAGATACGAAAAGTCGTTGCCTCTCTATCCCCCTTGTCGTTTAAGTAAAAGAGGAGTTGAAGAAACGACTAATTTTTAAACTTAAACTTAGCAAAAGAATCGGCTCTTCGTGAAAAAAATGCACTGTAAAAAAATTCCGTTAATTGATTCGCATGTTTGTGTATCTTCGTGTTATTTTTGTGTGTAAAACCGAGCGTCAAGTGAAAAAAATATGATGTGTGAATGCCAATTCACTTATTATTAATGTTGGGACATCGGCGTCATTTGCCACGAGTTTTTACTGTCTAAACAACCTCGTGATGAAAGTTTGTAACTAGGTTAGCTCAGGATGGGGTCATATTCAGCTGGCGTCCTTTAGGGATGTAAAGGCGGTTTGGGTTACAGCCTTTAAACAAGAGATTATAGTCACGAGTCTTTGTTGGTCTGTATTAATTGTTGCCTTTTCCAGTAAAGTCTTTTGCTGTTAATGTTTTCAGTCATGTGGACAGTTTTTGGTAGTTTAGATTCATGACTTTGTCTAAAATTCGTTATTTTGTTGGGTTTTTAGCGCTCAGCCCGGCTTTCCCCAAACCGATTCATTGTTGACGGTTAGCTATGGTTGGTACGGCACCTAGAGATCTCAGATTGTAGCGGTTCTTTGAGAATGTCAGCGGGTTCGCGGCTTGTAAAGATGGCCGATTCCTCTAAAGCCGCCTTATCCAGTGAAGTCTTGTGCTGTTCATGTTTTCAGTCATGTGGATAGATACTAGCAGTTTAGATTCATGACCTTGTCTAAAATTCATTCTTGTTGGGTTTTAGGCGCTCAGCCCGGTTTTCCCCAAACCGATTCATTGTCGATTGTTGCGGCATCTACAGAACTCGATCGTAACGGCTCCATGAGAATATGGGCGGGTTCGCGGCTTTTAAAGATGTCGATTCTTCTAAAGCCCGCCCATTTGAGTTCAACGCCGCCTTTTCCAGTATTTCGCTGTTAATGCTTTCAGTCATGTGGACAGATACTAGCAGTTTAGATTCACGGCCTTGTCTAAAATTCATTCTTGTTGGGTTGTAGGCACCGCGTGTTTTTTAGCGCTGTGTCCGGTTTTCCCCAAACCGATTCATTGTTGACGATTAGCTTGTTCTGGTGGGTTCTAGGGAGCTCAACGTTCGCCGTTCCTTGAACCTGGTTCTGGAGACCAGTCAGCCGTTCATGGTTTGTAAAGATGGCCGATTCTTCTAAAGCCCGCCCTTTAGAGTTCAAAAGCCACCTCCCCGCAAGGTCCGGCATTGTAAACACGTGCTGCAGTGAAGAATGTCTTTAAAATTGGGCAGGTTTCTTACCTGCAAACTTCCTCAAGTTTATTCCAGTGGCTGTGTTATTGGCTTAATAAGTCTACCGAATAAAAGTACCGCGTCCCTATGGCGGAAACCGTGTGGCTTTGGTAACAATTATAAACTCGCCCGTAGCTTGGTCAGTTATTCGACTGCTCCGGAGACCGATGACGGGTATCGCTCTGCCCTAAAACACACAGAAAATGCAGTGGGTTCGTGCAATCTTCTTAATAAAGTTTAAATTGACAAATAGTTGTAATTAACATTGTCTGCTGTAGGTACGCCAGAAAAACGCGAATTCCAAGCAGAAACCAGAATGCTGCTCGATATCGTGGCCAAATCCCTGTATTCCGAGAAGGAAGTTTTCATTCGCGAGCTGATTTCCAACAGCAGTGACGCTTTAGAGAAGCTCAGGTACCTCACTTTGGTCGGAGAAACTGTCCGGAACCCTGACCGCCCTTTAGAAATCCACATTGCCACTGATAAAGACAAGCGAACCTTCACAATTCAGGTAAATATGATATTTATATTCTCTATTCACATTTCCGTGGCTTAACAATTGGACAGCTCGATTCGGGGCTGGCTGGGGAAAACGGTAGATAACCAAAAGCGAGCGGGTAAAAGCGAATCCACAGTAAAGGAATCACTGCGGCTTTTAATCAAAATCAAGCCTGTTTTTGGGCCATTGTATTGTTCAACAATGAAATTTTGCGATCTTTGGAACGGAGGTCGAGGTCGTGGAACTTTGGTCTTTGGTTAGCGAGGTCGTGGAACGATTAGCAGTGCCTTCCTGTGTCTACAGGCTAGCTTACAGGACGGGGGATGAACATTCATTATTGGGCAACAGTAATAGCGTTTTCAACTGGGAACCCTGGTGCAGCACTTTTTGCCCTGAATGCCACAAATTCACTGTTGCAACACTCAATTTTGTGGCACAACACACAATTTTGTGGGATTCAGTGCAAAAACTGCTGCACCAGGGTNAAATTCACTGTTGCAACACTCAATTTTGTGGCACAACACACAATTTTGTGGGATTCAGTGCAAAAACTGCTGCACCAGGGTTCCCAGTTGAAAACGCTATAAATTTTTCCCGTTGCGGGCTAGGTATAGGACTTGAATTCATTCTTGTTAACATGAAATCATGTTAATTTGATAAATATTCCAATCAATTACTTAATTTCTACTATTCTACGCAAAAATTTCCTTTTCGTATCTAGTACGGAGCACACATATGTAATATGTATATTCTGTATTCACATTTTCGTGGCTTAATAATTTATATATATATATATATATATATATTTATTTTTTGGTTCCCAGGATACGGGTGTAGGGATGACCAAAGAAGAGCTCATTGATCATTTGGGAGTCATTGCCCGGTCTGGATCTAAGAAATTCTTGAACGATTTGAAGGGAAATAAGGGCAGCACCGCCGAAGGTTCAAACATCATTGGACAGTTCGGTGTGGGCTTTTATTCCGCTTTTATGGTAGCGGACAAAGTGGAAGTTTACACCCAGTCTTCCAAACCCGACTCTAAAGGAGTTTACTGGAGCTCAGATGGGTAAAACATTTTTTTTTTTTTTTAATGTTTTGTTTTCCTTATTTTATATAATATTCCTTATTTTAATTCCTTATTATTCCTTAATATTAATGTTCCTTATATGATATTTCCTTATTTTATTTCGGAATTGCTTCTGTCTTACAGTTTGGGTTCATATGAAGTTCAAGACGCTGAAGGAGTGCAAGAAGGGACCAAAATCATCCTCCATTTAAAGCAGGAATCGGTGGAATTTTCAGACGAACAAGCCATTAAAGGTTAACTTATTATCGCCATCCATTATTTTAAAAAATGTTCTAGATTAAATATTAATTATTTGGATATTTTTTTGTAATTAATTTCACTTCACAGATGTTATAAAGCGATACAGCAACTTCGTGGGCAGCTCGATTTACCTGAACGGGGTCAAGATCAATTCCGTGAAGCCGTTGTGGTTGCTCGAACCCAGGGATGTTTCGTCTCAGGAGCACGAAGAGTTTTACCGGTTCATTTCAGGCGCTTTTGACCAACCTCGGTTCGTTCTGCACTACAAAATCGACGCTCCTTTGAACGTCCGAGCGCTGCTTTACATACCGGAAGGCAAACCGGGCTTGTTTGAGCTCAACCGGGACGCAGAAGTAGGCGTGTCCTTGTACTGCAAGAAGGTTCTCATCAAGCATAGAGCGGAGAACATTCTTCCCAAGTGGCTACGCTTTGTCAAAGGTATAATAATCATAACGATTCTAATTACAATGGTTTGTAAGAAGCCGGACCATTCTTGTCTTTGCAGGAGTGGTCGATTCAGAGGATATTCCCTTGAATTTAAGCCGAGAATTGCTCCAGGACAGCTCTCTGATCCGCAAACTGAGGACAGTGTTAACCAATCGATTCTTACGATTCCTCTTTGATAAATCCCTGAAAGCCCGCGAACAATACGAAGCGTTCTACAAGGATTATGGTCTTTTCTTGAAAGAAGGCATTGTAACGGGCCAGGAACAGGCTGAAAAGGTGCAATTTATATCAGAATTTGAAAATATCAGCATGTCTTGTAATTTGAATCGTTTTGATCTATTCTTTTGTAGGAGGAGCTAGCCAAGTTGCTGCTCTACGAGTCTTCCATGAGACCAGCAGGCGAAAAGACCACCATTTCCGAATATTGCAGCCGATTAAAGCCAGGCCAGCGAGATATTTATTACCTCGCAGCTCCCAGGTTGCTATTAACTGCCTTTACTTAAAATATTTATCATTTAAAAATTTAAATCACTTAGATCATTTAAAAAATCAAACTTATTCTGATGGATTTTTTTATTTATTGAATATTTTCAATTATTTATTGAATATTTTCAATTATTTATTGAATATTTTCAATTATTTATTGAATATTTTCAATTATTTATTGAATATTTTCAATTATTTATTGAATATTTTCAATAATTTATTGAATATTTATGTATTTTTTATATTTTTTATTTTAAGATTGGCGTATAGGCATAATATACGGCCTGTTGCCGTATATTATTTTATTTATTGAATTTTTTGTTTATTTATTTTTTAACTTTTTTGGAAAATTATCTTTTAAATTATTTTTATTATAAATAGGAATAGAAATGCGTTTTGATTTCCTGTTTTGTGTAGTCGCGCGTTGGCGGAAACATCGCCTTATTACGAGGCAGTGAAAGAACAAAACATCGAAGTTTTGTTTTGCTTTGAACCTTACGACGAGCTGGTGTTCCTGCAGTTGGGCAAGTTTGACAGCAAAAACCTGACATCGGTGGAGAAGGAAATGCGCAGAGATAAAGAAGTCGACGTCACTGAAGGTGATAACAGTACCATGACATTTATTTATTAAAAGAACATTTTCTGTTTGCTAGGGGCGGAACTTGATAAAAGCGCTTGCGAAGATCTGAAAAGCTGGATAAAGTCATCGCTCGGACCCAAGGTGGCCCAAGTGACGTTGACAGGCCGGCTCCAGTCACATCCGTGCATGATAACCGTCGAAGAAATGGGCGCTGCGCGACATTTCGTCAAAACGCAATTCCAGGGCATTCCGGAGGAACAGCGCTACCAACTACTGCAGCCCCGCCTTGAAATTAACCCCAGGTGACCTTCCTTCATTAATATGATTTTATCAGTATTCACCTTAACGAACAGCCCAATTCGGGGCTGGCTGGGGAAAACGGTAGGTAACGAAACCGGAAAGCGAGGGGGTAAAGACGAACCCAAAGATAAGGAATCACTGAGGCTCTTAATCAGAATCAAGACTCTTTATTTCGTTGTGCGATTCTATAACAAATAAATTTTGCGAGCTTAGGAACGGTTAGCGAGGACGGGGAACGAATATTTGCCTGCCTGGGTCTGCAGGCTAGCTTACCAGACGCATTCGTTATTGGGCAACTGTGAAATTTTCCCGTTGCGGGCTAGGCAGGACTGGAATTCATTCTTGTCAACAACGAAATCATGGGAATTTGACAAATATTCCAATTTATTAATTAAATTAAGTCATTCTTCAAATTTATTAATTAAATTCAAATATCCTTTTCGTATCTTAATATTATCAATAATATTATGTTGTCCAGCCAGAAATAACAGAAATTAGTTTGGCTTTCTCTTTATGTTTGTATAGTTTCGCAGACATTGGTTCTAATCCCATCCTTATTTTTCTTTCCAGTCATCCGATCATTATTAAGCTCAACAATCTTAGATCTTCGCATCCAGAGCTCGCAGAACTCGTCGCTCAACAAGTAAAAAAAATAAAATAAAAAAAATAATAATTTTCTTATTAAAATGAAAATGCATCGCTGCAGTTATTCGCGAATGCCATGGTGGCAGCTGGACTCATTGACGACCCCCGGACGGTAGTAACCGGAATGAATCAGTTGTTGACGCTCGCTTTAGAGAAATACTAAATACTTTTTAAAGAAAAATTGAAAATAAAAATCGCCGTAGTGAAATTATGAACGAAACATGATCAAATGCAAATTTGATTTCTTTTTCCTCAATGAAACTTGGGGGGAGCATACAAAACGTATTTAGTGGGGAAAATAGCGTGTAAAAACGACCAGGTATATTAGAGAAGGAGAGAAAAAGAGATTGGGTGGGGAAAGAAATATCTGATAATAAGAATGATAAGCCAAAGCAGAAGGGACACCAAGCCGTGCCGCGCTGTCGCAGAAAGACGCTCCAAGGGCTGGTGGGAAGGTAGAAGGCTATTCCCCCCTGCTCACTCCCGCCAAAACGGGGAGGAAGGGGAGGGGTTTACCACGAGGCCAAAGGCCTGTGGCATTGACGGACTGGCTAGCATAGCGATCCCCCAACAATGAATCCCAACGTCAAGGCGAAAAGGGGGAGCCGGGCCGGAGCTGGCAAGGGGGCATCCTGTTTCTGTACGGACTCGCATACTCGGGTGGCACTCGTCCACTCTGGCCTTATGGGCAATGGCAGTGGCAAAAGGAGTGTGAAGAACTCCGGCGACCCCACAAACGGCAACGGTACTAACTAAACACACATCCCCAACCAGGCTCCTTCCCCTCTGGACACGCTCGCTGTGTACTAGTTAGCCTCTCTCTCTCTCTCTCTCTCTCTCTCTCTCTCTCTCTCTCTCTCTCTTTCTACTGTTCTTACTCTCTCTCTCTCCCTCTCTCGCTTTTGGGATTGGGGGCTCTTTGAGCTCTCGGGTATATGGCATAGCGTTGGTTGTTGGGGGCTTTTGTTCTTGTCACAGTGTCTGTTGGCTGGGCCTGCGGCAAGTTGAGACGTTATTCAAATGGGAAAAGCAGCGAAGGGAGCACACCGTTGTTTACAGGACACTACTGTGTTTTATGCCAACGCGTTACTACAGGAATACCAATTCGGATATGCTGGTGGTGGCGAGTGAGTGTGTTTTGGTGTGGAACATTCATTACGTAATGAGGAGCAGAAGCGACTTTGGGTCCGAGTGCGCTTTCTGGTTTTAAAATAAAACGTAATTTCACAAGAAGACCGACTTTTTAGTCTTTAGCCTGTGTTGTTATCTTGCGTACGTTTGCCTTATCGTGTGACAATTTGGCCAGCTAAAGGAAACAGGATTAATTTAAGTGTTTAAACGTTAATGAGTTACGAAAATCATCGATTGGAAGGATTGAAGGAGTAAGAGTGTGAAAGAGTATACAGTTCAAGATTTGGGTTGTATCATAAAAGGTGTGTGTTCCCAATGGTGGGCGGTGTCCGCATGGTGAAGAGAGTCGTGCAAGCTCGGCCTCCTGGACTCTGTCGGGGCGTGGCTGACGGCAGACAATGTCCGACGCAGTGGTGACTCCTAAGAAGCAGCCTGGCTTGGATCGACTGCGGCGGCGACTCGAGCACTATCGTAAGCAGCAGCAAGGCCGGTTGCTCAAGTACGGCGGGTCACTGCCGAGCTTGTATGAACTGCAAATGCAAGAAACCTTGCTGCTCAAGCAGCGGCATTTGGACTCCAAGGCCAAAAAGTCGGCCAAAAAGAGCTGTGCCGCCGACAAGAAGACGCAAGAGCCAACGGCCAATAACACGACCGGCAGCGGGGCAGGTGCACTTCCTCCCGCTCCGCCCCCTGCTCACCCCAACGCCACGCATTTGGTAAGAAAAACCGTACTGTGCCTGCTTTCGAACGTTTGGGCTGTCCCAACCCGAACCAAACCTGCGTTAGCTCAAGGCAATGACTGTTGCCCAGGCTTCATGAAGGGGGTAAAGGCAACTTCACTGTTGCCCAAGAATGAAATTCTCTATGCCTTTGACGTGGCATTCCCAGTTCATGTCAATGAAGCTAAGGCAGGACGGAAGTGGTGGGCTATTGCTCTGATTCACTGTTGTCCAGAAAAAAAGGACCTTTTTCATGGCTGAGAAAGCGAGTAAAATGTTCATTATTGGGGCTATAAGAGAAGGCAGGAAAAGTGCCGTTGACTGTTTTGTCCCCCAACAACTTGCAAGTCAATGTCATCAGAGGGAAAGGGGGGGAAAGAGCTCAGCCCCGAGACATGGGTATAGACGTTTAAGCGAGGGCAAGGGTTCTAAAAAGCATACGTGTGTGTCCCTGTGCTTCCTCCTCCAGAAAACCGTGAAAATACGGTTTCGGTAACGAAGCGGAAGTGCGAGGCGTCACCATGGCGCGATTCCTGCAGTTGCTTAGGCGGAGCTGCGTCGCCAATATTGACGTGCATTCCCCAGGATGGGGCCAAAGGATACGAGACGGAATGTGGAGTCCGGGCTCCTTTTTTCTTTTTAGGTAGATCACCAACGGCTTTGTTCGATGGACGCTTTTTTTCGCCTTTCCTTGCTGGCTGGCAGACGCGAGTTCGGGTTCTAGTGGTCGCCATCACACCTCGCACTGGTATTGTCTAGCCACGTAAAAAGGGGTTCTCTGGGGTTGTATGACAGACAACGCGGGCTTGATCAAGCTTAAAGCTTTGGGTTTGTCGTCGAGTCCCTTTCTTTTGTACGAAAGTCAATGAGCGCCGTACCCGCTTTTCGGTTTCTCGTCCCTTTCGAAACCGCCCGTTACGTCACACGCTGCACCTCATAGATATGAAGCCCGAGCCCTCAAGGAAACTAGTCGAGGAATGAGGAATGCCAGCTTTCAAACTGGGCAAAAATATCCTCAAGTTTATCACCTCCGGGCCCCTTTCTATTACAACCCTGAAACATTTATATTCCTATTCCTCTATGTTGCGTCTCTTTCCATTCTTGCAACCTTCATTGTTGTCAACACTGAAATATCAGGCTTGTTTTACGTCCCCGCAAGAATGTCATTCGTCTAGCGCCAGAAGAGGAATGTAGCAACAGGAAAACGTTATTTTTCTAGTTCAATTTCACTGTTGTCAACAATGACATCCCGTAAGAAGATGAAAAACGTTCCCTTCGTGATCACGAGTGAAACGAATGTCTCGTAGCGTCATTTCGTTATTGACAACAGTGAAATTTGTCCCAGTCTCCCCTTCTAAGCCAAAGAGATTCCATTGTTTTCATTCGTATTCCTCTATATTGCGTCTCTTTCCACTCCTGCAACTTTCGTTGTTGTCAACACAGAAATATCAGAAATGTAGAAGGCAATATGCACGAAGCCTGTTGGAGTTTCCCCTAAGTAGTCCAAACGCTGGGAACAATACCTTGCCTCCCTTCTTGACATGAACCCGTTTGAGTCGGGTCTGACGTCACAGCGTACCCAAAAGTTGTTTCCTAACCCAGGCGGATTAGAGCGATTAATGCCCTTTCGGGAGGAGCTGCCGGCTATGCGAGCACTCCGGAAAGCACGAGCTGGGCAAACTGGCTTCTTGGCCTGATTGTTCGTCCTGCGTTACGCAATACCAAACGAGATTTCGGATGCGGACTTCTTGTTTGTTTATTTGTTTGGTCTGGTTTAGTATCAGCATCTCATGGACTCATTTTATTGTCTTTTTTATGACTGTAGCAGCCCAGGTACGGCAAGCGGTCCTTGGACGAAGATGCCCACGGAGACGAAGACGCCCCGACCAGTAAAGTGCAGTGCACTACCACCTCGAGCATGTCCGGGCCGGGTTCCACCAAGTTCTCGGTGGAAATCGTTCAGCAGTTGGAATTCACGGCCAGTGGAGGAACAACGAGTCAGCCCCAGCAAATCTCGACCAGCGTGTCGGTTAAAACCCTGACGAGCAGCACCGTGGGAGGGGGCGGAGTCAGTTCCTGTGTGCACCAAGATGTGTCCGCCTGTTCGACCTCCTCCGCTGCCTCCACCATCAACACGACGACGAAAACCACGAGTAGTACTAGTGGGGCTTGCCAAGTCCTAGCCCCGCCCCCGCTGCACTCGCCAATGAAACAAGAGTGCAAGACGGAACGGCTCGATCCCAGCTTCATGGAAGACTTGGCCGACGTGGATGACCTGGCCGACGGACTCACGGGCGACCTGGACAACTTCCGAAACATCATGGGCGAGGTGAACGAGGACTTCGTGGACGACATCATGAAGCAGATCAACTCCAACTCGGAGATCGCGCATCTGCCGCCCGAGTTCATGAAAGAGCTCGAGCTGGAGGAAAAGCGCGAGTCCGATCTGCTGCTGCACAACGCCGGCATGAATCTCGCCAATTTGCAGCAACAGCAAAGGAACGACCTCGGCGGTCAGTTCCCCTTCGGAGCCCCTACCGAGCTGAGTCCGGCGGCGCTCACGCTCAAGCAAATGGCGGAGCAGCACCAGCACAAGAACCAGCTGAACATCGTTCCTTTGCCCATGAATAGCATGGCACCTGTGGGTCCCAACGTCGGCAGTGTCGGGGTCCCGAGCTCGCGCAACGGCATACCCGGTCCCGGTCCCGGGGGAATGAACCCAGCCATGCGAATGCCTTACGGATACAGCAATCCGGCCGGAAATGCCCCCGCGTTCAACCGCGGCAACGCGTACATGGCCGGCATGAAAGCCAATGCCTGCGCCATGTACGGCGGAGGGCCCGGTGCAGGACCGTCTCCGTACCACAACCAGGTTCCTATGACTATGCAGAACATCGGGGGACCGGCCTCGGCCAGCAACGGCAACGCCAACAATGAAAGTTCCTTGCGTAGTCCGCTCATCAAGAAAGAAATCATGTTTGCTCAGTCCCCGCTTTCGAACATTCCGAGTGGCGCGGCCAGTCCGAGCGACTTTAAGCGGCAGCACAGTCTCAACGCTATGCAGCAACTATCCGGCAGTGGCAATACCAACAACAACCCGAATGCTAACAATAATAATAATAACAACAATATTATCCATACCAAATTCTCGCCAGGCAATAACAGTAGTGGGCCAGGGACTGCGAACGCCGTCAACAACATTGTGCCGGGGCAGCAGAGTCCCATGAGCGTGCAGCAGCAGCCCAAGACTCCCACTCCTAACAGCGCCTACTTGGGCGGCGGGAACAAGCCGGGGACGCCGAACCATATGGCCATGGGCGGGAACTTCCATAGCGGCCCGGAGACCCCCACTCCGCCCGCCCAGAGCCACAGTCCCATGGTTTCAGTGTTGGGGCAGCAACAGCAGCAGGTCAGTGTCAATGCCGGGCCGAATGGAACTATGCAAATGACGCAGACGCAACAGATGCACGTGGCGCAGCATTCGGGCAACGTCAGTGTCCAACAGACTCAGGTTCGCTTTCATTTAATTTGCTTTTTACTTATTTATTTTTAAT
Organism: Lepidurus apus apus; assembly: GCA_022832285.1. Lineage (NCBI taxonomy): Eukaryota > Metazoa > Arthropoda > Branchiopoda > Notostraca > Triopsidae > Lepidurus > Lepidurus apus. The sequence continues at coordinate 21,637 of JAGJRO010000208.1, read as the reverse complement.
TTATAGCTTTATTATAGCTTTAATTTATAGCTTATTCGTTTTGTCTTAGAAAAGGGTGTAGAAAGCCTGGAAGTTAATTTAAAGATTTCACTTATCCCAGTTTTCATGTAGGGAATGAGTTCGGTAATAGATCAAGTAAAAAGTACGTTTATGGGGATACGAAGAGGAAAATGGCATGATAGGTTCCCCTTAGTATTTCTTTATAGGCTCGACAATCTGCGAAATCTATTTGATGTTTGCCTATGTCTCGGCTTGGAGGAGTCATTTGAAGGGCTTTGGCGCAACACGTTCTCCAAAGTCTAGCACACCTATCTTGTGTGGTAGTTTGAAAGGCTTGGCACACGGCTCTGGTGTGCTTTTAGACGTTTCCAGCAGTTGAGTTAAGTTAGGTTAATTTAACTTANGCAACACGTTCTCCAAAGTCTAGCACACCTATCTTGTGTGGTAGTTTGAAAGGCTTGGCACACGGCTCTGGTGTGCTTTTAGACGTTTCCAGCAGTTGAGTTAAGTTAGGTTAATTTAACTTAACCTAGCCTAACCTAACCTAACTTAGCCTAATTAACCTAACTAGGTTAGGTTAATTTAACTTAACTTAACCTAGCCTAACCTAACCTAACTTAACTCAACTGCTGGAAAGGTCTAAAAGCACACCAGAGCCGTGTGCCAAGCCTTTCAAACTACCACACAAGATAGGTGTGCTAGACTTTGGAGAACGTGTTGCTTTGGCGGGTGGGAATGTCGGGCGTAAAGGGGGGCATTCATTGTTGGCCATGCGCAGTGACAAGCTGTAGTAAAAAGAGAATGATTGACTCACAACAGTGAAAACCAAGCGACTCCTATTATGGCACTTTCACTGTTGCATCCTTTTCCTTAAAGTTACTTTTAAAAAAAATATTGATGGAAAATCTGCAAGATTTCTTCCCCGGGGAAAAATAGCCACTCATTTTTCCGGAAAAGTAAAAGCATGGTCAACTAAATTCCGTGTAAATTACGACATAGGCAAAGAAAAGGTGGGAATATTCTTCACCATTTCCGTTCAGTAAAACCCTATTAGCTCGGGAGAATACTTTGACTTAACACTGAAATCTTGTTGGGTTTGACTGATGAGTCATTTCCATGGTATGAAAGGGAAAGGGACGGAATTTCACACTGTAGCTATAGAGCTTTTGCCAAATTACGCCTCTCGCGGCAAGAGTTGGCGAAATCCGCCATTTTTAGTACATTTAAGTTAAGGTAAACATACAACAGCAAACTGTTCTCCGTTAATATTGGTTTTGCTTACAGCTTCTACAAGTAGCTCAGGTAAACAAACAAAAAGACAGTTGCTAGATAATCTTGACTTAGCTTAGGTTTAATAAAACCTGAAAAAATGCCCAGCTGTTGTGTTCCTTTATGTACGGAACACTCAGGAAGATCAAACGAAGGAAAGCAAGGGCCGAAGATAACATTTCATCAATTACCAAAGGTGCCAAAGTTACAGGAGAAATTTGTTTCGTGTATAAGGCAGAACTTTGGGACATCTTTCAGAGTAACTTAACATAATTTACTTTCTTGACGTCTAAAACCAAAGCTTTTAAGTAACAGGTTACCAATAATGCTTCAGTCTGCTCCAAGCATTTCAATGTCGAGGATTTCTACTCTTACGACACTTCGTCGGGAAGAAGACAACTAAAGCCAGGTGTTTTGTCTTCTATGTTCGAAAGAACGAAATGCGCAATATGGACTCAAAATGGTGGACTTTGGTTCCTGTGACTCTCGCTAGATGTCACTAGCGAATTTGGCAAAAGCTCTATAGGGGAGAAAATTTCATAGTTGACGAAGATACGCGGTTAATGAAGAGGGCGACGACAACTGTGAAAACCACCAAAAGCCGTATGGGTACTGCTTGACTGGGGTTTTCATTGTTGCCTCATTCTTCTAAACTTACTTTTTCTCGATTCCATACTCATGGTTGCAAAGTATAAACCTCTTGACTGCATAGCTTGCTTATCTCGAATGAACAGTGAATCAAGAAATAAATAAAAGACTTTCATTGTTTTCATTATTGGAATTTCCATGCTAAGAAAGGCAAAAGGGACGGAATTTCACGCAATTTTAAAGGGAGAAAACTTCATAGTTGACGAAGATAAGCCGTAAATGAAGAGGGCGACGACAACAGTGAAAACCCCAAAACCCGTCTTAGGTTTTCATTGTTGCGCCATTCTGTCTAAACTGACTTTATTTCGATTCCATACGTCATTCTTGCAAAGTATAAACTACTTGACTGATCAATCGCTAAAATATCAAATGAATAGGATCAAGAAATTAATAAGTAACAATAACTATTCCGATAATTAATTCTTGATGATGACGATCGTTCATATTAATAATTTGGAGCAAATCTTGGAAAGTCTCAAGACTCGAAATGAAAGTGAAACTAGGAATCAATAAAATCTTGGAAACTAATTTGGAATTTTAACAAATTTCAATGTAGATGACTTCTATGCAGCAGACGCAGATGCCAGACATGAAGATGAACCAGCAGCAGCTTCCCATGTATTACTCGAACATGCCCAACAACACGGTCAGCAACGCCGGTGTCCTGCAACAGCAGCAGCAAAGCCTCGCCATGAATAGTGCTCAAAACAACCCACTGCCAAACCAAACCAACCACATGGTCCACTCGGCCATGATGAACAACGCCCAAACCCCTCAACAGCCCATGATGAACAACCCGGACAACTGCTACACTTTCCATGCCTCCCAGACGCAAACCATCAACTTCACCCAGCAGCACTTACGGGGCAATAGCGTCGTGCCCGGCGGTTCCGCCCGCATGCCCAACATGACCGTAATGCAGCAACAGCAGCAACAACAACAGCACATGATGCGGCTCCAAATGCTCCGATCTCAGCAGCAGCAGCAACAACAACAACAGCAGCAACAGGCGATGCTCCGTCCCCCGCCGCCCGAGTACAAACCCCAACTCATGCCCCAAAACATGGGCAATGTGCCTCAAATCCGAGGCATTCGACCCCACCGCCCCGAGATGAACTTTGCCCCTTCCCCAGTGGGAGCACCCTCGGCCTACCCCATGAACCCCCTCCAGCAACAACAACCCATGAACCGGCACCCCATGCTCCAGTCTAATCACGCTGCCCCTAATATGCAGTACACGAACTCCTCACAAGGTGGCGCCATGAGCGGCATGAACCCGGCCATGCTGGGCTTAAACCGCCCGCCGAGCAGTCTGAGCACGGGCTACGCTGGGGTCAATACTATGAGGGGGCAAAGACCACCGAATGTGACGGTCGGACCGGACGGCATGAACGTGATGGCGGGCGGTCCGCGACCCACCGATTGGCGCACTCAGCAACAGCAATTGGCGAATTACCAAAACAACGGGCGGATGAACGTCGTCGGCAACTCAATGCAACCGCAGCAGCAGCAGCAACAGCTTTACCCCAATGCGCGCCTGAACTACCATGTTCAGCAGCAGCAAACCAATGTGCAATCTATTGGCAGTCTCTCGATGACGCAGCAGCAACACCATGCGATCGGGATGGCGGGGAATGCGAACAACGGTTACCCCAATTATAATACGAATAACAGTAGTAATAGTAATAGCAGGAATCCCATGACGATGGCCGCCAACCCCAGGCACGGGGGCGTGGCCATGAGTGCGGACTACGGAGGCTTCGAGTTTCTGGACAATATTCCCACCTCGGAAAGTGCTCAGTTTTGCGGTGACGCCCAGGAATTGTTGAACAACTTTGATCCCAGTATGGGCTACAGTTTACTGGACAGCTTGTGAACAAAGAAAAGCAAAGAAAGACCACTTATTAAAAGTTTTATTCTTTCTATTATTATTGTTTCCTTTTATGATTTTTGTTATTGTTATTTTGAAAAATATTTTTTTAAGTATCATTGGCGAGACAGCTCTACTTCCTTTAAATTTTCCCCCCTTGTGGAGTAGGGTTATACTACTGACCTTGTATAATTTGGCAAAAAAGTGGATCTCATTTTTATCGAGCGCCATGTATTTTTGGGTTTCTTTAAATTTTTTGAAAAAGTTTGTTTTACAAAAGAAAAATTATTATTGAGGATTAGGGCAAAGGATATTGTCTCCCTAAAAGCATTCCGTGCAAAAAATTGTAAAGAGGTTTTGAACAAAAAAGCAACAGAACTAAGACCCTCCCCCTCAAGAAAACGAACGTTTCTTTAATTTGAAACTAATGTTTTGAAAATTTTGAAAATAATGAAGTGATGAAAAAAGAGAAACAACTATGCCAGACAGATTTTTTTATATGCGTGTGTAAGAAATAAAAGTGTATTTATTTTTGCAGAATTTGTTGTGGCACCTCCCCTTCCCCCTCGTATTCCTACGAAAATGGCTAGTGCTTCCCTCTCTTGAAGACTGTACATATTTTGTAAAGAAAACCAATTTAAAAACCAGCAACAATTAATACTGTTTTGGTGGGGAAGTTTTTATTACAAAAGTCGCACAGTGGGATCGTGTTTTTCATTGTTGGGGGTCCTTTGCTGGGCTTAACTGGGGGCAAAGGTTGGTTTACTGGATGATTTAGATGAAATGCAACAGATATGCAGTACACGAACTCCTCACAGTTGTTTTGAGTTGTTTTGAGAATTATTACGAAAGTGTATTGTTGAAAAGATATTTTTTAATAGGCAATGCGGTATCCGTGTTGTTCGACGGGCTCGTAGGTGTTCTCAACCTTGGGTGCGCTTTCAACGGAATAGGCAACGGGCACATGCTGGGCGTAGGCCAAGGGTGCGTGGTAAGCGATGGGAGCAGGGGCAGCGTAGGTCAAAGGCGCAGGGGCGACAGCAGGATAAGTCCAGGGAGCGGAGGGGACGGCGCGGAGTCCGGCGTAAGGATAGCCGGGGTATCCGGTCAATCCAGCCAAGCCATAGCCGTAGCCGTAGGCGCCCAGACCAGCATAGGGGGAAGCCAAGAGGGTCTTCTGGACCTCACCGGCAGCAACGGCGGCGACCAAAACAGCGAGAACGATCTGTAGTTAATGTAAATTAAATTAGTAAATAATAAAATATATACTTTTTTGTACAGAGAAAACTCGGAGAAAACTGTTGGTGATTGGAGGTTTAAATAGGTTGCTTACCATGCACTTCATGGTGATGTGTGGAAAAGTTGGGAGTTGGTAATAACTCGGTGAAGACAAGAGAACTTGTGGTGCTGATGAGAGCTTTTCGGCGGCTTTTTATAGTTTACCTCCAAAGAATAAAGCCCCCAGTGTCTTGGTTACCCTTTTAGGAAGGTTTACGCCCACTTGGAGGACTTGGACGGGTTTTCGGACGGTTGGTTCCCAAGGTCTGGTACTTTTTGGGCGGGGTTGGTTCGCCATGAAGGTGGGGATGTATTGTACCCATACGTATGCTCTCCCAAGATTGTAGAGCAGGTTGAGGTCGTTGTCAAAAGTGAGAATGTTTTTTGTTTTTTAGAATTGTGGTTTTTCATAAATTCAAACAAGGTTATTACACTCACGACTATAGAAGGGGAAAGGTGTACCATCTTGGACGCTACTCATTCAGTTCAAGTTTTTATTACAGAGTTTAAAGTATGTTAGAGCTTTTATCTAAGCTTATTATGGAGTTTGTATTACATTTTACATTATACTTTGTATTAGAGGAACAAATGAGGTATATCTGGAAAAGGTCTTCATAGAGTACTTTCAACTCATAACAAAGGCGGAAGGCATCCATGCATCCGGCTCATTGTCTCCTGAAACACTCTTGATTTCTTTTTGCGTGTCTGTGTGTCCGCTCGGGATTGCTTTACCTTTAGATGGACCCGACCCTGGCCTTGACGATCTTGAACATGGTCAAGCGATTTCCGTGTATGGCATACGCCCTAGCTTAGGGGCAATACCTTCGTCTGCTCCAGAATACCTCTCTTCATCAACCCCCTTCGCTTCTCTTTGTTCTAATGAGATCCAAGCTTGTTTTAAAGTCAAAACCTTGTGATCTTGTCGGATATAAAGCTTCATTTAAGGAAGTTATTTTGCTTGAAGATCGTTTGGATTTCGTTACAAATAAGTTGGCTGTAAGTTCTGTTTTTAGCTTGAAGACTTCCTTGACGTTTTTTGGGTTAGTAGCTGGAAAATAAAAGCCAAGTCATGTACGGACAACCTTCCTACAGGCTACCACGCCCCAACTAAGGCCGTTGGAATGGATCGTCTGGAAAACTAGAATTTGCTCCATTAAATATCGATGAACACATTTTTGGTGATTTAGTTTTACAAAGTAAGTTTTGATTCTCATAATTCTACGGATTCCGTGTATTTCTGTATTTCACATTTATATTTACATTTTTTTACAAACTCTGCCATCTGCGTCCAATGCATCGCCCTAAATTGTTTCACATCAGATTTCAAATGTTGATTTTTGAAAGAGTTATATTGATTAAAATTTATTTGAATCTAAATTTATATTGATTTTATGAATTTAATGGATTTTACTAATAAATTTTAAGTAAATTTTATTAATTTGTATTGAGTTATATGTGAAACGTCATTGATATTGGAATGTTATTGACTCAATTTTTTTTTTAGCAATTTGATTTTTTTATCCTACATGAATTGAGCAGATCAAAGTAAAATAAGCACATAGAACCAAGCTAGATTAAAGGGAAATCAATTTTGAACTTTATTGAAGATGCTCAGCTAAGGCATTGTATCAGTAATGTATTGTTACCATAGTCTGAAACACCGAAACAAATCGAGAAAAATTATGCATGGAAGAATTGAGTTATTTCGATTTCGAACGTTTTTGAAGATTCTTAAAGAGGGACTATCAATTAGGGAAATTAATCTCCTTTAAAGGAAGTAAAGTTCCAATTAAGGTTATTTTTTATTGAATATAACGGAGAATGACGAGGAATGAATAGGTGAAATCATTTTGAACAGTACTCAAACTAAGTATCTCACCATAGCCTTTTCAAATTGACCAATGACAGTGCTTGTCGTCATTTGGACCAATCCTGTCGTGTCTAGACCACAACTACGCTTATGCTGGGCTCTCAACACTATAACCCTTCTAAACTCCCCAGTCAACTAAAGGACAGGTCATTCAATTGAATGGTATTTAATAGCGAAGCTAATCCCTCTACCTGGCAAAAAGGACAAAACAAGAAAGCGTTTGGCGAAATGAATAAAATAATTTATTTTTGTCAAAAATATTTTTTTGAAGAATATTATTTATTTTAATAGCTTTTTCACCTGCTATATAAACCTGAATAAAATCCAAGATGTGATCAGATAGATTCCAGGCTCTCAAATTTGAATTAACATTACCCTCGTCATGGAGCCAGGAAGATTTAGACCAATTTTACCAAGATCCCCAATCGTGCCGATTGCTGAACCACAGCCAAGGACTCCCGGTGAATTTGCCACTAAAAAATTTTTTTTGACAAAAATAAATTATTTTATTCATTTCGCCAAACGCTTTCTTGTTTTGTCCTTTTTGCCAGGTAGAGGGATTAGCTTCGCTATTAAATACCATTTAATTGAATGACCTGTCCTTTAGTTGACTGGGGAGTTTAGAAGGGTTATAGTGTTGAGAGCCCAGCATAAGCGTAGTTTTTATTGTTTTGCAAAAGACTTGCGTAAGAAAGTAAGAAAATAAATAGACAGCTAATTGCCGGCAAAGTTTCTACGCTTGTTTTGCTTCTGAAAAGTACGATTTGTCACCACAGTTTGCTGTAGCAGTCCAATGTCCCAAATCAAGACGTCAAACCTTCGGAACAAGATTTCTGGAAAACGGCTAGTCATCAGATTTGAATTTTGAAAACTATTTAAAACAAACATTTTTTCTTTTGTTAGCAGCTAGTGCACAACCGAAGGACATATTTTTAGGTAACGTATTTATAGCTGCAAAATTCATTTGCTAATTAACTACTCATTGGAAAAAATCATGCATTGGTTGTGCACTACCTGTTAGCGAACTCAAGAGATCTACCAAAGAATTTTTTAATGAAATGCACTAGTTTTCTCAAAAAAGTGTTCCGAAATTCCCCATGCTAATCGCCTATACCGAGCTAAGGTCTGCGAGAGCCTTAAGCTATGCTATTAAAAAACCTACGAAGGAATTCATGGTTGACTGCGGAGTTTTTGATGGCTGATACTCGGCTTTAGAAGGCAGGAATCGCTGTGTACTTTTCCATAGCCGATCCACTGTCTTTTATAGTAGAACTACTTAAAAATTTCATTTTACAAGCCTGGTACCAATTGGTACCTGGCCCGTAAGTGATAACTTAATTAGACTACATCCGTGTCAGTTTGTGACAACATCCGTGATGCTACACCCTCATACATGTAGTAGAGATCAAACTGAGCTTTGTAAAGGTATGCAGTATACTTCAAGGCGTGCTTAAGCTGAATCCTCGCAAAGACAAGATGAGATTGTAAAGGTGTATCTGGTGTTTTAAATAAGGCTGTAAACTAGAAAGAATAGAAGAACGTTTATATTATAGTGAAGGCTCTTTCTTATTATAGCGTAGTTAAGATGCCTAGCTTGAGCTTTTTCGAGTCGAACGCTTTTGAAAATACTTAAAAGGGGAATTATCCCCTTTAAAGGACGTAAAGTTATTAAAAATCGTATAACTTTTGACTTTTATAAAACTGGTTTTGTATTGAACATAATGGAGAATGCCGAGGAATGAATGGTGATTTTTTTGTGCAACAGTTGTCTCCTTAATAGGCTACGCGGTATCCGTGTTGTTCAACGGCTTCAGGGATCACTTCAACCTTGGGAGCGGACACGACGGAGTAAGCTGCGGGAACGGCAACGGGTGCGGCGTAAGTCAGGGGAGCGGGCACGGAAGCTACACGCAAGTTAGGGCCGTAGTATGGGAGTCCGGCCTGGATGGGGAGTCCAAAAGGAGAGACAGCACCATATCCGAGTCCAGCATATCCGAGTTCCAAAGGAGAGGCACCGAGTACCAAACGGGTATTGGGCTGAGTAGAGATGAGCCCAGGATGAGCAGCGGCGACGGCAACCAAGGCGGCGAGGATGATCTGAAATTAATTTTTAACAGGGATTTTGTTGAATTTACTCAATACTCATATTTCGAAAGGAAACCCTATTCTCGCCTTGTTATTATTATGATTGTTATTATTGAGCTATATTATTAAGAACTTACGAGGGAATTCATGATTAAATGCGGAGTTTGACGGCTGATGCTCGACTTGAGAAGGCAGGGATTGCTGTGTACTTTTCCATAGTCGATCAACTGTCTTTTATACTGGAACTAGTCCACCCAGTTACCGCTTATGGCCTCGGGCACAGGTGTAGTCACGGAAGAGATCAACCTGAGCTTTTTTAAGCGATCTATAGGTGTACTTCAAGGCGTACTTCAAGGCGAAACACTGGAAAAACGCGGTGGGATTGAAAACGCGTTTAGCTGGTGGCTTAAAACAAAAAGTAGAATATTATATTCTAATATATGATTTTTCCTATTATAGCGTAATGCAAGTACTGTACATCGAAGCCCATTAGCAAGCTTCTTAGTGCCCCGTTGGTTGCAAAATGATTCTCAGGGGAATGCCGCAATAATGATACCACCACAGTATAGAGGTTTACACAGTATGGTAACAGGGGTATCCTTCCAATGTTAAGGTTTTCTGACAAATCTCTCGGTCCCAAGAGGATGTGAAGGTACGAAGGCTTATATGGGGGATGGATTCCCCGACTGTGCCCATGTACCCCCATGTAGGCATTCCTAATCTACTAGAAAAAGGGTTCGAGAAGAGAACAAAACATTCACAAAACGGGGGACTGGTGACCTTTCTCTCGGGCACTCTAGGGAGTTTTGGGCTGACGTAGGGTCCTACCGGCAACGCGCACTTTGTAAATCGTCGTGACCTTTTTTGAACTGCACTGGGAGGTTTGCGAATGTACCCTTTGGTTTTCTGGCCTTTTACCTGAATATTACTCTGGGGACCGAGAAGGTCGTCAGAAAACCTTAACATTGGAAGATAGCCCTGTTAGCATACTGTGAAAACCTCTATACTGTGGATACCACTGAAAGACGTTTGAAAAACTGATGCAATGAATGAAAGACCTCGGATCGCTAAAATGCGGCTCCTTTCAGCCAAGTTGACTGCCAGAATTCAACGGAAAGGTCAGACAGAAAAGGACAAAAAGATCCAGCAGTTGTTTGACGACTACACAGAGGGTCGTATCCTTGCAAACGATTTACTCACGAAATGTGCTGGATTGTATAATCCAAGGCTTCCAATTAATCGTGACCCCTGACATTGTTGCTCTCCCCTTTACACTTGCAAATGTATTTTAATGTTATTTATCTTTTATATTTAAATATTATTTATCTTTTTTTAATTAAATATTCCTTATCTTTATATTGACATAATCCTTTCGAAACCTTACAAATAGTTACACAGTTCAGAGTGAGTTAATTTCTCAGAGTATGAAGAATTCTTGGTAAAACATGATGGTTAATCCATGTTAATCCAAATAAGTCCTTCAGGTCGTTTTGACCATCTTATACATACCCAAAGGAGGTCGATCTGGTGCAGGGTCGAAACGACTCAGGTCGATTTGACTAAGGTCGAAATGACCCTTACCCCAATCCGCTTATTGAACAGGCTCGTGACCGGACGGACAATATTCAAATATGCGGAATATTCAAAAATACCAAGTTGCCTATATAGCATGATAAAAATACGAATGGAAGGGTACGTACAGTACAACTATACTCGTTCTTAACCGAGGGTGCCATAACCAGTTTTTTGTCTAGGCTGGACCCTTTGGTTCGGGACAATTGGCTCGCGGCCTCCGAGTAGCGCCAAGAACGAAAGTACACAGCTTCTAAGCTTCCTTCTTTATTGATACAAATGATAAACTGCACTCATATTTTGCAACTATTTGCATTAAATTCCGTCACAACTGATGTGCTAATCAGGTTACAGACTGATAACTAAGTTTGCGACGTAGTATTTCGCGTATATTTCCACGAACATATATTTCCACCAACGAGGAATTACGATATGAACACGATACGGTAACTTCAATGCAAAGAACGTACTGTGTGGAAACTCTTAGCACTTGTAATAACTTAAACTTAATACATTTTATAATTATATTACAACGATCATGTACTCAACATTTTTTAAAATATATTTTCAGTAGCACTAAGCTTCTTCTGAACACTAGCAATTTCAAGACAAAGAAGTAAACCATTTTATACTTCTTTTGTATACCATGTTACACTGCGAAATAGTTGCATTTTTCATAGAATGTGAAAATAACTGTTAAGCTGCAGAATATAAAATATAGATAACTCAAAAACATAAAGTAGCACTGGAAAAAAGAGTAATGTAAATGATCAGCTCACGTGTGAATGTTGACAATTTTCTGACAAGGCACACCTTATAGGCAGTGAATTGGATCTTCCCAAAAAGATCCCGATCCGATCCGATCGATCCGATAATTTGATCGGATCGGATCGTCGGTGTGTCGTAAAGAGCGTGGTTCGGATCTTTTTTTTAGGGAAATTTACCGATCAATTTAGGCCATCTAGTGGCAGCTGGTAGTAACTATTAATTACTATTAATAACTAGTTTACTATTTAATTACTATTAAAACTATTAGTAACTAGTAACTAATAACTAGTAAATATAAATTATGTCTATGATGGCATTAAAGGGAACATTTAAGTTGTTTAAAAAGAAGTGTACCAGTCTTCGTATGACATTTTTTTTGGCTTGAAATTATCCCGTGCAAGCAAAGCGGAAATACTATGTTTAATAAAAAAGCACAGTTTATTAAGGCTTTATTTTAGTTAAGTTTTGCTAAGTGATTGGGGTATATATAGCTGTTTCACGTATGGAGCTTATTGCAAGAGTAAAATTCCTGGTTGGTCACTATTTTTACTTTTTTCAGTATACATTTCAAATAGCAAACTTTACATTTTAGTTCAGGTATATTTAGCGTTATATTAGTTACATATGTATGAATTTTTAAAAAAAAGGATCGGATCGGATCCAGATTTTTTTCGATCCGGATCTAAATTTTCCGAAGATTTGCAGGATCGGATCTGATCGGATCGGCATAAAATGTGAATGATCGGTAAGGATCTAAGATCCGTCGAAAAAAAAGATCCAAAGCACTGCTTATAGGCGGGACCTCAGTCTCAAACACCACCAAGCCTTGCTCACCACTGGGGAAACATTCTCAGTCCAGAAAATAATATTCGCTACGTGCCTGAGGCAAGCCTCAAGCGAGTTATGCTGAGAAAGGGTAAACAAGCGAACTCCAACACCAGTGGGAATAGGCTTGGATGCAGAAGAGCTGGAGCCAAGCCTCGAGCCAAAATTCTTGTTTTGTTCTTTTTGCCTCGTTTTGCCTACACTGACACTTTATGCCCGATCTAACAAAGAGTTCCTTGGTTGGCCACACCAAAAAGTGTTGGCAGCACAATTTCTCAAATAAAATTCAGAATAATTGCGAATACTTCGTCCACAATTTTTCAAAAACGGCAAGTCGGATTTTTAAAATTTATACGTCAAAATTCTTAGAAAAAAAGGCTCCGTGTGGAAAACAAAAAAATTACAGTATCACTTACAGATAAAAAAGTTCAAATTTGTAATTAAAGACAGATAATTTAATAATTGATAATTCGCAAAACCCAGACTGTTGCACACTCTACAATATTGCTCCAAGTTTACTGTCAAGAAGTTTTATTGAAAATTTGATCCATGTTCGCAAAATCGTGGACGAAAATTCTCCATGTTATTTGACCATAAGAGCTTTGTCTCCACCGTGGCCTTCAATAAGAACCTTTGGGGCATAAGAACCAGATCCGTATTCGAACAGACGAAGTTATTCAGCATTGTAACATATACAGTGGGGCTTTAAAATGTTTTTCAAAAAAGCGGAATATTCAATTAACCATTACTCAGTAAAAAGAAGTAGGTTTACATTGAATTAAATGGGACTAAAACGGGACCGTAAACTTTTCATTCAATTAGGCGGAATATTCAAATAACTGTTATTAAAATAAATGGAGTCCACTGTACTACCCTATTTCTTCTCAATTTAATGCTAAAATTAAAATTATAACTGCAGTCACTTCCCGCCGTTCTCTTGTAGGGTTTGCATTCGCAATTCGGAATTCCCAGTCCCCAGTCCAAAATCATTGAACAACCCATAAGCTTTGGAATCTTATTCAAAAGCTTGTATTTTTACTAACTAACGGATCAAAAGTCTTATAATAATCTACTTTGAAAGTTTGTAAACTATTTGAAGCTAGGCGAAGCATAGAGTGAGGCGAAGTAATGGCGTTTTTCTTTGGGACCACTGGGGCACGTTTTTCTAGCACTCGATTTTTCAAACACACTATATCGCAGTGTTTGGAAAACTCAGTGCCGAAAAGTGCAGCACTATGTTTCCCAACGAAAAACGCCATAACAATCTTCAACGGCGCAGACAAGGTTCTACCGAATCGCGGTTCACTGTTTGGTTATACAATTTCCTGGCTGTGTGTCTGGTATACATTACGTATACAGCCGTCATCAATCCACGTCCACACGTTTGGAACAGGAAAGAAACATTTTTGTTTGTAATTAGCCCATCAGTCTGCCCTGTGTAACATTTTTTAGCTCTTCACAATCGCACTCGTTCATATCCTTGTGTTCATTTCCTGTGAGAAAAAGCGTAAGGATCGAATTTATAATACCTTTATTGTTTTATAGTTCCTAATATATCATTCATTTGTCTTTTTCTTTACAATAGCAAAACTAAAAGAAAAAAATCCGTTACATTGTCCCCTAGGTAAGAATGGCCGCCACCAGTTTACCCAGTCTGAAGGTCAAGAGAATTTGCTGCATCGGAGCAGGTTACGTTGGAGGACCTACGTGCAGTGTTATCGCATACAAATGTCCTGATATTACCGTCACCGTAGTGGACAAGGACGAAGGCAGAATAAAGGCCTGGAATTCTGCCAAGTTACCCATTTACGAGGTAAAAAATAATTTTAAAAAACTGTTTTCCTTCAATTTTGTTATATTTTTTTTTTTAGAATTGTTAATAGTTAATATTTGAATATATGAATTTTATTTATTATTTTAGAAGTAATTTTCGCAATTTGTCTGTTTAGCCCGGGTTGTGCGATATCGTCAAAGAATGCCGAGGACGAAATTTGTTCTTTTCGTCGGATATTAACACTGCCATCCAGGAAGCGGACCTTATCTTCATATCAGTCAATACTCCTACCAAGACGTTTGGTTTGGGCAAAGTAATTTCTCTAAATTCATTTTGTCATTTTGTGCGTGTAGTCTCTGACTGTTCAGGGAGTGCGCATGTAGTCCCTGATGAGTCAGAAAGGTAAAGAAGAATTTGTTTTTGTTTTTTCTGTAGGGAAGAGCGGCAGATTTGAAGTATGTGGAATCGTGCAGTCGAATCATCGCCGACGTGGCGATCTCCAGTAAGATTGTCGTCGAAAAGAGCACTGTCCCAGTCCGCTCAGCTGCTTCCATCATCAACGTCCTGAAAGCCAACACTAAACCGGGCGTTTCTTACCAAGTAAAGCCACGAATTGGTCTCCATAAGAACTACATAATATCTCGTCTCATTAAACAAAACTAACCACAAGTCAAATATTATTATTATTTTTATTTATTTACCTTTTTTTATATTTTTGTTTTTTACTAGGTTCTCTCCAATCCCGAGTTTTTAGCTGAAGGAACAGCAGTGCGCGACCTGCTAGAACCCGAAAGAGTTTTAATCGGAGGGGAAGATTCAGATGCGGGTCGGCGAGCTATCGCAGCTTTAGCTAGTGTCTACCAACACTGGATTCCAGGGACCAAAATCTTAACCATGAATACCTGGTCTTCTGAACTCTCCAAATTGGTGGGTTTTGGTACTTTTTATCCTGTTATAAATACTTCTTTACAAAATTTATTGTAATAAAAATTTTAAAAAATCAAAAAATTTATTGTAATTTTTTTATTTGTCTGAAATTAGGCGGCTAATGCCTTCCTGGCTCAACGTATCTCCAGTATTAATGCGTTTTCAGCTATTTGTGAAGCTACGGGTGCTGATATTTCCCAGGTAGCTGACGCAGTTGGATTGGATTCCAGAATTGGACCCAAATTCCTCAAAGCTTCAGTTGGTAAAGTCACGAAATCTTCTGAATTCTTCGTACTAAAGCAAATAATATACAAAGAATATAATATACAATCTAACAATACAATACAGTAGAATCTCGCTATAACGTACACGCAAGGGGACGGAAAATTTGTACGTTATAGCCGATTGTACGTATTAGCAAATGGCCTGTGGGAGGGGTTTGTGCAACACAAATGGCCAGTGGGAGGGGTTTGAGCGCGACACAACCACGAAAACTTTTGTTGAGGAGTCCGTGCTCCTCTTTGCAGCCTCTTGGGCTGGTGTTTTTCATGCGTTACCGCCGGCACCGCTGGTGTTCACTATAGCCGAACAAAAAAGCATGTGTAAATGGCCCAAGGGATCTCAGTTTTTGTCCACTACAAGCGAAAATACGTTATAGACGAATACGGAATACGTTATAGCCGATTTTTTCCCTGTACATTTACAAAGGCCTTTCATCGGGACCAGTGGACCTTGTACATAATAGCCGATTGCTCGTTATAACCGGTGTACGTCATAGCGAGATTCTACTGTATATACAATCTAAATTAATTAAATAATTACAATTTGTTAGCTGTCTGGTTACTATTCATACATAGTAAGATTACTTTAATATTTAGAATTTGTCTTATCTTTAGAATATTATTAGAATGTTTAGAAATATTTATTTTAATATCATATAATTTTTTTTTACCTTTCAAGAATTTGTCTTATTTTTTTTTTAAATTCTAGTTTTTAATTTTGACTTTTAAGTATTAGTGACTTTAATTCTACTATTATTTAAAGGGTTTGGTGGAAGCTGCTTTCAGAAGGATTTGCTCAACTTGGTATACATATCGGAATGTTTGAATTTGCCTCAAGTGGCTTCATATTGGCAGCAGGTAAAAATTGCATGGCCCATGTGTACTTCAAGTATCTTTGTTTGTATCTTTGTATCTTCAAGTATCTTTGTATCTTTGTTGTCAACAGATGGCACTGATGTCATTTAGAAATATGATTTATTTTACATTTTCGTAACTTGAACAAGTATAAGTAAATCGTATATCTAAATCTTTTGACGCAGTTTTAAGATATTTTTATTAAGGTTTTTTTTTAAAAAAAATTATCATTAAATTTATTTTAAATTTTTGTTTTTCAAGTTTTGGTTCAAGTTACATAATTCTCATCATACGGGGGTATGACATCAATACCATCTTGTGATCAACTACTTTAAGTACACCGTAGCCTTAATTTTTAATTTTTCTAACTTTTATTTTTTATTTTTACTTTTCAAAGGTGTTGGATATGAACGATTTTCAACGCCATCGTTTTTCCTCGAGGATTGTGAAATGCCTCTTTAACACCGTCACGGACAAGCATTTGGCGTTACTCGGATTCGCCTTTAAAAAAGACACTGGGGACACTCGGGAATCGTCTGCCATTGCTGTTGCTCGCAATTTACTCGAAGAAGGAGCTCATTTGCATATCTATGACCCCAAAGTAAGCTTATGTCTGCCTTAAACTCTCTAAAAACTTACTTTCCATTATCATGGGATTCATATATTGAATTCTATTGATTATAAGATTCTTCTTCTTATCCTTATTTTTTGTTCTTATTCAATATATGAATTCAATTCATATCAATTCTATTGAATGAATTGACATGAATTGAATCCATTCAATTAATTTCAGTTCTGTTGAGTGAATTGAAATGCATTCAATTCATGTATCGAATAAGAATAAAAATGAGAATTTAAAAAAAAAAGTTTGATTAACCGGTTTTGGTTAGGTCGAACCTGCTCAAATCTGGGTCGACTTGCTACGGGACCAAGCTGACCCGAAAAGGATCGAAGAATTGGTCTCAATTCACTCGAACGCCTATGAAGCTGCGAGTGGAACCCATGCATTGGTTATTTTGACCGAATGGGACGAGTTTGGAGGACTGGATTACGAGAAGATGTACCAAAGCATGCTAAAACCGGCGTTCCTCTTCGACGGACGCAAAATCCTGGACCACGACGCCTTAGAGACATTGGGTTTCCATGTCGAAACGATTGGAAAACGCACCGGAGGAGCCAAAGGACAAGACGACTGGGGCAATCCTTGCGATCTTTAAGAAACTCCCGAACAAAACGAAAATCACACAGAAAAGACAATGATTTAGGGTCCTTTTGAAGATTTTTTCAGTTTTCACCACTTTATTTCGCGTCACGTTTTCCTCAACCTTCCAAAAATTAAACTTTTCCAAGTTTATTACCAAGTGCAATATTGTATGTATGTATTCTCTAAGCCTTTCTTTCCACAATTATAACTGCCAATGTGCCTTCCTAGAAGCTTTACGAAAAAAAGAAAGCTTGCCAAGTTCGACTTCCACATTCCAGTACTTTTATTACTATCAGTATCACCTGTGGTTTATTTCGAAAGATATTACAAGATTTGTAACACGAATTTTATTAAATTCTATTAAACTTTACGAAATTTGAAATTAAATTGTAAACATTAAATTGACAACTTTGATGAATTAATTTTATTTAACGAAAGTGGAGACAAGAGAGACTGAACATAACATTGTGTAAGAACAAAAGCTTTGCTTAAGAATGAAAAAAATCTGCAGAAATTTTAACTGGAAGCGACGTCTTGCTTAGCGAGGTTACGCGCCTGCTCAAGTTGCTGTTGCTCTTCCGAACCGCCGGTTTGGATGGGGATTTCGCGCGGTTTCTCCGCTTCGGGTAGCGGCGCTTCAATGGATAGGACTCCGTCGTTGCCCAAGATTGATTTCAAGGCTTTGACGTCCACATTGTCGGGTAGGAGGAACTCGCGCGTGATTTCCTGATAGAAGCGGCTGCCGTCGTTACCCACGTGCTCCATTTTGGCGTAAACCTGCAAGTTGCGGTCCTTGAGCGATACTTTAACGTCTTCTGGTTTAAAGCCCGAGAGATCCAGGTTGAGCAGATACTTGGAGCCGGCCTGGTCGTTGGCGTTGAGGGGTAACGCTTTGGGTAGGAAGGAACGGCCGAGGAAATCACGGTCAAACTGGCGTTCCATATCGCGCACGATACTTCGCATGTCCGCGAAAGGATCCCATCGTGAACCCCAACGACTCCCCCAGATATTACGTTTGGTTGCCACAATCGGTTGAGCAATAACACTCCTGAATTGGCTGGACTGCCGCAGTAATGGTACACCTTTACGTAAAAACATGGTTTTGGGTTACTGCGCCAGTTAGAAGGCTTTTGGAGTTGAACACTGCCAGAGAGCGAGTTGTGAAGTGACGTATGGTCGACGCTATGAAGGCTTTTATATATAGGTAGACTTGGGTTCTACTAAGTCAAAGAAATTTCGCGACGTATCTTGAACGTTCTAGTGCCAAAAACGCTAGACGGACGATTGTGAGCACTGAATAAGGCAGTCGTTGTCCTACTGTAGGTGTGACGGGTTATGGGAACACGTTCAGTTAGTTAAATTCGGCTTCGTAGATTGATATCGAGTCTGTTGACCTTAGCTAAATCAAATAAAAATATGTAATTATCTAAATTGACGCGAACATCAGCAGTTTGTACTAAATTTTACGATTTGTTGGATAGTTATAAAGACTTTGTAATTTTTTTACATTTAATTTTTTTTTTATTTTGCGTTTGTTTTGCGTCCAGAAGATTGAAAGAAACTTCGAACAGTTACTTAGTTTCCCTTCCTAGCTTGTTGGTGTATTCTGTGTGTTGTGCTGGCTAATTTTTAGATAGGCCTGTTTCTGTAAGTTAACCCTTAAAGGGGGAGTATGTTTGTTTATTCGTTTTTGTTCTCTTCATTTGTAAACAGAAAGTGATGCGCTTATTACTAAATCGTCGCCATCTTCCTCTTCTAAACGCATGGTGTTCCATTGCTCCAGAATCTATGGCACTCGGATCCATTTCAAACAAACGTCAAATCAGCGCGAGTGTGACAACAGTTCAGACTCAAGTCCAAGAATCCAGTCCTTAGCGCGATACAGTTGATAAAAGCGTATACTTTGACCAATATATCATCTTCTCAAATTTAAGTAACAAGTTACGTTACCGTTATGGAATCTCGAGTTTCTCTACTTGACTCCCTTATATTTGCCAAATCGTCCGGGTAATTACCAGCAGCGCTGGTCTTGTGTTTATTTTTTCATAGTTTTTAAAATGCAGTTGAAGTACACGCCTTGAAGTACACCCATAGATCGCTTAAAAAAGCTCAGGTTGATCTCTTCCGTGACTACACCTGTGCCCGAGGCCATAAGCGGTAACTGGGTGGACTAGTTCCAGTATAAAAGACAGTTGATCGACTATGGAAAAGTACACAGCAATCCCTGCTTTCTCAAGTCGAGCATCAGCCGTCAAACTCCGCATTCAATCATAAATTCCCTCGTAAGTTCTTAATAATATAGCTCAATAATAACAATCATAATAATAACAAGGCGAGAATAGGGTTTCCTTTTTTAAATATGAGTATTGAGTAAATTCAACAAAATCCCTGTTAAAATTTAATTTCAGATCATCCTCGCCGCCTTGGTTGCCGTCGCCGCTGCTCATCCCGGGCTTATCACTACTCAGCCCAATACCCGGTTGGCACTCGGTGCCTCTTCTTTCGGACTCGGATATGCTGGACTCGGATATGGTGCTGTCTCTCCTTTGGGACTCTCCATCCAGGCCGGACTCCCATACTACGGCTCTAACGTGCGTGTAGCGTCCGTGCACGCTCCCTTGACCTACGCCGCACCCGTTGCTGTTCCCGCAGCTTACTCCGTCGTGTCCGCTCCCAAGGTTGAAGTGATCCCTGAAGCCGTTGAACAACACGGATACCGCATCGCCCATTAAGGAGACAACTATTGCAAAAAAAAATCACTATTCATTCCTCGGCATTCTCCATTATATTCAATACAAAACCAGTTTTATAAAAGCCAAAAGTTCTACGATTTTTAATAACTTTACGTCCTTTAAAGGGGATAACTCCCCTTTTAAGTATTTTCAAAAGCGTTCGAATCGAAAAAAAATCAGTCTAAGCATCTTAAGTACGCTATAATAAAAAAAAGCTTTCATTAGAATAGAAATATTATTATATTCTTTCTAGTTTAAAGCCCTATAATCCCTGGTTTATTTAAAGCCACCAGATAAACACCTTTACAATCTCATCTTTTTTTTTGCGGGGATTCACCTTGAAGTACACTGCATAGCTTTACAAAGCTCAGTTTGATCTCTACTACATGTATGAGGATGTAGCATCACGGATGTAGTCACCTGTGCTCGAGCCCGTAAGTGGCCAGGTACCAATTGGTACCAGGCCTGTAAAATACAACTCTGAGTAGTTCTACTATAAAAGAAAGTGGATAAAATATCGACTCATACAATTACTTAAAATTCTTATAGATCGCTTTAAAAAGCTTAGTGTGATCTCTTCCTTGACTACACCTGTGCCCAAAGCCGTAAGTGATAACTTGGTTCCTGGATTGTAGAATAAAACTCTGAACTATTGTTCTAGTATAAAAGACAGTATAGGTCAGATATAGCTTCTGTGTTAGACTCTCCATCAGTTTATTAGATTTCAGATGCCCGGGATATGCTGTCAGAGTCTTTTCGACGAGTGTAAAATACGTCCTTTGTCTTCGTCCTTTGTTAAAATCAATTATATTTTATTTGTTTTGTTTGTATTTATTAGTTATTTTTTTATTTTATTTGTTATTATTTATTTGTAAACAAAGCTCAAGCTATAAGCATCTTAAATGTACGCTATAATAAGAAAAGGCCTTCAGTAGAACAGAGAGATTCTTCTATTGTTTCTTGTGCCTTATTTAAGCCACCAGATAAACACCTTTACAATCTCATCTTGTTTTTGCGGGGATTCCCCTTGAAGCACGCCTTGAAGTACAGTTCATCGCTTTACAAAGCTCAGTTTGATCTCTACTACATGAAGTCACGGATGTATAGTCACAGAGTGGCACCGATGTATTCACCTGTGCCCGAGGCCGTAAAACTGGTAACTTGGTTCCTGGCCTGTAAAAAATAAAACTCTGAAGTAGTTCCAGTATATAAGACAGTGGATCGACTATGGAAAAGTAAACAGCAATTCCTACCTTCCAAAGCCAAGCAACAGCAGCCATCAAACTCCACAGTCAACCATGAATTCCATCGTAAGTTCAAAAAAAAGTAAGGCTAGAATATGGTTCCTATTCGAAATATGAGTAAATTTCAAAAAGACCCTGTTAAAATATAATTTCAGATCATCCTCGCAGCCTTGATTGCCGTCGCTGCTGCTAACCCCAGGGTTAACTCCTGCCCGGTACAGATGGGGTGTAAATTATGGTTTAACGGTCTACAATGGTTTCCCTTCTTTGGAACTCGCCATCCACCGCTATACTCGCCATATTATCAAACCCCCCTAGAATCTATCACGATTGCTGCTTCATTATGTGATATATTGGAAATCGTCGAAACCCTCCCGAAAGAGAAAGCTTATGTTAAAGGGGGAGTTAAGTGCAAAATATGTATATATATATATA
>JAGJRO010000201.1:0-94571 GCA_022832285.1 Lepidurus apus apus | reverse complement strand
TTGTTTTTTACCTGAGCTACTTGTAAAAGCTGTAAGCAAAACCAATATTCACGGAAAACAGTTTGTTGTTGTTTGTTTACCTTAACTTAAATGTATTCAAAAAGGCGGATTTCGCCAACTCTTGCCGCGAGAGGCGTAATTTGGTAAAAGCTCTATAAGCTTCTTGAATGAATGCCTAATGCGCATTAAAAAAATAACCTGAATTTTGCTGATGGTAGCTGCTTGCGATTTTCGGGTCTGTTCCAATTGCAAAAGCTTTGCAGCTTAAGAATATAATTTCAAAGAGAAAACGAAGGAATACTTTCGTAATTAAAATTACAATACAAATTACAATGATGCACTTACTTCATACAATTCGGCTGTCTTAGCTACAAGACGAGAGACTATTCAAATCTGCTTTTATGGTGTCCTTGGAGAAACCACGAAATAACCCAGTGACCTTCTCAATATTATCTTTAGGTCAAATTTCACATATCTGAACCTAAGGTTATCTCAAGGGGTTCGTAACTCAGTTTCCAGGTGTACGAAAGTTACAAAAAAGTTTGTAACCCTGATATATTGCAGAGTTACAAACTCTGGAAAAAACCCTTGTTACAAAGTTATATATCGATAAAGTTAGATATTGATTGGTATATTGATAAATAGTGATATATATTGTAGATTCTGATACTAGTTAAAAATAAATTCTGTGAAGTCCGGACTTGTAGCAATACTCCGCCTTACTTGACGTTACTCAACACTGAAACATAAAGAAGTACTGGGCCGTACCCAGGATTTTGGTTCGGGGGAGGGGGGGGGGGAGGGTTAGTATGTGGATATCGTTACGGAGAAAAAAAAATTCGGGGGAGGGTTTAAACCCCCTGACAACCAACCTGGGTACGGGCCTGAAGAAGTATATAAAGAAGCAAATAAAGAAGCGGCACCGTTATAATTTTTGAATGCTGAAACAAGTCTTGGGTGGCTTCAGATCGAAGGACTAAGCAGCTTAAGGCCACGGTGTACTTCAAGTAGTTGATCATGTTTTGTCAGAAGGGGGCACTGATGTCATACCCTTTCTCAATGTAATTTCATAAACTTTCCTAAACTTTAGGAACACTTTTAAAAGAAACAGTAAGAGATAATTGAAAAATTCTTTTTTTAAAAATATCTTAATAATAAACTCGATAAATCTGGGTTCGCGTTTTTTTAATATATGAATATTTTAACATGTTCCTCTATGTAAAAACTTTATGGAAGACAAATATTAGAAAGTACCAACCCAGATAAATGGAAAAATAAATCCCATACATTACTGTCACAATACAATTTGATTATATTGCAAAGGGAACGAGAATTTTTGACGCCTTTTTCCCCATGCTATAGCGCCATAAGGAGTTCCACTACACCGTGGCCTTAAGCTGGTCCTCTCCTTAGTCCACAACTGAATATGCAATCCGTAGAGAAAGGCCATTCCTTGGTCTCAGCCTTAGTCCCCTTAAACCCCTCTTAGTCCTCTATCTGAATCCACCCTTAGGGTGCTTTGGTTAATTTACACGCTCAGTCACAGAAAAGTGACTTTTACTTCGAGCTGTGATTTTCAGGCTCCGCTGTACACCGTAGACGCATAGTCCAAATCTCCTCGTGCGGTCCCATTGCCCGCGGATGCTTGCTAAAGGGTGGTTCACACTACCGATCAAAATCAAAAATCACCAGTCAAAATCAAGAAAAGCACTGACTGGGGGCGTGATTTGGTCTGACTTGGTCTGACTTGTACCATTCAAATAAGATTGAATTTGGGTCCTTTGATTGTTGTGATTTGTGACTTACCACATTGCCAAGCAAAATTGTATGAAAAACATGCAGGAAATTTTGGTTTTTGAGCAGCTAAATGTTGCAGCCAAAACAACTTGCGCTCAAAAAAACTTTATAATACTAATTCAGTAAATCCGGATGGCTTTTTACAGTTTTATTTATTATTTATCTGCTCAAAAACCAAAGTTTCCTGCATGTTTTNGGTTTTTGAGCAGCTAAATGTTGCAGCCAAAACAACTTGCGCTCAAAAAAACTTTATAATACTAATTCAGTAAATCCGGATGGCTTTTTACAGTTTTATTTATTATTTATCTGCTCAAAAACCAAAGTTTCCTGCATGTTTTTCACACAACCTTTCTTGGCAATGTGGTAAGTCACACAAATCACAACAATCAAAGGACCCAAATTCAATCTTATTTGAATGGCACAAGTCAGACCAAACCACGCCCCCAGTCAGTGCTTTTCTTGATTTTGACTGGTGATTTTTGATTTTGATCGGTAGTGTGAACCAGGCTTAAGCCGAACCGACACTTGCCCAAAGGCCGTGAGGCGCGGGTCTCGGCCCGGCAATCGTAAGGAATCCTTTTACACAAAAAGCCAAGTATTTTTTTACGCCCGCATTTATCACTGTGTTTTTCAAACTGTTCGTGCCAAGGGATCATACAATCTTAGACTTTTACTCTTGGATCTAGCGCTGTTGGGACCTAATACGCTGACAGCTAGAATAGCCACACACATGATAGAAAAAATCGGACAGAAAATCTGCGTAAAACGGCCGTGCATAACTAGTGAACTATTTTTTTTAAATATATTATACAGTTAATTGGTGGAACTAGGCACTAATGATGAAATAAGGATATCTTCATCAAAATCCGGTCCGGAGGACCAAAAATATAGAAAAATGATTGGAATTAGTATGGCACACGGTTCTTGGATTTATTGGCGAAATCACCTTTTATTACCCGACTAAAACCCCACTGAATGCTTATAACTAACATACGACTGCTTTGTCTCAAACTCGGTAAATTTATCTCTCTCTGTTATCATTGAGTTTCTGAATTCATGTGTCCCTATAGCCTATTTATTACAATCTCTTTCGTCAGTACCTCCAAGCAATCCCTGAAACCACCACAACGACGTCGTACATCGACACACAGGTACCATCACCGCACCTCAGCTCGTTGGAACTGCATTCATCTGGAGTTGATTCTGAAAACAAAAGGTATTGCGTTTATTATTCTTAATATTTTTTTAAGAATTGTGGCGGAGACTTGAAGCAAACTGGGTCAGAAGCTAGTCTTAGTTTACATACGTTTGAAATTAGCTTCATCCGACCCAATTTTGCAATCTCGGGCACCGTCACATACACGACTATAGGCTGTAAGCACGTGCTATTGTCACAACGATGATCACCCAACAGACAACCACCTTCTCAAAACAACGCCAAAGCGGCCATCGCAACGTTTGGCACTATTAACGCATTCGCTGATTTCATATTGGAATTAATCTGACGCGCAAGGCAAAGCTACACGTAAAGAACCCAAAAGCAAACAAAATAAAACCAGAAATACAAACAAACAGGCTGAAATAATACAATTCCTGGATTAAAGTGACTTTCTACTGCTTAAGTCTTTAAGGAACGCGTTTTGGGACTCTTTGTGGGTACCACAAGTTTGAACAAGCCAATTACGCAAGAATGCGCAAGACAAGAATATCGCATGTACTTTATAAGCTAGTTATTTCCAAATCGAAAGCTTTCGAGCAAGAAAGTTCTAGATAATGCAAAATTCATCAGTTGACGAAATTGGTCCTCAACCTCAATTGGAATCAACAAAGCTTTGCAATGCTTCAAGCTTTCGGTGTTCTTTTAGTTATTACTTTTGATAGAAAAAACATAGCCTAGTCACTTTAGTCTGAAGGACGCTCTTAGCAAAAAATTTACGACAATCATCTTCATCGCTGCCGTCAATGCATTTTGGAATACCGTCACATTTGAGGTCCAGCTTGATACGCAACTGAGTGGCGCAAGTAAATTCAGTGTCGTCACAGGCATTTTGCGATGCTGCAACGTAAAGCAGGCGTATAGTCATGGACCGCACACAAAGAAGCAAAGGACAATTCACACAAACTAAACTCAACGCCACAAGGACATTACGACAAAAACTCAAAACACGGATTTGTTTAAATTTTTTTCAAAAAACAAATAAAAGCAAACAATTGGTACTTACAACAATTCCTTTCATCAGCGCCGTCATCGCAGTCTTGTCGACCATCACAAATGTTAGCAGGCTCCACACAGCGTAATCCGCATTGGAGCTTAGGTGGACCGCACGCTACATAAAAAAATGCTTTTAACCAATTCAGAAGCGGTTGTACGACATCAGAAATGGAAATATCCAGGCAAACTGAGTGGCTTGCAGACAATATGACGACATGCCGAGAAAAGCTCTTAAACTAATGAGCAAACTTAAGTCGACTTAATTAATCCATTCCCATTCGACAAACCGAACTTCACATTACACCTGAAACTATCAGGTAAGCAAAGACCATTCAAATATTGCAATCCACGTCGGGAAATGAATCCACGTCGGTTCCTGAGTCTTCCAAGCGTACTTCTCATGAATACGTAGCAGCCAAGAAACAGGAGAGAAAAAATATCGAGAAAGATTGTGAAGAATCAGTCAATTCATGTGGCAGATTTATCAGAAACTACGTAAAGAAGTACCGCAATTGGCTTCGTCAGACGAATCGAGGCAGTCCGCGACACTATCGCAAACTTGCCAGGACGGTATACATCCTAATCCTCGTCGCGACTGACAAGGAAAACTAGCAGGCCGGCAAAAATTAGTTACATGCAAGAAAAAAGGCAGGGCAAAAGTCAAAGAAAAATAGCATTCGTTTAGCCGCATTGAAAAAAAAAAGTTAGAAAAAAAACATACCGCATTTTAATTCATTTTTATGAATCACGACAGTTCGGAACACCATTGTAAACTTGGGATTCGGGAATATATTCCCTTCCTCTTCCCGATTGGCAAGTAAAAGTACCAGGCCGGAAAATATTAGCTACATGCACAGTGCAAAAGGGAAAAGATTTCAACCATTTTTTTTTGCAGCAATGGAAAGAAAAAGTTATTAAAAAGCCATACCGCAATTAGCTTCATCAGAGGAATCACGACAGTTCGGATAACCGTCGTATACTTGCGATAGGGTAATGCATTCACTCCCTCCTCCCGATCGGCAAGAGAAAGTACCAGGCAGGCAAGTATCAACTACATGCATATAAAGTTGCCAAACCGAAATAAAACCAAAATGTTACATTATAATGCAAACCAAGTATTTTGTGCTAAGGATCCCCGTATACTAGCTTATTGTTGGGAAAGGGTCACAGATGGCACTGATGTTTGTTATTGTTTTGCAAAAGCCGACTTGATTAGGGACATAGTGCTGCTACAGCAAACTGTGGTGACAAGTTGTACTTCTCAGAAGCAAAACATGCGTAGAAACTTTACCGGTAATTAGCTGTTTCGTTTGTTTACTCTCTTACGCAAGGCGGAATCCATGAAATCTCTATTGATGTTAAGACAACTATTTTCAAAAAATTTCCCGGTCCCGGCTTAATTCCAGTTCCTACCATCCGAATCTAGGCGGTACCGTAAGATGGACCTCAATATCCCCAAGCTCTTTAAAAAAAAATACTACCCACGTTCTCCACTCGTAATAAGTATGAAGGGGTTTTCTAGAACCCAGCAAGTGAAAGCCCTTAACCAATCGTACACCTAGCAAATACCCTTGGTAATCCTGCACCATGTGTCCTTCATGTTTGTTCACCTTTGGTTCTTGATTCTCCGGGGATTCCACGTGGGCCCTGTATACCAGGTGGACCTGGCATTCCTCTAATTCCAGGTTCTCCAGGGATTCCAGGAGGTCCGTTTGCTCCAGGAAGTCCGTCAAAACCCCGGTTTCTAATTCCCATCTTTAAATAAAACAACAAAGCTAGGTTTTTCATATTAGTTTTTTATATACAGCTGTAAAATAACATACGAATGCATGCCTGAAAAAGTATGAATGAATGCGTTTTAAATATAAAACTAACCTGAAGAGTGCTGATAATAGCTGCTTGCGATTCCTGTGTCCTTTGCAATTGCAAGAAATTTGCAGCTTGAGAATCTAATTTCTAAAAGAAAAGGAAGGTATAGTTGCATTATTGAGATTACAATGCTGCACTTACTTCCTGCAATTCGGCTACCTTAGCTACAAGAGTCGACTCTGAAATTTCGGTTCCATTTGGCGCAAGAGGTACCGCCCGACCCTAGCTTCAAATAATATGCATCAATTATTCTGTACAATACTTGACTTACTGGATCTCCTTTCTGTCCAGATTCCCCTTTGCTTCCAGGAAGACCAGGCAAACCTGGATAACCGGATTCTCCTTTTACTCCGGGAAAGCCAGGTAAACCTGGATAACCACGATCTCCTTTTGGTCCAGTTTTTTCATTCTGTCAGAAGAAATATAATTCTAAATAATCAACTACAAAAAACGTGAACAGTAAGCTTAGCTTACAGTTTCGAAAATAAGCGGGAAAATGCTCTGCATTAAAATATTCAATACACATATACGTACCAACCTTAAAACTTCGTATCTCTGTTGTTAGTGATGTTTGGGTCTTCTCTATTTCCAAAACGTTCCTGACTTGCAAATCCAACTTCTAAAAAGGATAATTACCACAAATTACAATTCAACAATATTAACTTTAAGGCAGCAAGTACTTCCTGCAACTCCTTGAGCTGATTCAAAACATCAGATTTTCCCTTGACCCGCCCAGGAATTCTTTCAGTTGGAATGCGAACAGGTATGTCAAATGTTGCTGGGTAAAACTGCAAGATAAACTTATCCGATGTTGGAGGGAACTTCAAGTTGACTCGTGAGAAAGCATAGGGTTTGCTTACAAACCGCTGTCCTTTCCAGGACACAGACGGAAGGTTTTTTTGTAAATACTCAATTACTGCATCCACTCCGAACGCCTTTTGTAGCTCGTACTCGCCCATAAACTGCCAGATCGCTTCGAGTGAAAATGGAAAGAGCTTTTTGTTGTGACTTTTAGGTGTAGGACGAAGGCTGTATATCTTCTTTTCCGGTAAAGTGATATTCTTCTGCGACCGCATATCACGACCCAATTCTATTACCAAGCGTTCCAGTCCCGCGTTAGCAAAAGGTGGCTTGGTGTCCGCGGTTCGGCGAACCGATTCTTCTGCCATACTGAAAACTTTTTCTAAAAATGTCTTGATAATCGGGTCGACAGTTTTGTTGAAGTAAACATCCGTAACCTTTCGTAGAGGGATATCAGGACGCGGTTTAATGGGATCCGCCCAATACAAATAATCCCATTTGCTTGTTGTCATGGTGGCGGAATTTTCTAGTCCATCTACCAATATTTTTTCGAGAACGAGTTCTAGCTGGCTTGCGTATAACACTCGATTGGTTGGAACTTCCAAATCTGGTATGTACATAGTTTCAATCTTTCGCAAAGACTCGGCGATCAACGTTTTCTTCTTAGCTACAGTAATGTACACTTGGTTTGCAGTGGGGAATTGCTGAACCAACTTTTGGTAGAGTTCACCTCGAAGAATTATATCAGATTGCCAAGAAATTTCTTTGGATTGCATCATTTGATCTGTTCCGATGAAAACCATCGTGAGAAAGCTAAATGAACCCGGATTGTCATTCATCAGAGTCGCTAACTCTTGGCACTCTTCGGCCGTTGGACAAACGAACTTGAAATTCACGTTAAAAGGTAGCGAGGTGCCCGTTTGGAAACTATCGGAGATTTCGAAGCCAATACACTTATTGCAGCGTATCATAACACCTTTAATAGGT
The DNA here is from genome assembly GCA_022832285.1 of Lepidurus apus apus. Classification (NCBI taxonomy): domain Eukaryota; kingdom Metazoa; phylum Arthropoda; class Branchiopoda; order Notostraca; family Triopsidae; genus Lepidurus; species Lepidurus apus. The sequence continues at coordinate 86,905 of JAGJRO010000201.1, read as the reverse complement.
ATTAGTTGAACTTGATCGAGTTGTACTTGTTGAACTTTAGCTTGTAGGTACTCGAAAGTTGCCTTCTGTAAGTCTTCGTCCCACATCCGAACAGCAAAAGTCATCTCAAACTGTTGGCTAGCCGCATTCCAATTGCTGCCAGCTGTACCAACTTCTAATTCACATAGCGGCGTAAAGTAGTACTTTTTAATCTCATTGTCGTTTAGTTCTTTATTCTGAACGTGCTCGTATATGTACAGTATACGTTGGCCATAGACCATTTGGAAACTAGCAGTAGAGCTAATATTCAATGACGATGCAGGATTAACCATTTGCGAATTAGTTGCAGTTAGTATCGCCGCCACAACAAGCACCCAGCACCCGCAATAATTACGAAGGAAGCAATGCATGGTGTGAAGTGGACACTTTCAGAAAATGCACTAACGGGATACATTATTCAGAACTGCTTTTATAGTGTCAGTGGAGGAAGAGGAACCCTATTAACTCTTTGACCTTCTCAATCTTCACTTTAGGTCGAATTTCACATATTGTTGAACCTAAGGTTATCTGTATTAGGGGAAGAGCGGTAAACAAACTCTCTCCGCAGTGACGCATATGATCCCATCTCTAATTTGTTGGGTTTTTCCCCATTGAATTTTAAGGAATCCTTCTTTACCCGAAAATCCAGTGTGTTTTTTAATCCGCACTTTCAACTTTGTTTTTATAACAGTTCGTACCAAGGGTTCATAAAATCTTAGACTTTTCCTCCTGGACCAGTATCTAGCGCTGTTGGGACCTAATAATAGCCAGACCCAAGCATGCCGATCGCCAGTAAACGGACAGGAAAGCTTGTGCGTGGAATGACCGTGCATAGACTAGCGAACTAATTCAATTATTTTGCTGTATATTGTACAGTTAATTTCGCTATAAAAGTAAACATGATGCAAGGCTAAATAGCTAAATGATCGGTTATCAGTAGTGAATCCTAACTTCGAAAATCATGAAATGGTCATAAAACTTGAGAATGCTTAGGATGCTTAGTCATCACAAATTACATTTTAACGCAATCAATGTTCTATCAAACATAAAAGTTATTCCCACTTCTGTTAATTTCTTTCTAAAAACTGTTAAATCCAACACAGAAACTTAATTTTGCCATCAACCCCCCTTTAAAGATGCTTTTCGTTTGGCCCCTTTTATTTAGGTGCTTGTAATAAATATGGAAATCTATATCTTCGATAAACACAAGAACGTCAATAGGCTGTAAGCCTACGACGTTAATTAAATAATAAAAAAAACTTGAGAAAATGTGAAAAGAGAACCATTAAAAATTTTTAATTCGCAGTGCAATATCTAAGCTTAGTCGTACAAGTAAGCACATTATTGAAGACGTTTTTGCATAGTAGAAGTAATTGTTATGACGTAATTAAAATAATATGGGACAACGCTAGAATGTGTCGCTGCAAGAGCATAAATCTTCTCGAATTTATGCGCTTTTTTGAAGCTAAAAACTAAAAAGAAAAGAACACTACCCACGTTCTCCACTCGTAATAAGCATGTGCGGGTTTTCTAGTACCTAGCCATTTATCAACCGATACTTATATGCCAGTTAGTAGGATGGATTCGGATGAATTGATTTTCCAGGGATTCCAGGTGAACCCTGTATACCAGGTGGAACTGTCAATCGTGAAATTCCACGTTCCCCTTTCGCACCTGGTTAACCTGGTATTCCTCGAAGTCCGTCGAAACCCGGACGATCTCTTTCAAGGAATACTTTCATCATTAAAATTGCAAATTACAATGTTGCACTTACTTCCTGTTATTCGGCTATCTTAGTATTCTCTCAATGTAAAACCCTTTTCTCGGCCTCTAGCTTATCAAACATTTGTTGAAAAGTGTGTTTCAGATAATATTTCTTGAAAGTTGCAATTACGCCCTGGTCCATGGGCTGTATCAACGATGGATGTCATATTAGGGACCATACGTAACCATTATTTTCAATCAACATTTTTAAAGATTTTACGCATTCAACAGCTCCTTCGTTGTCAGCATGGCTGCTTCGCCCACAAACTTGAAGTTATGTAAATTGTATCTTTTCTTGAATTTGTCAAACCAGCCTTTGCTAGCAACGAAAGGAAATGACTGCTCTCCGTCAACTTCGTCACCTTCTTCATTTTGCTTTCCATCGTTTTCTTTTTCCAACTAATCAAAAATTGACAAAACATTCATTTGAATGATGCGCATGTCAATAATGTGCTTCTTGTTATTGTCTTTATCCACTGAAGTAGTAACTTCCGTTTTCACCAGAACCATATTTCTTGTATACTTTACTCTCCTGCAACTTGTTGGTACGGCTTCTTTTACAGTCATCTTAATTGCATCAGCATTTTTTCTAATTGTGTGAACTGTAGATTCGTTGAGGTCGTGCAGTCGAGCAACATTGCTCGTCTTTTCGCCTTTTTCTAACGCCTGGAGAATTTCTAATTTGACTGCGAAACTTATCTGGGTTCTTGGGTGCGTTTTATTGTGAACGGAACTGAAGAACTGCGTTCACCAGTTGGCTCAACTGGCATTTTCGCGTGGACGGGGTTCAGCTGGACGGGCGTTTTAGCGTGAACAGCTCAACGGGATGGCTTGGCGCGCAGTTCAAAAACCGCCTTCCGTTCAACTGCGTTCCTGGTGCATAGTAGAACTCGGGACGATCCCTAAGCGCGCCCGAAGCTGGACGGGCATTTTATTGTGAACGTTCGTTCAACTGAGCCAGTTGAACGGCGACCTGCAGAACGGCCGTTTTATTGTCAACGAGAGCAGTTGAACGGAAGAACTGGTGAACGGATCAGTTCACAATAAAACGCACCCAAGGTTACGAAAGAATTGCATACTAGCGACATCTATTGTCAATATAATGACTTAAATTTTGACAAATTTTTGAAAACCACATTGTAGTGAAACCGCGTAAATGGGGACAGTGTAAATGGAGGGTTTACTCTATAGAGTAGGTGAGCGCAGGAGATTTGTGTTAGAAAGCGAGGGCTGTGGAGTGCAAAGAGTCGGACAACTACAAATGAATATAGTTAAAACAGTAATAAAAACGTGCATTATTTGATCCCAGGAACAGAATCGAGCCCCACGATACAATATGGATATATCGATTCGTTAGCTCACTGAACTTTTGGAATCGATTTTTCCCGTACTATTAGTATTCACACTTAAACTGCTTATAATCAATGTGTCAGACAAGCGATATCGATCCGTGTCTTTATGGCCAATCAGCAGCTGGCTTCCTGGCTCCACTATTTGGCCCCTCCTTTTTGTTATATTTCTTGGTAACAGACTTCCACACAGGAATGTTTCCTCTCTATATATTGTAGAGTAAATCGCGATTACGCTGTTTAAAAATGGGGAGATTACATAAGTTAATTACACAAAGCACGTATCAAAGAAGAGAAATAACTTTTGGCTAGGGACTGATTTTTTTTGGCTAGGGACTGAATTTCGTATTTGCGACTATCAAATCTCACGCGCTCGCACAATTGCTCCCGCCGTCTTCCTCGACCGTGACTACCCGTGGAAAAACATCAGTCGGCCTTTCATGGGGGGAATCAGGTGCAAAAAAATTTAAAAAAAATATGTTATAGAGGAGACCAAAAGAAATGTTCTGGCTGAAGAACCCCTATGTCAATTATGCATATTAACCGAGTAATTAATTATTTAGCGGTTTAAGCTCCGCCCCTTTCCCCCACTTTTCAAATTTTCCTATCCTTATAACCTTGGGAGACAGTTGGCCGGAGGTCTAGCGACTTTGCCTATGAGCGCATTCAAAATCGATCCCAGATCTCATAGGGACCGTACCGTGACCTTTCTTTTGAATGCTCAAACAAGTCTGTAGGTACTTTGGTTAATTTACAAACTCAATCACAAAAAGCGACGTTTTCTTCGCGCCATCACGCGATTGCCGACTTGCCGGGCCGAGATCCGCGCCTGGGAGCCTTTGGGCAAGTTTCGGATCGGCTTCGCAGTCGAGAGCCCTTCCCCTGGCAATGGGACCGAACGCGGCGGTTCCCACTATGCGGGTAACGCTTCCTACATGGCGTTCAGCGGAGCCCGCAAGTCACGGCGCGAAGAAAAAGTAATCTTTTTGTGATTGAGCTTGTAAATTAACCAAAGCACCTACAGACTTGTTTGAGAATTCAAAAGAAAGGCCACGGTACGGTCCCTATGAGATATGGGATCGATTTTGAATGCGCTCATAGGCAAAGTCGCTAGGCCTCCGGCCAACTGTCCCTCAATGTTATAAGGATAGGAAAATTTGAAAAGTGGGGGAAAGGGGCGGAGCTTAAACCGCTAAATAATTAATTACTCGGTTAATATGCATAATTGACATAGGGGTTCTTCAGCCAGACTATTTCTTTTGGTCTCCTCTATAACACATTTTTTTATTTTGTTGCACCTGACTCCCCCTTTCACGGGCGTTCTCCCCGCCTCGTACGCCATCTGCCGCTACAATATCTTCACTCAATGAGTGGGGGGACACGATAACAATGATACGATAACAACACAGCAAACATCGCACTATGTCAGAAACAGTAAAATTAAATAATGACAGTGAAGTGGACCAAACGGAGTTAAATAAAATGAGAGGAGATGCTATAGGAGACACGGCCTATTCGGAAAGATTTGTTTTGCAAACTTTATTACATCTGACCAAGGTACGGCTTCAGATTTTTTCTGGTAGATCAAGATCAAGATCTACTACATCTAGATCTAGATTTCCTATGTTTTGTTTAGAAAAGTAGAAATATTATTAAATTTTCTGTCCATTTTTAGGTGCTAGGAGATAATACCATAGATGAGGCGGAAAACCAGGCAGTTGAGCTAAAAGAAGCAATTGAAACAGATTTGTGCTTATTATGGGATATGTCCACTGAGAAAGACGTTGCAGAATATTTGCTCCAAGTCCAGTTTACCCCTTTGGCTCTAGCCACGTTCAGCAGAAACCAACAGCCCAGATTAACAGTATTTACCCTTTCTGATAAGCTAAATTATTTTACACATTATATGGAATTGATTAGGAGATCATGATGGGTATTATAAGTAACATGACCTGTCACAACAGCGTTCGCAGTGAATTAAGGGTGTCTAAACCTTTAACTGAGGCTGCTATAAACATACTAGCTTGCTCAGATGTTCCGACGCTTAAAGAGAGTATACGGTTCTTCAAAAATTGCTTGTGGAGTCCACCCGTTGGTGAGGAAAATAGAGACTTTACCGCTGACAAGTTTCGTAAACGAATACATCGGTCCGAAGCAATGTGGCATAACTTAACCTTCATATTAGCCAGTTCTTTGAATGGTATACTGTATTTAAAAAATCCAAAGTTATTACCAAGAAATGTTTTTCATAGTGGATCTCTTGAAGGTCACAGTGGAATTGGTAGAACAGGTACTAGCTGAGTTAGATTTTGACAGCTCTGAAGCCTTTTGGGAACAAACAATAGGAGCAGAAGGTGTAATTTTCTGTATTTATCTTTTAAGGCAAGCGAAACCCCATTTTCCGTTATTTCTGTTACTGTAGAAATAGTAGAAGCACTCTGCGAGGCCTTGATCCAGTTTAAACCAAGTCTAGTTCAAGAAGCCAGTAATGGTGGAGAAGAAGTGAACCCTGACAAGTTACATCCAGTAGGCTCTGCCTTGTCTTGTTCATATCGCCTATATTCCCTGGAGAAAGCACGTGTAGCTATAAGTATACTTTTTCCTTTTCCCCTAGCTTCTGTCAAATGTAACGACTCATTTATGCTAGGTGACAAAGCGCAAGTTATCTCAGAACACGTTGAGTGGTTTCTCAAGCTGTTACTCGATATCGATGAAAGGACAAGAAGTGTAGCCCTATCTGAATTTTGCCTACATGAAGCGATTTTTTTCTTGGATCTGGCTGCCCCGAATTACATTTCTCCCGAGTCTATAACACTGTGCGGCAAGTTACTGCTACGATTACAAGATGAGCGCAACCTGGAGCTTTTAGAGTCTAGTATTCTGGATTTTTGGGAAAGAGTTTCAGGGAGTAGCCAAGCTTCTCTACTTCCAACTTGCTTGGAAAATTTTCCTTTGTCCAAATTGGTACGCATCTGTGAAACAATTATGTGTGGTCAGTCTTCTTTAGTTATAAATTTGCACGCTTTAGAAATAGGTAACAAGCTTAAAGAGGCATGGGAAATAGCTCAAAAAAGAATGATAAAAAGTCAATAAGTCATTTTGTTTTATTTTTTATTTGCGTAAATACATTCCAATAGTATTCCTGTAATCATTTTCACATGATAAAAATTTTGTACAACAAATCTAGGATCCCACCTCTACTCGTTAGCATATTCGTTATACACATTCTCAACATAATAATAATAATAAACTTGGAAGACTGATGCAATAATTTCTCAATCTTTACATTGCTTAGAAACAAACTATTGCACCAAATGGAATTGTTGCATGCTCTTTAAAAAAAAGAATGACAGCAAAGGAAGCACGGGAGGTGGAACTGAGGTAGAGGTAGATTGGATTGTCTAGTAATGAGCTGTGAATCGTCTTAAAGAAGGGGGGAAAAATATGAAAAGAACAAACCACACAGTTATCGCGATTCTGTTGCCTATTGGCCTAGTCAATTCGAATAGGCATTCTTATATAATACTTTGGAATTTTTTTCATACTTTTTTAAACGTTGGATTTCTCATGGCACTTGCAAAAAAGGGAACGAGTCCAAAGTGTTTTTTGTTAATATTATTTTCCTTTATGAGAGGAGCGACTTTTAATACGGGCCTGTAAGGTAAGCAGCAAACCAGCCAAAACGTCATGATTGTGCAACTTTTTGCCAAAAATAAGTCGCCGCACCGAATCGTCGTATGTGAGCAAAGCTACCATATTCTGCAACAGGAATCCTTGACAAAACTCCAATAATTGCACGGCATTATAAACCTACGCAAAAGAAAATTAATTATACAATTATGATTTATTATTGTTGTTTTACCTTGGCATGGATATACATGGACACGATATTGTCTAGATCTACCAAAATTGAGCATCTGGACTCACAAAACCTGAGTAATCCATCCAACTGGAAGAAATTGGCAGCAGCCATCAATTCCAAGACGTCGTTTTGATCCACTTCCAAGTTTTCACACCCCCCTTTGTACAGGTAGTGCATCACCATCTAAATAAACGTAGCGTAAAACATCCATTAGAGAATTCTTTTATGAAGCCAAGGACAAACTTTTTACCTGGAATATGTCGTAGCGAATATCGTTAATTTGAATAATGGGAGGATTGCCCTCGCAGAACTTTGAATTGAGCATGGCTTTGAAGCGAGGAGACGCCGTAATGAGAATGATCTTGTGAGCATAAAACACACGGCCTTCGACCCGGAATTGCACATCACTTAACTCGGGATTATTGACAAATTTAGGATCAATACGGGGTCCTCCCGATAAGGTCGTATCCCGGATTTCTTTGATCGCTTCTCTGCCGTAGCATGTGGCAAAGATATCGGCGAGCAATAACGTCGTACCCTCATTCTAGAACGACAAGAAAAGTAGAGATGTGCTGCGTAAGGAACTAAGCGTCTTTTACCTTGGAATATCGGAATATGTTAAACAAGAGTGGAAGACATTCGTCCACAAATTGCGTGGAGCAATCGTCGGGCCAAACTTGCAAAAAGTCTTGTAAAAGCTGATCTATCACACTTTCAAGACCATGTTCATGAGCCGTGGCTAAAGTGTGCATCCAACAATGTAGGGTCCAAGGCACGCCCAATCCGCGCAAATCCAACGTAATTTCTAGCGTATACAAACATACAAATTTGTTACAATCAGGTATACCGTACATTGGTATCCATGATAAATTTACATGAAAGCATGCAAGGTTGCTTGATACGAAAGAATGCGTTGTTTTTACATAAATCCGTCTTATTACGGTAATACCGGCATTAGTTCACGGAGTCTCTTTGTGTGGAATTATATGAAGTTAGAAGCTTCTGGTTAAAGCTGATCACGTTACCAATTTTTTTTTCTGGTTACTACCGCCATAACGCGAACAACGAAAATTAAAGAGCGGGAAACCCGTTCCCCCATTCGGTGTTCACCGACCTGTGTGTCAGCCGTAACCGGCGATACGTTCGCGACGGTAGTTTGTGCATTCCTAATCTTAATGTTCGAGGCCAAAAGTCAGGGATAAAAACTGATTACCATGCGGCATGCATTTGACTTTAAAAGGTAAGACCTTTTTAGAATGCTGTTGCGTTGTTTTATACTACTTCCCACGTTAAGTTAGATGTTTATGCGAGAAAAATGAACGTGATCCTTACCTAAGTGTGCATTCTCCGCACTATGGTACATAGCTTCTTGCAAAGCCTTTATCTGAGTTTTAGTCAGCTTCACTGGCTGGGGCTTTTCACGATTACAGCTTTCCTCTGCGGTCTTTTAGCAGATTCAAAAAAGTATTCATATTACTTAAACTGATTAACAGTGAAGAAAAGTTACATTTACTTGATTCCTATGTTGTCGTCTATCGCTGGTAAAATTGGATGCACCTTCAGCTAGTATTTCTTCCAGCGAGAGTACTTCCGTATTACTGCCCATATTTAATGGATGGGACAATAGTTTATGGAGGACGTTACGTTGCCCATGGGCAGCTGCTACAGCAATTGCACTGTGAAGAAAATAAACTTGTATTAAGCAAACAGGTTAAAAAAAACTTATCATGCATGCAATACAAGGCTTACCTGTAACAGCCCTTCTGGGCGGATCCAGAGTAGCATAGCGAGTCACGAACGATGGTTGACAAAAACGGGTGAGCACCGTGAGATAAGAGCAGGTTTATCATATCTAAATTGCCTGCGCCTGCCGCCACCTATTAACCGACATTATATTAGGAAAACAAAAGCCCAACCCAAGAAAATAAAAGAGGAGTGAAACTACGAAACGAAAAAAAAAGAGGCCTCGGTAAGACAATACCTGAAGGGGCGTGTGAGTGAGCTTGTCTTCACTTAATCGAGCTCCGCCTTCTACTTGAGCTCCGCGTTCTAGCAATGTCTTGGCTAAACTTAAATGACCGTGGATGGCGGAGTAAGTTAATGCTGTCCAATGCTGCGTTTCCGGTCCCGAGGAGGGCGTTTCAGCATCCACATCTGCCCCAGCATCCAGTAGCATTTGGGCCAGATTTTCTTCGCTTCGTATAGACGCAAGCATTAGCGCTGTCAGTCCTGATTCGTTCACGGTATTTATCTGCGGAAAATGAAACGACGGTTGTTTCCGAGACTTTGCTAAATATGTAAGTTTTCAAACTTTACTTTGCTCGAAGGCATGAGCTGAAGAGCGTGTGGAATCAAGTCGGACCGTCCTGAACCGAGCATTTTGAAGGCAAGGTCAACTTTCAGTTTCCGAGAGCATTCCACTTCATCCATGTGTCGTTTTGGGCAGATGATTTCTTCAAAGCTTTAAACATCGAAAAACAAGCATAAGTTATTGACTTTTGAATTGTTGGGAAAGTGAATTTGTTTTTCAACTACGGCGTTAGAACAAAGGAAAAAGGAAAACAAAAACTTACCCAACAGTCCGGACGGGGCAATCCACGCCTGGCAGCAATATCCGAGCAGCTTGGGATACATCATCCCGGTCAACAGTACAGGAGTGTCGATGTTCTGAATGTGCGGCAGCTACCCGAACCCATTCTACCAAAGGGGGCAAGACGATATACGGTCTCTCGTAAACCAGTTCTTGTATCGGTGCCCTTTGTGCGTGTTCCGCGTGTTCCAACTATGATATATATATATGTATATATATACACACACATGCATTACCAGACGGAAATTAGAGCCTCTTCAATTTTGTAGGTAAATGAGCTTTGTTAAAAAGGAATGGCGGTGGGTTATATACCTGCGAGCAGCGCATGAAGTAAAAGAGAGCGTGTAAGGCCGATCCAGCCCAGGAGAGAGGTTGCCGCCCGGACGCCGGAGTGCCTGTACCGGGACTGGGGGCAACGTGCTTGAAATGGAACATGCTCACGCGATTCAGCAATTCCGACAACTCTTGTAACGAGCCAACGCACGTGGTAAGCAAACTCTGCTCCAGCGTTTTGGCACTCCGGCTGTGATCGTCCATAACGGGAAGGGCGAGCACCATACTGGATGACCTGATGCTGTCCAAACTGGATTGCGAGGGCCAGCGGGGTAATGCTAATGCTCCTGTAGCGGTTCGCCCCGCATTTAAGTGAGCATACGGTTGCAGCAATCCCCATAAATCTCCGTTGTTGGCAATGGCATGTTCCAGCACAGAAGCAGTCAGCAACGTCTCTTGGTCCGCGGGTAAACTCTGCAAAACAATTTCCTCCAGCAGGTTTTCCAGCCCGGCTGCCAGATAGACGGCCGCGTAACTAAATCATGGTCTTTATTAGTTGTAGATCCAGCAAGTGCCGTCTTTAAGCTTCATCCCACACAAATTAGTCAAACAAGTTGATTTATGCATTGCACAGTGGAATGGATTCATTTTCGCGGACTTGAATTATTTTCTCCTCTCATAACTCATTATGAATCATCTCCGTCTCCTTTTCTCATTAATCATAACTCTGACTTCGAAAGAAACAAAACATAGTTAAGAGGATACTAAAGAATTCCAGGATCAAGTAGAGCATTTATTTTTTGTTTATCTCACATTAAAAACCTCATAATTTTGGGATTCCTGCACTTGGATAGATTGAAACAAGGCGTTAAGCGTTTAAATATGTTAAGCACGTTTAAATTTCCAGGAAATGGCCATTTTTTGGTGGGGGGGGGGGGTCCTGTGAACGAATTTCTCTGGTGCAAAACTGCAATACGGAAGTTGTAAAATGTCGCTCTATAAAGACGAAACAGAACACAAGTTCAACTTTTTCTATGGATTTACCCAAACTGTGAGAAACTTGGTTTTCTGTTCTTTAGCTAGTCCAACAAAAACAAAAAAAAACTCCCTTGAACTCGCTTATGCAATACTTTATGTCCTTTTCTGGAGCTTCGAAGTGTAGGTATTTAATTAAAAAAAGAAGCATCAGCGAACTTTAAAAAAAGGGGAAAATCATAAAGTACTTACTCGTGAATAAATCTTCCGAGTCTGACGTCGCACATCCAACGCTGGAATCGGCCCACCGAGAGTTGCAAGCCCGCACGAGTGGATTTGCTTTGTCGGACTAAATCTCCCGATACCGTGTACATGGCAGCTGCTCTCAAGCAAGCCTTTTAAAATAAATTAAGAAAAAGACAAAGTAATTGGAATTCAAAAGCTTTCTCAGAGCAGTATAGCAAGTGGAGGGAATGGGTGTACCTTGATGCAACTGTCTGCTAAATAAGGCGACAACACAATCCGCAACGCAGAACACACTTCTTGTTTAGAACACATTCCCAAAGGTCGAGCTAAACGCTGGGACTCGCGTGCCACGCGGACTAATGCTCGCTGGAGCAAATACGATAGACGAGGAACAGTTTCCATGGAAACTCGCTCTAAGTGCTCTTTCACTCTTCCGTTTTGAATGACCCGTAACACGTCATGATTAGACCAGGGTAACTGCTGCAACTCGACCAGCCTAGAAGTGAAACAAGGGTTGAAACCATTGAAAAATACTAGAAAAACAAAACCCCACTCATCACGTTATTTCTTTACTATTATTAGTATTATTTCTCTTACCTGTTGTACGAGTCAACCCAGACAAACTCATCTGCAATCGTGACGTTAGTATTGATAGTCTCGAGCGACGAATGCCGAACTAGTCTTCGTAGCGGCTCCCCACCTTCACTGCCACTCAAACTAGAATAGGTAGAAGTCGAATACGAAGTCCGGGACCCATGTGAGCGTAGCGTCAACTGCTCAATGGCCATTTTTATGTCTTCCAAGCCGGTCGCGTTCTCAAGCTGCAAGGATAAATCATCCTTTTTATCATGCCATGCCATAAAAGAAAAAGACAGAATGAATCGTATTATTTCTTTTGTCTTCTTTCTTTGGGCAATTCTTTTACTTTTCCCGGTAAGCGATGCCGCGAGGACTTGCTCGGCGTCAAGTTGCGTCGATTGTGTTTGGCGGGCTGACTGGGTTGTACTGTTACGCTAGCTGATAACCTATTTTAAGAAAAGGAGGACGAAAGTGGTTAAGACGTTTTTGCCACGTTTTGTGGAGGTCTATCTATTATCTATTAACCTTTCATCTTCGGGTACGGCATTGAGCCCGATACGGTAATGCGTATGGCGAGGCAAGGTTTCAGCAGGCGGAGATGAACTGGTATGTCCATCGGACATACTCGCATGGCCTGAAGACCGGTTTTCATCAGAGGATGACCCTCCGTATGAATCTTGTCGACGCTAGAATGCACACCAGGAGTAACGAAAAAAGGGAATTTAAATATGCAGAAAGCGTGACTGGCATAACTTAATAAGCGCCCAAGCCAGGAGCACCACAAACGATTTTTTTTCCTTTTTCTTACTGTCTTACAAATGTTTTCTTACCTGTATGACGCGGAGTTCATCCACACTGAGATGATGAGGGAAGCTGAGAATGTTCCTCCGTCTAGATTTGAGCTTCGTAGGCGGTCGTTTCCGACTGACGACGCCTATGGGATCGCCATCGGAAGAGCTTTTAGATAAAGAGCCGCAATCGGTGGATTCGGGCGTCGCATGACCCTCGTCGTGGACATGCGACATGTGGCGCATACCGGCGGCATCTAAGAAGGTCGCGCGTCGTGTTTTGAACTCATTGCTACCCCCAGACGACGACAACAACGTGGCATCGGGTGTAGGGAAAAGGGTGAGTTCACAAGTGGCACGCGACGCGACTTGGGGTCCAGCCAGAGCCGAGGCGGCGGTTGATTGGCGCCCGGCAGACGAGGTCAGAGCAGAAGAGGATGAAACAGTGGTCATGGAGCGCGGACTCGGGTCGGAACTGGCTTGCAAAGGACAGGAGGAATCCGGCAGGCCTTTGGCTATGGAAATATTAGCATGAGTAGCAGTATGCAAATGTGGTGGCTGCGACTCCTTTTCCTTTTCGCCCTTGTCTAGCACCGTGATACCTGACGCGGTTGTGGTGGTCGTGTTGGTCGTCGAAGACGACGACGTTCTCGAATTTGTGGACGACGATGACGAGCGTGACGGCAATGTGTCCGAAAGCGAGGAACAACGGTCCGTCGCAGCACTCGGAGAAGACACTTGCAGTTTCTGCATCTCGCGCATTGAAATCGTCAGGCTTTCAGGCAGCGACACGGAAACCACTACGCCCGACACATTCGACCCAACAACCACTAGCCCCTGTGGCGACTCTACTGCGCCTTCAAGTACAGCCTGGTCACTGGTCGGTTGATTTGCAAGTGCAAGTTCCGACTTTACTCCTACATGTGGTGGGCCATGCGAACTGGCCCAAACAGGTGACGAAAGGGAAGACAAAGAGGACAATGTAGCTGAAACGGAAGAAGTAGTAGTAGTAGGTGGAGAAGAAGAAGATTCCGGCACGGGCACAAGACTGTTGCTGCTTTCGCTGCTACGCGTGGGACGGGCGAGACTGGTGTGGCTTGCAGCTAAAGGAGCTGTTGCTGCCGCTGCTGGCTGAGGATGAGGATGCACCTGAGCCAGAGCCAGGCCTCCATGGTGGTGGTGATGGTGCTTATTGCCGTGAGCGGACAACAAATCCGCCGTTTCGGGACCTGAAGAAATCGGTTCTCTCTCTCTATGTTGGGTCTGCTGCTGCTGTTGCTGGTGCTGATGGAGAGAAAGGTGCTGAAGAGGGGGCTGGTGAGAAAGGCCGTGTGCTTGTTGCTCGTGCAACGGCAGTAGTGGCACACGCAACTCACCTTTATGGGAGAGGTTGCCGGGCGAAGAAAGGTTATCGGCCGGAGTGAGCGCGGCCGATGGAGCTGTATTATTATTACTCGTTGGGGTAGTCGGAGTTGCCGATGCGATGAACGGGGCTCCGCGGGGCGTTGGAGCCACGTTATTGGAAACAGGATTCAAGGCGTTTGGGCGCGTTGACGGCGAAGCAAAATGGATCTTATGATCCGGCCGCGAATGGTTGGAAGACGGAGAAGGCGAGTGATTTTTGCTCGCTGTTTGTGGGTTATTGTTGTTGTTACTACCGGTGCTTAGTCGCATCTCTTTTAAGTGAATGGCCATTAGTCCGGCGGGCGACTGTCGAACTCCGGCTGCGGAGCTAGGGGGCAGCTTATCGCGATGGAAGGGAGATGTCGTCTTGTACAGTTGGCTGTCATTGCTGGGTTGCTGGGTTGAGGTGCCCATCTTGATTGGGGAACTGGAAGCACTTTTGGCAGCCTGGAAAGGGGTAGTAGGGTTAGGATTCGGGGAGCCATAATAGTCCCATGCATCTCTGGCATCGCGACTCATTAATTCCCGGCTGCTGTTGCTGCCACTGTTAGGACTCATGTTGTTGAGCTGCGTAACCGCTGTTGGTGGCTGCAATGGCAGGCTAAACAGTTGGTTGCCCACTAAACGTTCGCGACTGGAAGAACGTGTTATTAATTGGGATGGTGAGGCGAATCCAGCTTCCGAGTTTGGCCTTGACGTGCGAAAAACCTTAACAGAAACAAGCAACAAACAAAAAATAAGACATGGAGATAAGACAGTTAGTTGTACATGCGTTATTACTAAACTAGTCTGACGACAACGAATCAATTATGGATGTTTTTGGAAGAGCCAGAGGGCATTTACTCGCAACTGGCCTCTCCATTTTCGTTTCATCACTCGAACTCGTTTCTCTATGGACAGCACACAATCTGTTGTTTATTTGTTGTTAAATATCAAGTCGCCTTGTTTTTTTTTTCTTAAAAAAAAGGAAATTCAGAGACGACAGAAAAACAAATCTTGCGGTATATACATCGTGTAACATAACTCAAACTTTTGGCAAATAAAACTCGGGTTAACAAACGCCATAACTGTTTCCCGTGAAGTTTTCATCCCCTAAACCAGCAAAAAGAAGACCTTTGCCCGCTTGATGGCTCTATCATAAAGCTCAAGGTGTTAAACTTGGGAATATGTCTTCCCAAGAGTCTCATAAAATAAATAAATTTTTTAACAAAGAACCCAGCAGAAAGGAGGAAAAGAATTCTTTGGAGAGGAACTGAGACTACACACATCCTTGCCTTAATTGAAATAACCTAGCACTCTTCCTCTGCTTGCGATTACGATCATGCTATTTGGTACACGGAAATAAATTTACGGCAGAACAAATTGAGTTGTCAGATCGTGACTTACTACCTCATAATACTCGTAATTTTTCTTTGTTTATTATTTTTCTTATCTTCTTATGGCTATTATTACACTGCTATGTTACCTGGCCTGCTGCAGAAGTCGCGGGCGAAGAGGAAGACGAGGGTAGGTGCTGTAATAAAACATCCCGTGCCGGTGATCGTAGAGCGGGTGTCGATCCAGGAACTTTGTGGGTCAATTGTTGTGACCCGAAGGGCGCAGAGGACAGCAAATGGGATGGGTAAGTACAGCTATTATTAGAACTGGAAGTCGGTGTTGGTGGTAGCGGTGGAGGACTATATAAGTTGCTTTGCGATGCAGGTCCACCAACTCCTTCGCTCCGGATACCATTCTTATACAGCAGCGCTGCATCTCCTGCACTGAGGCGGTGCATATCTCCAGGCCTGTTTAGAGCAACACAAAAAAAAATGAAAAACAAAGTAAAAAATTGAAAAGAAACTTGGCGGGGTTTTAAATCAAAGTCAAGTCCTAACGCAGGCAAATGAAAACTCGGGCAGAAATGGGTTTGCCTTAATGACACGTAATGAAACAGAAGCGAGGTCAAGTAACTGCCCATCAGCGTTACGTCCACGAGAAGGATGTTCAAATTAAAAAAAATGAGGAGTAGTTTAATGACGTAGTCATGTCCCTACACAACGCAAGTGCGCAATAATTTCCGTCTATTTTTTTTTTAATTTTGGTTTTTGGTCCCCCTATATAATCAGCGGTACGTGAGAACCCCTTTACTTCAGAATATCAGAGTATAGGGTTGTTAGTTTAGTGCCTTTGGTTTACGCAACAGACCACATCCATCTACTTTTCATCTTCATTACTCTCAATTAACCCTCATAAATCAGCTTTTTGCTTTTTTGCTGTGACGTGAAAGCTCAAAACGTACTTGGTTACTTCAAGTAGATGTTTCCGAAGAACATTCTTAATTTTACGGCCGCTGATCTACTAAGGCAGGAAAAAAACGGGATATAAAGAAGACAATAGGGCGGAGATTGGGGACAAAAGGCTCATGAGTAGTGTCGTAACTGCGCTCGTCTTTTGACACGTTAGGTTTTTTAGTGGAACTTCGTGAACTCTGGGCAACCCTTTTTGTTCCCCATGAGAAGTGTAGCGAAACCAGACTTGTGCCGATCTGAACTTGAGGTGGATTTAAATCCGATTTAAGACTATTTTTTTACGAAGCCAAAGCTTGACAATTTATGACAAGCTCTTTTTTCAAAGATTGGAACGTGAACTTGACTTGAAAGCTAGCCGTTTGCAATGATGGGGAAAGGGCTTAAAAAGACAAGCGGATTTTTCAAGGCGGATTTGAAAGCTCTTTTTTGGCGTGTTCGACAGGGGAAAATCACACTCTTCTAATCGTTTTCACTTCACGACAATGTAACAGCAAAGGATAATGAAAGTGGATGTTATTTTTCGTGCTACTTTTAACTTTTCTTTGTATATTTGCTTAAGGAAGTATTCGTTGCAATTAATCACGCATTGAATAAAATAATCGGGCTAAGCACTATACAAATTGGGTTTTCTTTGTACATAAACAGTCAACACTTGACCTTTGCAAAGCATGGAGGGGCCTTGCATATACAACTATTTCTCCTCAAAGGGCTATAGTCTTGCTGGCGTCAACTTCAAAGTTACTTGCAATGCCTGTTCGAAGGCCGATTCTTCATCAAACAGAGCTAAATCCAATTTAATTAGGCATCTGAAGGTAAAAATTCCCAGTTAAATTTTTATTGAAAATATAATTAGCTACAATTACAATTAATTATTTTACAATTACAGTTAATTACTTATGTTTTTAAGATGTAACAGATTTATATGTAAATATGTGCGATTATGCTATTTTTACGTATGTTTGTATGGGAATAAAACAGAAAAAGGCTTGAAATGGATCAGTCAAATCCATTAAAAGAGCTTGAGATTGATTTAAGTTATTTTTGTCTTGACACGATTTTGATTTGGACTTGCATTTCAGGCGGTATGAAGGTCTGGACTTGGATTTTGATTTCTTATAATAAAATAGAATGATCTTGAATTTTGTTCGAGTTCATTTTTTTTGGGCTTAGGCACAAGTCTGAGCGAAACACAGAATGTAACCCGTCACTGACAGTACTTTAATGGTCTGTTTTTCCTCCATAATCCGGGATTATTTACATTTTGTTGCTTCGTCTTTTCATTCAAGAATTAATAAGAGTGTTTCAGTTTTTGACAACTTTAAACATGACTTACTCTCCCCAAACGCTGTAGCTGATGTGTGATTACCGTACAGGAAATACACCTATAACAATATACCCTGTGGGGTTTGACATGCAAACTTTTGAGCCATTCCAAATCAAGTCACTCTTTCTTTTCCAATCAGTTTTTGAATCATATAGTGGTGCAGTGTCAAGCAATATATGTCACAATCTTTGTCACGGTATTTACCGTGAAAAAGTTGTGTGCTAAAAGGTGGCGCAATCGCAAAACATAGTAGCCAAAAGACAGGAGTCATATATGTTTGGGTGCTGGGCACGGAAAGACGTGAGATACGGAAATACGATTATACAGTATTGAAAGTTCTTGTTAAAGGTATCTTTCACACTTGATTATGTGGAATACTTTCCGAGTTACCCGCCTAAAGGCTTTCGCTACACCCTTCGCATACAGGTTTGAAAACACCTCAAGGAAAGTGCACAAGCGCGTTGGAACTTCTCCAGTTTCAGTAAACTTCTCCGATTTCATCAAATCGTTCTCCATGAAGTCTTTTAGTGAAAGCAATTAACGTTACCAATCTTGATCATCACCATCGCCAATTCCACGCGTAAAGGCATCTTCCAACCGGTAGCAAAACACATCTTCAATCTCTTTGGTCAAAGTGACCGTATTATCCATGGGAATATTCTTTTTCGTGTCTTTTGTTCTTCTCAGGATGATCTTCAGTAGGTACACAATAGTTATCCTAAACTTGTTTTGTGTCACTTGGATGTATTTGCTTGATCGCTTTCGAGGTATTCTCTATGTTATATGCGCAAGTTATGTCAAAAGGAAGTTTTGGAATCTGACGCACTGGTTAAATGAGTAGGATGATGATGTCGAGAACACGCAAGCATGCTCTTTACATCCAATTGGGCTGTCTTAACCACAACATGGATGCTTACGGGTCGCTCATCCAGAGATAACTGAGCTTGAGCCTGCAAGGAAAATAACAAGGCGAGAGAACCCTTATTACAAACACAAAGCTTTCGGGGCTTTTGTTACTAAAGACAGGCTAAAAGATCTCTCTCTCTCTCTTTTCGTCTCTCACTCGCTTTCTTACGTTACAGCACACCAACTCCTTTTCTTCCCAAATTCACAAAACGCAAGCTCGTTACAATCCCATACACACAACTTCCATCTCAAGCTAATACAGTGTCAATCTTGCAGTGTCGAGAAAAAAATACAGACATGACAACTAACCATTGTTCTATCAAGCGGGGACCAGTAAAAGACATGAATAGATACGCTTTGGAAAGCAGTCCTTCATCCTTTTCAAGTCAGAAGACATGATAGTCCCAATTGATTAGGTAACATTTTGAATTCGCATTTTTTTCTTTTTAAAAAAAAGAACAAGCTTCCATCGTTTGGCAAGGTTTAACGAAAGGAACTAAACTAAAAGATTGTGTACGGTATTTGACTGTGCTATCCATTCACTATCTTTCGAAAGTAACTTTCGGATTCTAAAGAAAAACGGTTTGGCGGTTGCGGAATCCAACTGTAAGCGAAGGATCGTAATTTGACAGTTTTTTCTTTTCTTAGCTTTCGCCAGACATAGATAACGTTCAATTTAAACTCGGATAAAAGGTGGTTCTGTGTAGCCCCACAAAACAATCCATTATAAATATATAGGACGCGAAAGCAGGCCAATTAGGTAGACACGCACCTCTCTCATATCAAAACCACACTCGCCTATAACCTATACGACCTATATAAAGCCCTCCTACCGTACCTAAACGACAGAGAAGAACACGACTCCAAGTTTTAACATCTTAAAAGTGGTCTTAAATAGTTATTTTCCTCGATCATGTCGAACATCAATTTGCTGAAACTGACTCAGATGGCTGACAGAAACAACGTCCCATGCTGGGTCTTGTTGTTAGAAAAGACAACGATAAGCAAATGTTTGTATTAGTCATTCCAAGCTGGAAGGGAAACAAGAAGAGACCAGCAACAGGTGAAGTTTAAGGTCTTCCTGGTCTATAAATGTCTTTTTTTACGCGCGTTAATGTCTGCAGAAGCCGAAAGATATATGGTCTTCTATAGCCAAGCAAATCCTCCATCATCAACACCTATTGGCCTATTGAAGAAACGCTTTAGCAACACTTCCCTGTGTATGTGATTATATAAGAGTTGGGGCGTAGGTTTTTCTTGAACAAAGTTCAACTTATTGGCATATTGTGACTCGTCGACTCGCTATTGCGGCTGCGCCCACACATTTTCCATCTTGCCCAAGACATGAGAGATAGTGAGAATTGCAATCTCGAGGGCTGGCTAGGTTATGTCAGGTAAAACTTTCAACTCCTCTCCCAACTGCCCGACTTTCAAACTTAGAGTTCCATCAGCATAAATTCCTAGAGTTAACAAACTCACAACTTCTCTTCTCTTTCAAATCTCCAAAATCTGTAGAGGAGGTGTATTTGTCTAGGAGTATTAGCATATTTCAGTAGGGAAGAAGTTTCTTTTCTCGGGGGCGAGGGACATCGGGTATCTCTTGAAATTAATTTACATTCGTAATGTAAAGGAATTATTGCCGAAAAAGGAATACCTAATCAGGTACTTTAACAATCACCAGCTCCTGCAGAGGAAGTTGTTGACTAAATGAATTACAAATGAGAACAGCTTTGTCTCTGTAATGCATTCACGATTCACCAAAAGAGAAACGCCAAAACACAAAAATGAGCAATGAAGACTGATTTTCTAAAGCGATCGTGTCATGTCCTTATTTTAAATTTTTTGGTTTTCAATAAAAAAACTTAGCTGGAAGGCTGCAATGCAGGTCGCTCTTTTCTTTCATGCTGTGTGGACATGTTATCCAGCAAAACCTTCCATCATGGAACTTGTCCCATGTCTCTCCCAAGTATATCAACGAGTAATAGACTGCTGCGTTCGACGTTATTTTCATGGCTCCTTCAATTTTTATTTTCTATATTTTTGTTGGCTCCGGTGTGCAGGAATACGCATTATAAAAGGGCAGGGCGAAACCTTTTCCCCAAAGGAAAATTTATGAGCTTCTTTCCTGAAACGTTCGATAATGCCACAGGCAGAAAGTCTATATTGTATAGTTGTATAGTAGATACCTTTTCCACTTGGGCTTTCCTGTCCAGTCAGGTGCGAGATTCCAACAGTCGGAAAAGATGGATGAGAAACACAAAATGTAACTTTGATTTGGTTTCGAGAACTCCAGATACACTATTCCTCGAAAACCGTTGCATGCAGAAGGAGATAATGAAGTAAGTATAGTATGCGTATGTATAGGTTTTCTTTTATTTCCCAGTTTGGATCATTGAGGAGGCGGTGATTTGGAAAGTTTGGCGTTAATTAACTGTTTGTTCGCAAGTTCAGAATAAAATCCGAGTTGTTATTAGGTTGGGATACAATCGCTCCAGGCTTTTTCCAACTCACGTGCCACATGTTTAAGCGATTCTCAAGTCAAATAATTATCCGGCGCCTTGCGTTAGCACCTTTTTCGTTAGGATTCTATAGGTGTGTGGGAATTTTTCTCAAAGGTTAATAGCCTAGATTACAAGTTAACTCCCATTGAGCAAATGTGGTTGACTTGATATGAAGAGAGAGCCCGAAGGTTTGGATTACTTCACGGAATGAGATTTTTTTTTCGTCGCTGTTTAGAATGTACCGATAATGAGTCTCGGTCCAACAATTATCTTTGCGTCTTTCAATTGGCGTTCAGTAATGCTCGTCTCACCGTAACATCTGCTCCTCAAACTAGTCCGAAGACGCTAATTTAGAGCAAAAAGTATCGCTGTAGTGTGTTACAAAAGTTTTATGACAACTTAAGAAAAGAAAATTCCCCTCCATCATAGTTTTCGACTATAGCCAAATTTCCTGGTTGCGTGCTTGCTGCATATTCCAAAGACAGGCAAGCAATTTCCTTGTCGTAAAGAACAGATTTAAAGAACTGTTTGTGACAAAACGAAAAGCACCTTTTGACTTTAGGGACAATCTCTACAGTAAAATAGGGCACACATTTTCGATTTGCATTGCAAAGTACGCTATCAACAAAAATTTTAGGCAACGTATTTCATACATTTCCATTGATTACAAATAATTTGCTTATTGCTAATTTATTAGGAGCTGGAAAAAGGAAATCTAGGTTTCACACAGTAAATATTAATTATTCTCAACTTTACTGTCACAGAGTTTTACACAATTTCTACCGGGTTGAGTAAAAAGTTGTTCTGAATTTGCCCATGCTAACCGCCTATACCGAGCTATTCTCCCCATGCTAATTGGTCGTGCATAGCTCACGCATACGGGATCTTTTAACTATCCGTTTTTTATTATTCGTGGTCATGCAGCATCCTATGTGGTAAACTGATGTCCAAGCATCCGAAGCGCACATGTTATGTAGCCAAATATAGCTGTACTGACAAAGTGTAGTTTTGCCTATAAATTGAACGGGTAAGATATTCGTAAATGTCAGATGGTATGACTTGTGTGCAAGATTAGAAGATTTCAGGTGACCATGCAGCGAGGAGGTCCTATGGTTGGGTTTCTCTTTGGACTCTACCTTGTACCGACATGCTATAATTGATGAACACACACACTCCTATTGTGATGACAGGACTACTTATTCATGGGTGTCCACCATTTGTCATTACTACATATATGGTCAGGCATACTGGGCAAAAAAGAGGTTTTCCCTTTCTTTTGTTATATACTATAGCTTGCCTTTACGCTGTTAACGTTCTTAGGGCTCCTTTTTGTGTAATTCAATTTTGTGTTGACGTCTGTTCTTGGTTTAAAAGCCTGTCTGATAGCCAAACCCAAAATTTGCACAAAAGCCAAACTGTTTCAGACAGTTTGATAGCTCGTAAAACTGGCAATGGGGCGGGTGTGGGAAAAGGGTTATTTCAAAAGCCGACTTTTGATTACCTGCCGGATTTTTCTTAACTCTATGGTAATATAGATAGTTTATTTTTTGTTTTACACACAAACTCCAAGCCCCGGAAGCGCGCCTAGAAAGCGACACACGTCTTTTCTTGTAGTTCATAAAATTAACGACGTTTACGACTCATAATGTACCCAGATTGTAGTGTTGTTGACTTGTTTTATGCGGGCCCTCAACACCCATCTGGGTTCCTTGTCCTGGCCCTCGAAAACTTGACTTGACGGCACAGCAAAAGTTTCTTCCGTTTTTTTACCTCTCCCGTTCGGTTTAAAGTTTCCTTTCTTGTAAAAATAAGTATAAAAAATGAAATGAAAGCCAAATGGGGAATATTAGAATAGAAAAGGGTGCGTATTAGGTAAGGGCGAAGGAAACGCTATCAAAGCCATGCTTTTTTCTTCTGTAAAGGGAATAGTTACAGACAAGGAAATAAAAAAGTAACGACCTAAATGGGCATCCCACAGTAATCTCCCGAATCTTACTTTCAGCGAGAAACGAACAAGTTGCTAAGCTAAAGGCTAAGAGGAAGGGTAATACGAGCATTCCAGAACACTATAGCGTGGTAGTAATAATAAGACTGTTGGGATGGGTCTGATTGTCCGCGTCAGGGTGTTGTAGCCTTTTTTTTAGTATAACTATTTAAAAAAAAAAATTCAAGATTGATGTGCCTAATGGTCAGTGTAGTGACACGCCACAAGCCAATCCTCCACGGTAGCAGCACACATATAAAGAAAAAACACGATCTTGTTCTTTTTTTCGTTTTTCTTTTTGTATTTGTATTTAGTTTTTTGTTTTTTAGTTTCTTGCAGAAATAAAGATTGGAATTGTTGCTCCGATACTAGCATCCGAAAGTCACAATTCCAGAACCGGTTTCTCTTAGCGTTTTGGGAGAAGCCGAGAGCAAACTCTTTACGTTCTTCCTCATTCTAATTATTCTCATTGGAAAGCTAAAGGTACTAATAAATCTTGAAAGGAAGATGAGGCAAGCGCTTTTTTTTTCTTTTTCTTTTTTTTTCGTGTGTGTGTGAGCAATCTGTAATACGCCCCTGATTGACGGTCTGGAAAGGGCAATTAAATTTCCTAGAATTCAGCGCTCCAAACTCTGAAACTAGACAAAGACGAGCTGGTACGCACGCAAATTAAAAAAAAAATACATATATGTAAAGTAAAACAGAAAAAAGCATTTGAGCTCTAGGGCCATATTTCCAACCCATGTGCTGGTTGCCAAGTCTCTCAGCAAAAGATGAAACGATGAAAACTGTCGAGTAAAGTTGCGTGTGATTCAAGCCAATCCGACACCAATTACAAGAATACCACTCATGCTTTTGACGTGGCGGAAACAGCTCCTGTCATTTTCATCTTACCTACCGTTGCCTGTTGTCTCCCAGAAACTTTGGTCCCCAACCTGAACCCGTTTTGAATGTGTCTATGGTAACCTGTTTCTTTTTTTTCTTCTTTAAAGCGACAATTTGACACATTGGAGATTTGATTGTTGTGCGTTTCCCAAGAAAAGATGCAAGTCACGCCCGTGTAGGCATACCAGAAAAATTTTTGACCATAAAAAGGACCCTGTTTCGAATTCCACCGAGACATTTTATCGTCTCTTTTAGTATCCGTGATTGTCACACTTGTGTGTATACCTGGAATGTTGGGTATCCTGTGATTGCAGCCAAGGACCGGGTACTCCCACCGCGTCATCAATATGAGCTCGTGCACTAGGTGATCCGTTGTAGTACCCACCACTGTTTCGCGATGCCATCTTGGGCTTAAAACTTGGTATATATATAAAAAAATAGAACCACTGTTAAAAAAATCGACGCCTTTGATTTTTTTTGTGGGGGGTGAACTCAATGAACTCCAATGATTCACTAAAAACTGTTCCCGGTTGAGAAGTTGATCCAATGCTTCGTCCCTTTTGATCAGGTCACAATAGCGGGAAAAACTTGAGCGCGCTCGAGAGAAAGAGACCCCGGACAGAGTTTTACATACTTGTCACGTCGAGGACCACTTTGCTTTAACTGTAAAAAGCTAGTTCGAAGTTGTGCGTGTGTGCATATTAGGGCAAATCCAGTCATACGAAAAGGAACACGAACCAAGTTTTGCGGACAGAGTTATTCACGTCAGGATGGGTAGTAAGTAAGAAGCGGTAGAGCGTTCCGGCCCAAATACTAGTCTGCAGCTTCTTGATCCTGTCCATCTAATGACTTATGACCGAGACCAACGACCCCTTTTTGTGTGTTTCTGCTCTTGGCTCTCTATCTCTTTTAGCTTTTAGAACGGAATGGAATCTATGGCCCGCATTAAACATGCAGCTGGCCACCCCTTCTCATGATGACCTGCTGCCAGTTGTGTAGCCCAAAAACTGCCTTGGCCTTCCTTTCGAGCTTCCCATCCAAACACACAACACATGCATGCACACACACACCTGTAATGCTATGCTGCGTTATTTTTTCTTTATATATTTTTTTCTTCGCATTAGCCTAGCTCCTTTATGCTTTTCGATTGCTTTTCCACTCGAGAGCATAGCAGCATAACATGCATATTATTCAAGTCATTTTCATACTATAATTGAACCAGCTTCCTCGGGCTTACGGCGTTTGTGAGCTCGGAATTGAGGAGGCCAAAGGGTAAATCCATGGCATTCCCATACGTTACTGTATAAAGCCAAAGATACCTTTCCTTTTTTCAAATCTCTTTTTTTGAAAACGAAAATTCTTTCTCCCACCAAATTTTGCATAGACGATGCACTATCGGTCTTGTTACACAACCTCTATATGTTGAGGCACTCCTTGTTCTCTTGGTAAGCTTCGCAAAAAAACAAAAACAGGGGAATGTATTTTATGTCTGACACGGCACCGAAATATCGCCTTGGAATCACGCTATGACCAACAATTGCTGGCGCATAAAGTAACGCACCTCGCCAACACCTTCACCCGATACACGACGTGGAGCACGAGTTACTGTCCGTCCTTTTACAAAGCAAATGACAAAACTTCCCAGAACTCTCTCAACCACAAGCAGTTTTATTTTTTTATTTTATTTTTTGCTGGAGAGGGGCTTAACCAACTTGCACAAGATAGTCAGACCGAGACTTGGGAGAGACTGCAAGCAACGACCACAGAAAGTCCAGCAAATAGCCCTTTACCAATTTCCGTAGCTTGTGTGGCTGCTGGCCGTCTATGCCACAGTCAGTGGTGGCAACCCATCGGCCAGGCCACGATTACCTGGATTGACAATACCGTTCCGTTCGGTTACAAAAGCCCAATTCTCCCAACCATCCATCCCCCATTCCCATTCTGCTCTCCTATGGTTTTTCTCTGCTTTTGCTTACTTCTTCGATCTGTTTTTCTAGAGTCCACGACACCTTTTCGTATGGCTTTTGCTAGGTAAAAAGGGGGGGGGGGGCAAAAGGGAGAGAGAGAGAGAGAGAGAGAGAAAGACTTGGGACAAACGGGGAGGGAGGGGAAGGAAATTCGAGTTTCCTGATTGAAATTTTTCTGACTAGGGATGTGTAGGTATATATGGGAATGGCCTCGACCTCTTGGCCTTAGCGAAATTGACCAAGAGGAGCGGCTTTTTAGAATGGAGGGGAAACGGTTCCATTTGGAGCCATTAAGCTAGCTTAGACCGTACCTGAACAGATTTCGAATCCTAATTCCTTGTATCAGAATTCTGGGAAAAAACGGAAATCCCTTTTTTTATCACGATTTTGACATTTTTTGGCATGCAGTGTTGAATGTGCGAGGGACGCTTTCAAAGAGCAAAAACCGTCAAAATTCACAGATTGAGGATTCGATGAAGGGTTGTAGGATTTCAAGAACGCTGAATTTATATTTATTGTTTTAGAAGCCGTTCACTAGTTATTGGGATGCAAACTGGATGACGTCACGTAGTGGTCATGGAGTGGCATACTTGCGCTTGTTACCATGGTAACTAGTTTGTGCCCATGCTTAAACAAGTAGCTTTCAGGTAACATAAAATATGATACATCTGTGACATCAGAAAGTATTCGATTTTTTTATATTATTCGTATCGCGTATATTTTTAGCATACTTCCTACTTTGCACATCACGAAAAGAAAAACGTGATTTTTAACGCTAATTTTTAAGACAAAGTCGTTTCTTGCTGGCTGATGTCCTTCAAGACAAAAGACAGCTTACAATAATTGGCTTCCTTCCATTTTAAATTAAAGGAATGTAAGATTGGGCGTGCATGGGAACCTAAACGGCGTTGGTCTTGTGAAAGAAATGTATCCGCTTGATTTGTGTTATAGTAACGTTTAACCGTCGTCCCTATTTAGCTGTTCTTTTTCTTCTTCTTTTTTTGTAGAGCGTTACCAATGGAGGTAAAACAGCGGTTAGGAGGGGGGGCAGTAATTGAAGAGTTTTTTAACGGTTTAATGCGGACGCTCTATAGACTGCTTTCGCATTACTGAGCTAGGTAGTTTAACCAAAGCTTTAAAACTGCCCATTAGCAAAGTAGTGTATACCCTTTTCCACTCTCTTTTCAAGTTTGAACATGATTCCGGTGCGAAGGGCAAGAAAATGTTCTCACTTCACGCCGGGAAATTGAAGAGAATCATGAAACGCTTCTCTGACGGCTTTTGGATTTCAGAAACCGCTATATAGTTTTGACCTTTTGGGCCGGGCTTGATGTTAAGGAAACTGTAGCAGAAGGCGGTAGTTTTAAGAGTCCCTTAGTAATATGCGATGTGCTTTGGCGTTTATTGACGCCTTACAACGAATTTATGCGTTGCGTTTGCTTTCATTTGCCATTTGTGGTTCATACATTTGGGCTCTTATAATTGCAAAAAAAAGAGGTCCTGAGCCAAGATTTCCCCCCTCAATTCGTTCTGTAGCGTGCAAAGTATAGCGTGCATAAAAGTCTAGACGAATAGCCATATATACCAAACCGAGTTGGGAGCAAAAAGAGCTCTGGTTCGTTATCATTATGAGGAAGACTTTGTGGCTTGGTTAAGGCTTTTTTTTTACACTATGTTATTAAATGTCCTTGGATATTATACGTGTTACAGATATAATTGTCGACACAGTCACGCCAGTCATCAACGCAATCCTTTTGTTATTCTTTTCTGGTTACAGTTTGTTCTTATTTTTTGCCTCTTAAAAATAAAAACATGAAAGCGAAAAAAAAGTAAATTAGAAAAAAATAAACTCGCTAAGGAATTGTCGTGGTTTCTTAAGACTTGGTAGGCGCTTGTCAGGGTCTCTTGTCTTAGTCCGTGACATGTCTCGGGTTGCGTGCAAAACTCCTCAGACTCATTTGCATAAGCAATTATATCTTGGAGTGTTTCTCTGGCGATAATAGCTTAGCAGGAAACCAAAAGGAGGCAAGATTGATTTTTGTCTTTTTGGCTTCTCTCCGAATGAGAAAATATTCATACCTTCTAGGCTTAGGCCGTATGATTTCATGTCCCGCTCCAGCCACAACCCCGTGACCCGGTCCCCAGTAATGATCCGCGTCACGGAATTCCGGGATGGGAGGCGGAGCGCCTGTTGACGTCGAAGTCATTTTCTTTTACCGCTTTTGGGTGGCTATTTACAGCTTCATAGTTAAGATCCACCCTACAGAAAAAAAAATATAGATATAATCAAAAGAAGATAAGAGGTGAAATACCAGTTAGATTAGTTACTACGTCTTGCAGAACCATGCCACTAAAAAAATAGTCAAGAAAGCTCTTGGAACACTAATAAGAGAGAGACAAAAGAGGGGATACACTTTGAGGTTGGAAAAGGGAGATGAAGAAAAACTGAAAAACCGACATTCCTTTTGGCTCAAGACAATTTCGTCACGGTGGGGAAGCTGCTGGTCGGCTTGGATTTTTGTTCCTGGGCATGGGAACTAAATGTACTGACCACCCCAAATCTAGTTTAGTACTCGTAGAGTGGAATGCCCGAATGAATCATGTTAACCCTATACAAAGCTACACGTTGTTTCAGAAGTCCTAATTATTCTTTGAACTCGGTTTACTTTTCGCATCACTGTGAAAAGTAACTCTTTGTTGATTAGAGGAAACCTGTGTGGCAAGTCTTTTTTTTATAGAAATTACGGGGTTTTCCATTTACCGTTTCTCGTTGCAAAATGTCAATCAACCAGCTTTGGGGAGGTTTTTTTAGCCTCAAAGGCTACAAAGTTGGTCCAAGCAATTTACACATTATCTTCCAATTTGGCTTACCCATTTTTTTCGTGAGACTTTTTAGGGCAAATCGAGGTATTTCTAGATTTTTGTTTAGAAATTGCCTTTCTTTTGATTTATCAGCGTCATCTCTGTGGGATGGTTGGAACTGAACTGTAGGCTCTCCTTGTAGTACACACTGTATAGAAAGTTACCCGATGTATCGTTTGATGGCGTGAAAGGTCCACGCGGTGCGGTATTTCTCCTACATGCTTGGCGTGCCTGAAATTCCGGCTATATTATCCATACAGCCAAGGTTTCACGTTTCATTAGAGCACACACTAACTAGTTTGAATGTTTTGAAAGGGCAAGTTTTTTATCTTCTTCCTCGTACCCCAAAAAAAACTCGCAAGTTGAATTTTTTTGCCTATTAAATCCCCAGACTTTATTAAATTTATGCGAAGAAAGAAAAAGAGCAAAGGATGGCAAAAAAATGGAGAAAAAATCCTGAATACCTATTTAATTTTTCCTGGCTCGTATGGCTTAGAATTAGAAGCCAAGAGAGCGAGCTGGAGGACTGACAATCTTGACAGGTATCGTGTGTTGAAAATCCCCAAGAATTTCTAATGGTGAGAGCAACTACACGAGCTGACGTCTAAAGTGAGGTAACTTTTTGTCCGCATAGCTAAAAAAAAGACAATTCCTAATCAAGTTAAAGAGGTCGGCGTGGTAAAAAAATAAATAAAATGAAAATACTACAGCTCCAAGATGGAACTCTCTTGCCTTAAGCCCAAGGTAATATCTCCTTGAAATCCCTCAAAGTTTCCGAAATTCTCAAGACAAGACTCCTTTGACGTGGTATCACTTTTGAAAGTTTTAGCTTCGGCCTAACGGTGAAAGGCAAATAGATAAGCCCAGGAGAGCTTGGAAGGAACCTCATGGCAAACACGTAATAGTCGGACTACAATCAATCTAAAGAAGCGGCACATCTTTTGCGGCGCTCATTTGTACAATTGGGGCTCGTGACTCGGTCTTCCATGACCACCGACTGAGTCGAGAAAGCCGGCTCTGTAAAAGCGATGGGGACTTGCATGTGCTATTGATTTATGACCCAGAAGGCGTCGCTGTGATTATTCTCGGGCTCTGTTCGCCCTTCCCTTTACCGTGATGACAAAGTGACAAATGGAGGATGAGGCATACTATGTGAAAAAGCAATCAAAGACGACTGTATAGTTACCAAGGCTTGCACAGCTTAAGACCGCAAAGAGCCAGCGCAATTCTTAATGGTTTTCCAATTGGCTCTTTTTTGTACTGTGCGTCCATATCTTCCAACTCTTGGAAAACTTCGAGTTTAACTGGATGAGCTCTGGGTACTAGTACAGGATCATTTCTGGGTACAGGATATACGTACTGTGCGTTATGAAAGTATCACATATGGAGCTTGGGATCGTACAAATCGGCTTGGGAGGGGTTTTATATCAATAAAAAGGCTAACGGAATGGGTTGAGATTGAGGACGACGCGCTGTTGACAACTTTGGTAGTTTCGTGTTGGGTACACACACGCGCGCACATCTTGTGCTAAAGTAACAGGTCCGTGTTTTGTAAGGGGTGTAAATTAAGAGTTGCATCAAGAAGCAAAGAGGGGAAGGCCATCAATGTCCGCACACGGGGCCAATGAAGGCGAGTCGGCCGTTGAACTTGGCCCTGAATTTTCCACCTGCTGCCATAAGCTATATAGCGTTAACTTGCTTTGCATGCATTAAAAAACCATCATCATGGACGATCCGCGGCCTTTTTTCTATTCTATATCCTCGAGTGCCAATTTTGTATTTCTTACTGAATATTTACGCGGACGTTTTCTCGCATTAAAACTTTCTAAGATATTAAAAAAACAACGCCAATTGAGCTCTAGGTAATTAAAAAGAGGAATTCACTTTCCCGACAGTGAATATGAACCGAATAAATCCAGACCCGCGAATAGCATAACTCATTTGATTGGTCCCCTAAGGATATCGCCCAGGAAAGAAAATATAAACACGCCCGACTTTAAACTGTTTCTCGTTTCTCTTCAAGTACTTTTGTGAATTATTCTCATTTATGTACTGTGTATTCCTTTTTAGAAAGAGCATCGCTGTTTCGCCTTCTGGACTGGAGTTATGTGTATAAGGTTGCGTAAAAAGTTTCACAATGCCATAGAGCTGGAAGGCCTAATCTCATCTTAATATGATTGCAGGGTTTGTGCGTCTTGACCCGGTTCACGTCTGAAGCGCCCTTGCAGCTATTCCCTCGCATTTCCCCAACCGCTTTTTGGTATACAAGTGGCACAGTTTGGAGTTTGCCAAGACGGGTAATTGACGGTTTGGCCCAGTCACCCATCAAACGTCAGCAGTGCAGTGCAATAGTGAGTTTTAACATACTAATGACGGTGTGGATATACACGGACGTAACGTTTTAAAAACCTTTAGGTTATAGAGGGACGCAGGCTAAAACATGTCCAGAAGTATTTCTCGCGGTCAGGAGGGCATATACGTCTACGAATTCGTCTTTACACTACAGGAACTTTCCAATAAGGACATTACCATACAGATCTTTTATATAGAGCGTTGTTTGGGGCCCGGGGATTGTCCCCTTATAACACTTGAAGCTAGTCTGCGCTGTTTATGCCAGTTAATCATAGTGTTGGCCAAGACCCGTTTGGCTCATCCATCACAATGCTGCCAGAAGCTTTTGTTATAGGTGGATGCATCATTCCAATGTGAGGTCCGTATAGTTTAATTTCTATAGTTATTTGTTTATTTTTTTCTTTCTAAACTTTTGTTTTTCTCCGATTCGTTTAGGCAGATTTTTATCAGCAGCTTTTTAGTAGCCAAGAACGCCTTGAGTTTTGGCACAGGCAAGGGGCAAAATAGAAAAAATCATCATAGGAGGAAAAGAATGGAAGGGAGGCCTACGAGTTACTTCTTTGAGGTTGAGAAGATGTTCGGTGATGCGTGGCATATAAATGATAGGAGATCTCCTCCCCCTCTTTCTTGCCTTTTGATCTGACATAATCGGCTAGAAAATAGCGACGTAGTCGTTATAAAGGAATTTACGTCAATAGAGGGCTCAAATTGCTTGAGAGAGGAGAAGGAGGAGAGCAGGGACGTGTATCTTGGGTTGGCGAAACAAAAAATATAAAAGGTATACGCAGACAGGCGACTTTTCCGGCATCTGAAGTCCTGTCTGACAGGTTACATTGTGCGACGTGCATGCCAGCGAAACTGATGACGGGTTTGGCTGGCGTGGGCAGCACACCTCCCTTCAAAATTCCAGTAAAAGGTGAAGTATCAGCCCGTAACCGTTCCGTTATTTTCTTCAACTTTTACTTGCCCTTCGAGTACGGTAATTGACATGTCAAGCCAAGTATGAAATTGTGTCTATTCAAATTCCGAAGCTGTTGTCAGTCATCTATGCCTTTTTTTTGCCGCTCTACATAACCTTATATTGAGGCATGGTAACCAAACGGAATCCTCTACCGGATTGTCAGGCCTATTGTAGACTTTCAGCTTATACTGTCAAATCAAGGATGTTTTAGAACAAATAGCAAGTACTGGACGGCTATTGCCAGTAAATTCTAACCCATGTAAAGGAACAACATTGCTTTTTCTGTTAAGTCTATACAGAAATATGTTAAAGTTAAACGATAATAATTTTTTTAAATGAATAAGCTCAGCAAGTAAGCATAGATTAGACACGCCTTGCGTTTATTTCCGATGTAATTTCTTTTATTAATTTTATAGAAATAAAATCCTATCAAAAAGCCTTAAGATCACAATCTAAAGAATATTTCTCTTTTTTCAACTAGTTATTGGCGAACTGTAAAGGTATGCAGGCATAATGCCAAATAAGTGAGTATAGAGTTCAAAGCTGAACAATAAGCCAATAGATAGCGGGAAAAGACCGTTAAGCTAAGCTAGCGGGTGACAAAACACGATGTTAGCACAAATCACGTACAGTGATCAAAGGATCCAAGCGAATCTTAGTTCGCACGTTCGAGGTCCAAGAGGTTGTAAAAGTTGTGCGAAGACGCGCGGAGCAAGTTAGCGGCGATATGTGAACGTCGGATGTGATAGTAATTTGTTAGAATCTCAAAGCTTGAGGAATGCAAATTACGACTTTTTGTATTAGCAATATAAAAGATACGTTACGAAGAAGAGAGTTCTTTAAAAATAAAATCTCAAGTCAGTCTGGGCAAGCTATAGAAACCCCCCGATTTGAGTTGAAGAGGTAGGGGGAAAAATATGCACATTGCAGGTGACCATCGCATTCAAAAGAGACCACATGGATTTCCTGGCTTTTGCCAAGTTGAAAAGAGACGGAGAACGATGAGATGAGAGTTGTTCAGATGGAACCAAACGAAAAAACCCCCATGCAGCGCTGTGCAGGTGACGCAAACAAGAAAACCCAAATTAGATTCGCCTCTCATCAGCTTTCCTACCCTTTTCTTTTCTAGCCACATTTTGATTCGTAGAAACCACGTTACGGCTTTAGTTTATGACTTCATAGCAACGCTATAAAATAAATAAATAAACTTTAAAAAAA
The DNA here is from genome assembly GCA_022832285.1 of Lepidurus apus apus. NCBI lineage: Eukaryota > Metazoa > Arthropoda > Branchiopoda > Notostraca > Triopsidae > Lepidurus > Lepidurus apus. The sequence continues at coordinate 53,809 of JAGJRO010000201.1, read as the reverse complement.
TAAGTTCTTTGCTTGAATATATGAAAAGCTACTTACAAGGAGTTTCCATGACTTAAACTTTAAGAAAAAAAAATGGCCCCGAATTGGGGCGGAAGGTCGCGCCAACCAGATTTAATGAAACCACAGGGGGTTAGAGTTTTAGATGCTTACGAATTCTAAATACCCTTGATAGCATAACAAGGAGTGCAGTTTTATGGAGCATTGTGGAAGAAAAGGGGAAATATTGTTGGGCCTTTAGCTCTGCATACACTGTATGTGTTAGCCCATAGAGTACCCTAAAAGTATACGGACCCGAGAGGACTGTTGTTATGGTCCACTTCGGAATGCCAAGTTGCAACTCAACCTTGGGTGGAATGAGCAAGCGAGCCAAAGTTTTCCAGGTTTTTGCCTTTGCTTCGTTCCATTAGGCCATAAAGAAGGAAAAGATTCTTGTATATACCTTGTGGTTCGGAGGTACAAACAGGCAAACCCATTTCTGCCTAGCTTGAAAAAAAATATTTCAAGGATGCTCTTTATGCTTGCAGGCCCCCCCAAAGATGGTAACTCTTTGGTAAAAAAGATTCCACTTTTTGAGTTTCTGGCTCTTTCGCCGGCTAAACTGTGAGGATTCTTGTGCCACCCAAGTCAATTTTCTTACTCCGTACTAGTGTTTTTAATTATGGTAATGCATCATTCTGTTTCACGTAACAAACCCGACAGGGGAATGTGCTGTAACGACGGGACAAGAATCGATGAAGAATAGTATATTCGTCCGTATGGTGGAGATGGTCTTTGGGGAGCGCAGTTTGCATCAATTAGGAAGAGCTTGGAGGCTTGCAGTCATTATAGGTATATAGGAAAGCTTTAATTATAGGGTAGCTTCTTGTTCAAGGGGTTTGAAAAAAGAAGGGAAAGCAAAAACTAAGAACTCCCAAAAAAACTAAAATTGAAATTAAACTTGAGCTTGGTCCACTTGCTCTTAAAAGCACGGTAAGTCTGAGACGTTTTAGAGCTTTTAGTTTTGGATTTTTTTTTATTTATTTTTTTATTGTTATTGTTCTGACTAAAAGGTTTATTTAGGCTGCATGGCTTTATGAATTTTATCAGTTACATATATCGGGGCTCCTACTTCCTCTGCTTTTAAGAATTAATGAGCCTTATATGAAAGCGAACTGGAAAACCCCTTTTGGTACTTCGAATGTATAGAGTGCTCGGACCATTAGCTTCGAAGTACTCTTATGGTCGTAATAACCACACGAAGTAGCACTTGTTCAACTAAGCGCGTTTGGAAAACAAGAGGAATAAAACACCTAGCTATAGAACTCTTCCGTTCCACTAATAATAATGACTGTTTTCTGGTCATAACCCTTTTTGTCAAAATTGCTGCTGGGAGTTCTTCATTGTAAGCGTTGTAAATGGATAGACATTCGTTGGTTCCACACCTTTGCCGTGTTTTATTGGAAAGGTAAGGAAAAAGGAAAATATAAAACAAGAAAGCCAGGGAAAAGGTGAGTTTGGGGAAGCCGATATTTACCAGACCGACGTGCCACGCCAGGAAATACCTCGACTAGATATTCTGTGTACAGTTGAATAGACGTCCTTGTAAGGGATGAGAAGAATGTTGGATTCACGTGGCTGAGTGATGGACAGCCTTCATTAGTGTCTTCAGCCTTGGTCCGCGTCAGGCCACATTGATGCGTTGAGCCTTTTTTCGTTATTATTTTATTCTACGTTCTGCCAACGTTATGTGTCGAGGTATTTCAGCATCATTACGTTAGAGGGCTAGAAACAATTAGTTTTTACAAAAACTTTCATTGGCACTATATCTACACTGTAAGGATAGTCCAGATCCATAGCATCAAAAGTATTAGCCACAATAATTTACGTTGGAGTAGGATAAAGTCGTAAAGAACTAAAGGCGTGATAATAAAGTTCTGTGTTCGCGAAAAGACTAGTTTAGTAGTGATAAACCACATTTTGTGGTCCTTTCAGCATATTACGTTGGGGTTTTTTCGTCGACTTTTTACTTCCAAAAGGCCTCCCCTTTACGTTGTTTGCCCACGTTGTATAGCATCCGAACTTCGCACGTATTAACAGGAAGAAATGGACCATTAGGAAGCGAGAGAGTTGTAGTAATATGCGAACCCTTTTATTTTTATTAGCATAAAAGGGGGAAAAACAAAAAGTTGGGCCAGAAAAGCAGAGGTAACGCCCGTGTTTATTGGCGTTGGTATAATGATGATCCTTTTTTGCTTTTCCATAGCCAGAATAATGAGAGGGAACCGAGAACGAGAAGTTAAAGAAAAAGAGGGGAACGAAAGCCCCCGGTTTTTCTTGATTATGTCCCTATATATATGCACACCTCGGAAAAGTTATTAGTTGCCTGCGAGGAGCAAGTGCTAACGGGCATGGGGAATTTTTTTTGTTCGGCTCTGGCTTTTTAGTTCCCTCTCAGCTACCAAATTACGTGGAGGCGTGGCCCTATCTCTTTTATTGCTGAGGTATACCTTCACTTCTCTCATCCATGGGCTTATATGGGACCATCCAAAAACGTGCTAAAGCTGGGGGCCTCCCCGTTATTTTTATGCTTACCACTGCAGCAGGCTTTATATAAGTTTAAACTTTTGCCTGTCCCAGGTGAAGATGTGCTGTACAGTACGAAACTTGGACCATTTTTTTGCATACAAAAAGGCCTCGCGGGCATATATATATACACACCTCTTCTTCCTTTTTTCCCGGGGTTCTATATGACTGTAATTGAAGACTTAGAAAGGTTGCAACCAGAGTATAAACGATGTCTACACATAGGCTTAGACCAGACCATACACATTCACTTGTCTCCGTAATTAAATACTCGCCGATTAGTTTTCTTTCCCTTTTTTTAAGCGCAGGTCAAGGCGTGTATGAATAGGCTAATACGCTAATAGATACATTATTAAGTTTACTGTGACTCGTGTAATTAAATGTAAGTTGACCGAATGGATCAGAAGTTATGAAAGTTTGAAGAAAATTGAAAAAAATTAGAGGAAAATTATAATTTTCAATTCTTTAAGGATTTCTTGTAGTTTTTCTTATAAAGTAGTTGTAGTTGATGTGTTGATGTAGTTGATGTGTTGATGTAGTTGATGTGTGCATCCCCTTATTTGGGGCTGTAAGTCATAAGCAAAAGAAGGGGATCCTTGTGGAATCCACCGAAGTATTGTGCCCTTATGTAATTCCTAGGGCAAAAGGGTCACGTGTGTGTAAAAACCTGCGTGCTATAATATGCAAAAATAATATTCCATTCTGGTCCGTGAAGCGCTTTGGGCAGAGACTTTTCGTTTCCCCCAAATTTTTGACCGCTTCGTGTCTGATCGTTTTGCCTTCTTGGAAAGGTTATATAGAAAAGAATAGGAAGATGAGCAAAGCCCTCCTCGTATTCAATATGCAAAGTATAACCTAAAAGTATACGTTTTGAACGCGCATCCTTTAGGGAAATGGAAGCAATAATGGATTTCCTCCGGGAAGAAACAATTCCTCTAATTGGTTGGAAAAGACAGATTTTTAATTTTTTTTAGCCTCCCAAAAAGGGAAGGTGGGAAATATATTACGTCTTTTTACCGTTTGAACGAAACTTCCGCGAGCTCATTTCCCCCCCAGAATGCGTCTTTGTATGCGCGAAAGAGAAGCATAGCCCAGCGTCCTTGACAAGGTAATAAAAATCAAGCAAGAAACTCGATTATCATAAAAAAGCGATTTGAATGCTTCTCGAACCCGTGCTGAGTACGTTCAAGAGTTGTGCTGCCTCGACCCTTGTACATTAACGTTAACCTACAGCGCTTTTCTTTCAAGACGACTGGCTGCTGGCTTCTCGTCCTTCTTAGCCACCACACAAAGAACAAAAATGTACACCTATATGCTCGGTCCGACCTTCCGTTTGGCGTTTTTCTTTAGGGTATATAACATAAGCGAAGCTCTATAGCTTTCAAGGACCTAAATTGACTCCCTAACTTGATGAACCTATAATACGAGGATCTTCTTTTAGTAACTATATCCTTACTTTTCTGGTATCCATCATGTTAAAGCCCGATAATACTTAGAAAATAGTTCAAGGGAATTTTATGCTAATGCTGATGTGTATCCTATTTTTTTTTCTTGGTTCAAAGGCTTTAGTAAGCTACCTAATTAATTGTAAACCATGCCTTAGAACCTGTTGATTTTTTTCATCTGAAAAGCGTGGAGTTTTTCGGATTCAAAATTAATAGAACGATTTTAAGATTAATTAAAAGCTAGTCGAAATTAACTTAAATGAATAAAATAAATATAAAAAACTAAATATAAAAATATAATACAAAATAAAAGAAAAAATTACATATAAAATATAAATAAATTAAATAGTAACATTTTTTAAGAAAGTTTGGAATATTGAAGGTGTATGATATTATAGTACTACTCTTGTTTGCGCCGTGTTTTAATCAAGGACTATATTTATTTGGGACAAGTCCAACTTTAGTTTAGGTCTCGTTTGAGAGCTTCTAACGGAGTACGGGAAGCTTAAAGTTTTCTTTTCCTTTGCCTTTTTCATTGTTTTCTTTTTGGTGTTTTTGCTTGACGTAATACGTAGTAATACTGTTTAGGAAGGGAGCGATTCTGTCTGGATGCGTTTGGGGGTTTTAATTCCAAATTCCGCTCAGTATTATATATGTGTACTGTGAGTGTAATTACGAAGAGATAAATATGCCAAGGCTCAAAATTACAGCACTGGCAAAGTGCACTCGAGAGTCAAGACGATGCCATGTCGCGTGCGTTACGAAGGGCCAAAGCCCAAAGGTTTTTTTTTAGCTCCATCAGCAGCAAATATCTTTTGGCTCTCTTTTTCTTGCTTGGGACACAGAAACCGCAAAGCGAGGAAAATAAGAGTGTGTAAAGCTATTGTGGAGATGACCAAGACTTGGAGTAATGGGAAAAAAGGTGACGAAAAAAACCGGTTGAGATACTTCGATATCACAGTTAGTTACCTGTGACGAAAAAGTCAGGACTTTGCACCTCCGAGCGGTATATCCAATGGGCTGTGTAATGTGTATGTGGACATTACCATGTACTGGGCGCCAGGTCAAGGGCCTTTACTTTTTTTTTACTTTTATTAATTAATAATTATTATGATTTATCAAGAACACGTTCAAATCACTGTCGAATCAAGCCTTCCTCTTGTGCGTAACACTTGTGACATTATTCACCTGACACCACCTCCTACTACACTGAATTGAGCGTTGGCACACAGATCATTGATGTCCTAAAGTTCTCTGCCTCTTTTACTTCCAGGTCCTGTTGGTTCTTTTCCACGGAGTTAATGTGCGTATTTATGTATGTGTGGACCTGGGGCTCCTTGAAGCACATTCACGTTGTAAGGAATCTGTAATGGTGCCAGTCATTCACAAACACCTTCCTGCTGGCCTGCAGCTATGCTTTTCGCACATGCTGACTGAATTCGTGAACCAAAAACCGGTATCAAGACACACACACAGTGTTAGTGTCTCTAATAGCCCCCGCGCGCTCCAATTCGCACTAGAGAAACCTGCACACAAACTCACTCACGTACACACTGTTCAGTAAAAATTCGTCAAGCGAATTATGATTACGTCAGTTTTCATTATTCTGACAACTTACGTATTTCACTATTCAAAAAAGGTGCATGAGCGTCAAATACTTCTGGGCATGCCTTTTTAAAAGACAAGGTATTGACTTTTATTTTCTGAAAATTACGATGACTTTTATTTTCTTACGTTTTACCACTTTCTCACTCGCTATCTAGGAGGCCGAGGTGGCCATGCAACCAGAATGCGGATGATCGACTGCCAGTACTTATGCTTGGGTCGCCTCCTGGCTTGCTGGCTGATGGACACAGGTGAGGTTGGAGGATTCCCGTCCTTTTGGTGCGAGCTGAAAGGGCCGAAGCTGAAGAAGAACAACAAGTGTATATGTGAACGTATTCCTACGCGAGTATCTCTTCTATGCTGGTCAAAGAGAAGGTGTCTTTTTCTATGCAGCAGTTTGCTTGCTCGCCATGGCCACTTCGCTTTGGAATCCCAAAATCTCCCAGGTTCGGCCTCTTCCTCCCGGACCCAAAGCGTTCTAACGTCCCTTCCACCTTTCCTACAGGTAACAGCACTTACAGGATTCTCGGGACAAACCGCTGTGTTTTAATGCAGAGCCAGCAAGGGCCTACAGCGTAGGATTTTCTACACATTTTGAAGGCAAGAGGTGGACACGGAGAAGTGTACAAGACAAGGGAGGCAGATGGAATCTGTAGGTCTGTTGCCTTCCCAGGGCGAGAGAAATAAAAAGAAAACAGGGAAGGCAATCAACAATGCAAAAGGCAGCTTGGCCTCGCCATTTCAAAAGGGAACCATTCGGCCAGGCAGGTGGACTTTTTTCAATAAAAAAAAACGTTCAAGTGGGAAAGTCTCTCCAACTTAACTTTTCTATTTTATTTATATTTTTTTAGGATTATTAAGCAAGAAAAGCCCTATTTGAATAGGTGTATGCATTCCTATTCCTATTATTTGAGGTATGGAAAGTTTCCCCCAAGGTCGACTGATCTCACTTTGGGGAGCACGATTTTACCTTTCAATGTGAAAAATGTCGAGGAATCGCTCCCTTTTGGCCTCAGAATTCCTGGGCGTGTAATTAACTTATATGCAAGACATCTTTTATGAGTTTAGGTGAATTTAATCTTCTCGATTGGGGTTTGCTGGTAACCATGACAATGAGAAAGCGTTCACTAGAAAGTTTTATTCGAGGAATTATTAAATTATATCGATTTCAGTTTTGCTATGCTAATAGGCTTGTTTGCACCTGGTTAGTGTGGACTTTCTTGTCGCGGGTGCTTCTGTCAACCTGTGTAGTGTTTGCAACGTAGGGACGTGGGAATAGAACAGGTGGCGAGTTGTAGGCTTGCCCTTCGTGTAACCCCTTTTAACTAAAACGGCGACAATGGCTATAGGCTGTTTTGGAGCTTTTTTTATTCCTTACTTGGTCCAGCCTCCTGTCGTCGTCGTTTTCAGGATTTCCTGAGATCTTTTCAGCACGCAGGTAGGGAACCCGAAGGTTTCAAGAATGCCGGGATGCTCGTTTCATACCAAACCGCCCCTTTTCCCCTTACAATTTGTGTGCTTGATCTCCACCCTACTCTTTTAATCATTTTTTTTTCTTTTTTTTTTACAAAATGGGCAACATCCTTGGAAGAAGCCTTCATCACTTTTATTGTTAAGAGTATACAATTTATATTAACTTAAACTTAATTCGATAGTGGAATTCATTCGAATTTTTTTAGGCCAGTAAAATTAAATGAAAATGCAAAATGGCAAATTTACTATCAATTGATTGTTAGTATAGATGTTTAAGCCTGGTGCACACTGGAGTGTCGTTTATGTCAACATACACAACATACGACTAGTAAAATCACCTTATCTGTGATTGGCGGAAAGGCGTATGTCAGTTGTGCCTGTGTGCCAAAAGTTGAGCAGTGCTCAACTCGTATGTCAGAGTGCTTATGTCGGCTTTGTGCCGAAATTTTCTGGTTTGTTTACTAGTCGTATGTCGTATGTTGTGTATGTTGACATAAACGACACTCCAGTGTGCACCAGGCTTTACAGTGCTTAAATCAATAGGAATCAATTGTAGTGGAAATTTTACGAACCAAAGCGAATGCAAGTGTCATCTTGTGTTCCCGCGAAGCATTACATCACCCGGGTGTGGATTAGGAAATATTAAACTGACAAGTGATCTTTAAAGCACTAGATGACGCGAGTTTTGTGTTGGTGTGGGTGTAATTATATAGGGTCTGCAGTAATAGGAACTTGTATAACACGTGGCAAATTAATTGTGCAGCATCATCCAGTGTAGAAACATATCATTTTGGATCAACTAACTGCAACAACCGCAATTAACGAGGAGGTCGAATCCTTGAATTATTCCTGGGTAATCTGATCCATCTAAATAAGAAATTAGCTCTGTTCCCTAGAGTTCGGGAAGCGACTAGGAAAACTGGGAAATTCATTTCACGCTGACACATTCGTTCAGTTGGATGGACACTTGCAAGTTTTCGTTCTAAAATACCGCCATGCCCACAGCGTAAAAACCGTTTGCAATTAAAGACGTGGAGGTTCTGCGTAGAGGTTCTGGAGAAGCGAAGACGGATTGCGAGATAAAATAACGTCAAAGATCTTGCTCCTTTTCGCTCTTCGTGTGCCCTCTTTGGTAATGGATAGTCTCAGTAATCAACCCTGATTAGACCTGACGAGTGCGTGATGGCTGCAGACGTAATTGTTAAGACGGGCGTAGGAGGAGCTTTGTATTCGTGTTAGAGGTTGCGTTACAAAGGGAAAACGCTACCGAAACCTGGTTACATTTGTTTACGTTCCCATTTAAGAAAAAAAGAAGAAGAACTCGTGCGAGATTTTCTCACGTAACAAATTTCTAAACCACCTGCTCGTATTCACCGCGTCTTGTATTAACGTATAGAGTGCAGTGTAACGTTTCAAGGTCCTAAGAAGCTTTATTGAATGAGCTTTTTCAACCCACGCGCCTTCGTCTGCTAGATAATGGGTTCGAACATATAGATTCAGAAGATAAACTCATTACGTATATTGTTCTTTTCCGTCTAGCGCAAGGGTTCTCAAACTTTTTCGTTCGCGGCGCCCCTCGGAACATATCCCCAGCTCGCGCGGCGCCCTTTTGAACATTGGCCTATATAATTGCTGCATCTATGAAATTATGGGAAATCTTTCGCGGCGCCCCTACAAGCCTACCGCGGCGCATAGTTTGAGAACCGCTTGTCTAGCAAATTTCTTAAGCAGTTATTACATTGGCGTATATGTAAAACGTGCTTTTTTAAAATCAAATGTTGCGAAATGTCTAGTAGGACATGCATAACCCTTTCTTTAATGTGTTCCTCTGTACAGTACGTTACACCGAATTGTGCTGCGGTCGTAGTTGCCGCTAAATTGTCCGGAAACAATTAACCAATTTATGTTACGTGTCTCATTCATGTCTCACATCTGTTGAACAAAAGCATAGCAATTTCCTTTACTCTGTCGTTCACCGTTTTGATGCACTTATTTTACTAGTTATTTATTCGAATGTTATAGTCTGCAATGTCTGGGCAGGTCTGGGTCACCTTATAGGGTTAATTCCACCGCAGGAAAAGTTGGTTGTACTGTACCTGATACATTTTATGACAATCAAGATTGTAAAACTATACAGCGAAAGTTATAGAGAACAATGAAAGTTGTAAAACTGTAGTAGAAATGAATGAAAACTGGCATACTACAATAATGTAGCGTAACTTGGAGGTTTTGGAGGTTCGTTATAGAATTTATAAAAAAATAAAATATAAATGCAAATTGTAAACTGTGTTAAAATCGGGACATGGTAACAGAAGGCACATAACTTTGTTATAAAGTGTTACAAGACTTTTTTTACAGTTTGTGCTGGGGCTGGAAGTTCAAGTATTTTTCTCTTATTCATTTGGATAACAGCTTAAGAGAATTCCTTACCCTAAGCACACACGCATCTAAAGATGCTTATAGCGCATTTCTGGAAGGCCAGCTAACTCCACTCGCTCAAAGTGGATGCTGCACAACTCTTAACTTGTTTGTGCTTAATTCTTATTCGATGCTGCTAACGGACCATGTTGGAATGCACGCATGAACGTTGCATTTCTAGTTCTACTAACCAGTATATCGTGTGCTCGAATGTAGCGTTTTTGTATTTCATTACTTTCGTAGGTATGCAAGTTCCGTGGAAAGAATGAAAACTGAAATGGGGAGCGTGCGTGTCACGTCTCTGTGCTCTCTTCCCATAGCGTCTGCTGGCTTGGAACTGCTCGCTTTCAGCCATGGCTACTCATTCGGGTTTGTGTCGTGTGCCAAAGCTGTGGATATCGTCCCGACTTCCCAACATTCCTTCTCTCCTCGCTCTAAAAGGTATGCGACAGCCTTGCGACTCTTCCGTTATCTGCCAGTTTCGAGTGACAGTCCGAGAATCAGATGAGTGTCTCTGCAAGTCAAATCTGAAAGTAATTGCGTGCTTACATAAATCTTTTGTCGTTTTCCAATTCGCATAGAATTAGTGAATTTTTGGAGCCTTTCTTTCAATAAAAGATTTTTGCTTTAAAGGAAAGAAAAAGTACAGATTTTTTTTTTGAAAATGTGGGATGTCACTGTGGTTCGCCTCGTGCCCCTGCTGACAGTTACGATCTGGGAGTAATAATGTTATCCAGGTAAAAAAAAAAAATCTTCCAAGCGAAGAAGTTTTTGCAGTGTAGCCTCCCAATAATTAAGTTAAGTGCTTCTTTTCGGAATAGTTTTTCTCCCCTTAAAACTTTCTGGAATTAACTTACAAGCTTTTAGGTGAAACATTGATTAGCTTCAACAGCAACGCCTCGGGGTGCATCTTGAATTGCTTTCGCTTATTAGAATTCACACCGCATCATTGAGTCCTGTTGTTCTCCTAACGAAACCATTTTTTAACTTCTATTTTTAGTTTTCGTTGCAGTCGAACTTGTTCTTGCAATCTTGATTGCCTTGTAGCCTCTTTGACCTTTTGCGATTTCTGCTTGCCAAGCAAACTTCCGGACGAACATTAGATAGATTGAATGGATATTACCTGCGATGATACAAACTTGGCAGTTTAGCCAGAGTTAGCAGAAAAAAAACTCATTTTTAATTCAACCCTGGCAAAGGTATACAGGATGCACGCAATAATTAGCTTGTAGAACACTTGCACTTTGAATTGCTTTATTCTCGGATTGCAAGAAAGCTTGGAACAGTTTTTCGACTTTTTTGTGGGTTTTTTGTGTGTGTTGTCTTTTCACTCCATTTTTTGCTTCTCTGCGTGATAAAACTGGACAGGTGCTCTTTTCTATTTACGATTATTGGCTTCTTTCCATCCTGGATGGAACCAACGTGCTGCGGCTCGCGTTATAAACCGGGTGTCGCCGTTATAGCAAAGGTGGATCGACTCGTTCATGGCATGCGTGCGACGTCGGGACCTTTAGCTATTATTTTTTTTTATTTTTCATTTTAGCACAAACCTCATTATGGAATATCTTTTGCTTTCTCCCCACACTTTCCCATAATTGAAGAACAACGACGACAATTTTTATTGATATTTTTCTCTTTGCTTTCCGTAGGTAAAACCCATCCAACTTTTAATGGAATTCGCCCTTTTCCACCTTAACCCTTCGAATCGTGTTGCTGGGTGCTAGAAAAGAAAAAAAAGTCGTACTTTTTTCAAGTCGCAGTTTTAGTCCATAGAAGAGGTCAGGGTAAGAATGTCTTCGCTGAAGGTAACCTTGCAACTCTCATCGAAGTTGAATCTGTGCTAGAAGGGAGTGCGTATTGCTACCATACCAAGCGTGTACAAGTCGTAACCAAGGCAAACACACTTCCTTGCAAGTGACTTAAGCCCAGTGTGCTTCCATTCTTGGGCAGTAACAGGGAATGGAATGGAACATCGTAAAAGCCGAAGAAATAAGGGCAGTCAGCCCACCAAACATGGATAAAGTGGCTTTGGCCAAGAGTCCCCAATGTGTCCACGCAACGTAGTCCGTATTTTGCCATCGGGATAGAAGACAATCAACAAGGAGCATGGTCCAAATGGCTTTGCTTTTTTGGGAGAGTGCAGCTCGTTTTTAGCCCGAAATTGGGGTAAAGTTCACGGGGCAACGATATTATGGATAGAGGATTTGGTGACAAGAAATTGACAATCTGAGCTTCTCTTTGAACAAGATCTCCCTCAAGCAATCCGCCAAACATGTTGCCTCTCCAATAAAGGAACAAACAAAAATCTAGCTCGGATTTTCGTTATCTTATAGCAAGTGTGCATAGACGAGCCATGAATTCAAATTGGCCAACCTGGCCCTTGTAAGAACTTCTAAATATACCCAGATATGGAGACTGTGATGGACGAGACAACTAATACTACTGGCTTGATGCCCTTAATGGCGGTTTTCACTACCAGTGCAAGGCCAGCAACGACTTTTACCAGAAGTACCACTAGCAGTACTGGCAGTGGTGGTAGTGGGAATGGCTTCGTAGGGGCAGAAATTCTGGTGCCCTTGTACACCATGATCTTCGTCTTCTCCGTCGTTGGCAATTGTCTGGTGATCGTAACTTTGTTCCAGAATCGACGAATGCGGACGGTGACAAATATCTTTCTACTCAATTTGGTAAGTGCATTTCGTCATTTTCGCTTTATGTTTCGACATGCAATGTATCTGTGCCGTCTATCCTTCCTGGGAACATATGTACTTTGTACGTGTAGAGGATAAGTGTATAAGAGAGTGGCCTAAAGAACCTTCTATTGCGATACGAATCAAGAGCAAGTTTATTTTCCTGTAGGTTTAAGCTATGTCACTTCCGTAAACAGTAAGCGAGCGAACTGACAAAACTTTGTGCGCTGCTTTTCCTCCCTACCATGTACGTGTAGATTGAGTTCTGGATAGCAATACCTCTAGGCCGTGGGGAAATCTTGTTGATTGTGGAATGCACATTCAGAAGGCAGACACGTACGTGGGGAGATAGTATAAGGGGCGCGATTATGTTCTTATAAAAAACAGTCAAAACGTGAGCGCATTCTGGGATTGAGAGCTTTATTTAGGGCTGTTAGCATTGAAGGAGTGCACACTTACGGACCTATTGTGTTTATTCTTCTGACTTCTTGTAAAGGGCACTAGAATCCGAGTGCACTGGTCGCGTTCTTTATTTAACCTAACACGGAACTAGACGGGACGTCGAAAAAAATCCACCCCTGCTTAGCATTCGGTCTGGACGGTTATTTATTCTGTCTAGTCGGATTTTGGGGGTTGGGAAAAAGATACTGTTGCCGTTTTTTTCAACTTTTTCATTTTTTAAGATCATAGAAAGAAATTGGAAGCAGCAATTTGAAGAACCTGGTGCAGAAGCAACTGATGCACGGTACTAAGAAATTGGGACCTAGCCTCTTGTGGCTTATTCTTTCTTATCATAAATGTAATGGTGGCCTCTGAGAGCGGGATATGCACTGTAGTAGATTTAAAATAAAGGTTAATGGATTTTTTTTGGAGATTGTGGGCTCCCGTATGCCTTAGTTATGCATGGGCATTTAACAAAGGACGAATAGCTCGGCATTACTGGTAAGCATGAAGAAATTCGTAACAAGTTTTGGCAAAATCCCGAAAACTTTTTAAAAGTCAAGGGGAACATTTCGATAGCTTTATGTACAGTAATTAGGTTTCCTTAAACGATTTATAGTAAATTGTAAAATGCAAAAAGCAATATGCGAATGAAAAGGAGCCAAAGGAAATTAATTTGCACTACATGCAATAAAATTACTAAAACAATTATTCAGTACTGCATTTCGAAATTAAAAAAGAACACCAATGGTAGGAATCTTATTTACATAAAAAAATCTCTAGAGAACATTTTTTGTCCCGAATTTTTTTCAATGTAGCATGCTAACCCCCTTTGCATAGATATTACCGAGCTAAGGTATACACGGAAGCCTCATGTTAAACTTCGAATGTGCGTGATTGACGTTTGATGCATATGATAAGTTCAATGCAAAGAATAATGTCACATATAGTCTTAAGAATAGCCGTTATACCAAGCTTATTTAACAAAATATTAGCGTTGGATAAGATTGGGGTTGAACTACCATTCTCTCGTTACAGTTACATCGGAAAGCAAGAACAGCAGGGATTTCCTGAAACAACTGAAAACAACAATGAATTAGAAACCGAAACAGCTTTGAAAGATGTACTGTATAATTATCTTGTCATCTTTAAAAATGTAGTGTTGCCTTTAGTTCTCATGACAAGCCCAACCACAGGGATGAATAAACGACATCCGCTGGTTGAAAGATCGACAAAAAAAATGTCGTAAAAATAGAAGTACATAGGAAGGATGATCCATCAAGTGTTCATAGGAGCTTATGATTGCCCGGGCTGAAGCATGTGATTTGTAGGATGAATCGGAGTTGCGGTCCCAAATGACGTCATAAGCTCTCATAATCTCAAGTTTGATAATCCGGTAATTAGACTAGACTATATAATGTACTTAACCTGCTTGCTATGCAAAAACTTATTACATACACCTCCTTAATTTCGCAAACAAACAATGTGCAGTAATAAAAAATTAGGAGTATTATTGTATGCATAACGAGAAAATCTTTTCTCATCATTTAAAAAAAAAAAATTTTAAACTTAAGCACTTACATGTTATAAGTCAGCTGTATCGATTTCCGGAAGGTAGTGAGACTTTTTCAGTCAATATATTTTTTACTGTTGGTTTATCTAAAAAAAATCCGCCAAAAAAACTCCTAGACTTTTGTATGCGTGTAAAAGAGCTTCAGGACCTTGGCAAACAACAGTGTTCTTTTTCCTCCTCTTTTCCAAATGTGGCGTTTCGTATTGGCATGTCGGCTGCCGTGATGTTTTTTTTTTTTTTCAATTATCTCTACACGTGCTGACATTATTTACTCGTTATAAATTGTGGATTTCGAGAGCATCACCTTTGACATCCCAGTTTGTACAGAAAAAAGTTTGGTTTGGTTCGTGCAGCAACATGACGAATAGCAAACTTGTCTGCCGCTCCTTTCGTGTTATTTTTAATAACGTGGTTGGGTACCTCAAATGACTGTTAAAATTCGCTATCCGAAAGTACGTTTCGGCTATGTCGACGTTTATTCTTTTGACAGATATAGCCCACGACCATGCGTGGGTTTTCCTATTGGTCCGCAGTGCCTCTGGGCCGAGTATGTTCATAAACCTTTGTAAGTAGGTTTTAAATTAAACTATTGTGGGGAAATGCTAATTTACGGCATGAATACTATCGCTGCAGTTTATTGTCGACGTATAATAGACGATTGTGAGCAACAGAACGTAGCGTGTTCTGTGGCAACGCCTTTTTTTAAGATGATAGCAGCAGGCGTACCCGTACGAAAAAATTGCGGTAAATAAAATGCATTAAACCTGATGTTTACTTCAACTTTTGCGGTAAACTTGATGTAAATTTAGACCTGAAAAAATTCAATATTACTTTAATTGAAAACGAATTTTATTCAAGTATTATTTGTGTTAGCATAATCTTCACAGCAATACGGGTATATACATATTTTACTTAAGTTTTACTCGAAATAATTACTATATTTACTGCAGTTTAATTCCGGTCTAAATTTAAAGGAAAAAACATCAGTAAGCACGATTTCTACTGCAGTGTTACTTCAAAAATTCACCTAACACTGCAGTTAACGTAATGTTTAACTTAAGTAGAAAGTCCGACTTTTTATTGAAAGCCTGTTGCCAACCTGTTTATTTGTCAATCATATCAAGATATTAGACTTTAAAACAAAGACAAACTTAAGAACGGGATGGGAAGGGGGTAGGGTACGGAATTGGGAATTGGGCAAGCGCCGTTCTTGCCTCCATCATTATACCTAAAAGGTAGCAATGAATTTTTAAGCTATACTATAAAAGATGTTAATTTTAACGTGTATTATTAAATTGGCTAAAGGGTAATTGCATATTACTATGCATTTGACATTTGCTATATGTGTATCGCAAATTAACATTCAGCATTCGACTGTTTTTCTGTTGTAATCAACTGGAACAACATTTCAGCTCCATTGAATAAAATTCCACGTACCCACCGACCCGAGAAGACAAAATTAAACCACAGTTCGTGTGGGTTTGACTCGGTTATTCGTATGCAAAATTGCGTATTTTCTTTGTTTCAGCGCCTTCGTCTGAAAAACAAAACATAATATGTTTTGCTAAGTTGAGAGCTTTTTCACGCGAGAGTCGAGTACTCAGAGCTCATTTGTCCTGAATTTGTTGGCAATTTATTATGCTCGAGGAAGTTCAGTTTTTAGCGTCGTATGTTGTGTTTGCCAAAAAGCGATATACTCGTCAAAAACCCCTTGTGGTAGCCTATTGGACTAAAGGGCTTGGGGACAAAATGGTTAGATGTTAGAACCAAAAAAAAGCTTAATGGTATAAAATAAGCTAATGGTGTTTCGAATTCGAAAGGTCAAATGTCATGGATAGCCAGCAAATTACTTCTCCGAACTTCCCGTGTGGTAGGGCATATAGCTAAATGAGCTAGATTCGGAATTTGTAAGCTAATATATACTTATAATGCTAAATTAAGCTTAAAGTTCTGCCTTGAACAACTGACAGCGTGACTTATACTAGCAGCGTGAGTCCTACTGGCAGCTGGCAAGACATCAGGCTATTTTTCTTTTTTTAAATTTATTTTTTGCCTTTTCGTTACAGTAAGTTTAGTACGTACCGCAGGAACAGAATCAAGAACTGTAAACGTAAAGCCTGAGCTAAAACCTGTGCACGTGCATCATACGCACTACATGTATTATGCATGCACTACATGCACTACATGACAGCGTATGTGTCCGTATACGAGTATTCTTATATGAAACCCAGTTTAACAGCTGAGGTATGTTTAATCGTTAGATGCAATTTAGGTATGGTGGGACCAGGATATAGTCAGAGGCTTAATTGCATCAGAAATGAAATAGAGTCGTATGTTGAGACCTTCGTCAGGTCGTTGAAAGCAGGCGTGCCAAGTAATTTACAGTGAACGCAAACAAAAGAAAAGACTTGCGATGGCTATGCCATAGCGGGCAAGGCATCCCTCATCTCATTTGTCGATGACACGCTTGGTGCCAATATTCCGACGCGAGCAACAACTTGAACCGCTATGTATTTCAAGGATGCTCTTCTTGTATAACAACTAGACTGTAATATAATGCCTACATCTATGAGTAACGCCTACGTAGACTAAGAATAAACGGCCTATTGGCAAAGACAAGTCACGTGTCAGCTTTTTGCTTGTTTTCGGGCAGATTGGGTATAGAGTTTCGAAACAACATTTCCTCAGCTCTGAGAACGCCATTCTGTCGTAATATGAACTCGTTACCCAAAATTACATTGTTTCTCAAAAATAAAACATGCATTTCGTCTTTTCTATAAAGCAGAATATTCCGGTTTTCGCTGTTTAGATAAGCATTGGCCTTGCGCCGGTTTCCGGCCCTTCAAATAAAATGTAGCTATAGCGTAGGCTACACGAGTCTCCTGTTGCTCGGCAATCGGATGAATAAGCATCGTAGGTTTGAAGTTTGCACTTGGCTTCATAAAACAATAAAAAATGACCCTCAGAGAAACGCACTTTGATGCTTTTCTGTTTAAAATGAAAATGGAGTTTTCGGGCAAAAGTTGTATTACTTCGCTTAAGAACGCGTCCTACGTACAAGACGGACCATTAAGCATTCTTGTATGTTTATTTTGGAGTACCTATAATTTAGCCCTTTATTTTCATCTTTTCTGCTCGAGCAGTCCGCTTTCTTCTCTTTTTTCTCCCTTCTTTTTTTTCAATGTATACAATTTCTTTTGTTGCTACTCCATTACATTACTGCGGTTCTTGTAGGACGCATCCAATCTGCCTTTTTTTCTTGCTCATTTGAAAAACTGATCTAAAACTACCGTCGAGCTTCTCCGTTCGTTGGAAGCAATTTGAGCTTGAAGTTACTGTCTGCTGATTAGTTTAGAAAAAAACGCATTGTGTCTAGTAGAACAGATAGAAATGCAGTAAAATAAGCTCTAATGATGAAATCCAGTTTTTGCTTTCGGCTGCTTGAATATTTAAGAAGCGATAGTTGCACTTGCTACCTTTTCTGATAGGTTTACATTGAAGTGTCAACATTTGGAGACTAAATGTGTGTTTAATAATTTAAAAATAAAATCTTTCATTTCACTGTTTCAGACTACGTTAGTACAATTTCAAGTTTTGCATTATATACAACAAATATAAAGCAAGGAAAAGTGGTTCTGACTGCAAGATATAAAAGCACAAAGGAAGCAAGATTTGTACCTTTCTTCGTGCGTAAATAAAGCACGTAATGTGGAAGGTAGAATTTCCACCATATGTTGTCTTGAATGTCAAGTAGCTTCCCTGTATGTCATTCTTTTGCTGGCAAGACATGTAGCGTAATATGGTATTAAACTATTCTGCGTTTAAAGCGTTGTCCTCGTGTTCGACGTCAGCACTGGCGCGACCGCAAAGAGAAATGGATAATAGTATAGACGGAATTGTTCTTGTTCCACCCTCTGTGTGTTGCTGGGATAGTGGCCAGTAGTTGGTTTCTTGTTTAGAGGGGGATCTTTGCATTAACAAGCTGCAGAAGCGTTTTGTTCTTTGCTTTTAAAGAGGACCCCATTCTAATCCTCCAAAGGCGAGTATTTCAGCAACCGTCCACACTAACGACCGACTTGGTATTTGGCAAAACTTCCTCTTATAAACGCTATCTGGCACCATTAGTACTAGAAGGAAAAGCTGGGATTAGCAGTAACGACGTCTGATTTTTGTTGTCCTTTTCCCTATTTTGTCTTTTTTGAGGGAGGGGTTTCTAGTATCAGCTTCCAAAGTTCCTAGGCAGTTTGTCTGTATTAGGAATGCGTTGAAATGTCGCCAGGATGGCATTGTAAGTTGAAACAAATAACTGCAGAAGGCGAAGAGAAATAGAAGTGAAGATGTTGTGCTTCATTGTAAGGTATATTTCACTGCTTGTCTCTTTGTATTTATCTTCTAGGCTGTAGCGGACTTGTTGTTGGGCGTTCTTTGTATGCCCTTTACGCTTCTGGGTCAATTGTTGCGAGATTTCGTTTTTGGGGCTTTCATGTGCAAAATAATTCCGTACTTCCAAGGTAAGGGTTTTGTTACAATTATTGATTTTTATCAATTTTGTCTTAACTGTGCAATCGCCTTTTTAAACCGTTGTTCAGCATCGGATAATAAATCAACCGTTTATATTTTGCGTCGTCCGCAACGGGCCAATTGGTTAATTTAACCACTTTTCTCGGTTATGCGTTTACCTTTCACTGTCCATTTCTTAAAGAGACTATTTCGTCTTTTGGAGCAGTTCAAATTAGATAATTTACCACGTCAAATGTTTGTTGAACCGTGGCATTTATTGTAATTTTTTGCGAGCCAGCCAGTGCTAAGCAAACTAAGTCCCCTGCACATTATCCTTTTGCAGTTTCAAAGTTGCTGTATTAGCAAGTATCGTGCCGGGTGACTAAGTTGGCACGCAAAGCATATAAACATTAAACCCTTTCAGGGTTATTAACCCTTACTGTTGGTACTTTTAACAATTTCCTGTATGAAAGTTTCCAACTGAAGCACCTATCTAAGTTAGAGATAGTAAAGTTCCGTTTAGAATCCACCCAAAGCTACCCCTCCCCCGCCCCCGTCAAACTTAGTCATGAGATGTCATTGAAGACAGAAGCTCTGAATACAATTCGATTTGTCTTTACCAAGTGAAATAGCATGGCTAGTGATGTAATCATGCAAGTAGAGTAATGCAATGGTTTAGTTTGCACGCTAGTCACGCGATAACGTTAATTCAGGTAATCTGCGCAACAAATCTAGAGCATTGTTTAGATATACCTAATGGCCTCGGTTTGGTACAATTAAGCTGGAAAAAAATCAATTAAAATCTTACATTAAAAATATATTTTTTATAATTTCCTCAAGGTAACTCTTCATTTATAGTATTTTTTCTAATTTTACGAATTTAGAAATGAATTATTGTCATAAAAAAGTCAGATTGATTTTTACATAATGTAAACCAAAATTTTCATTGTGTTCTGGACATAGTTTTGTTGGAGATAAAATGATACCAAATATTTTTTTGTAGTGACATTAGAAAATGTTATTAATATTTACAATAAAGTATTTTATTATAATTTCCTATTTGTAACGTCGTTTAAAATATTTTATTTGCAATTTTGCAAAGCTTCCTAGAATTGCATCCGAATTACGTATTGTATTATAAGCTGATATTTTGTTATACTTTTAAAACATATTCTTAAAATGAAAGATACCAGATTATAAAAATAATATTTGAAATGCATAAAAAGACACCCTATATAATCCTAGAGAACGTATAGGAATCTAGTTAATCGCGTAGGATTTGAAACACTTCCCAACATGTTCGCAACCCGACTCAAGGCGAAACAGAATTTTATTTTTATTTTTTCTCCAGCCATTAGGACATCTTTCGGACGATGTCATAATATAATCAGATGAAGCTGCTGTACGTTGTAAAGACAGCTATTAGGAGAGGAATACGTAATTTTTTTAATTTTTTACTTCATGATGCGAGTCCAGTTTCTACTGACGTATATACGAGCTATCAAGGTAGTCTAAAAACCCTTGTTTATGAAAGACAATGCTTCTGGCTAAGCAAATGCTCCCCACAACCGGCTCTATATATTCGTCGTTTCTAAGTTACAGTACAGGGAAATGGAGGCCAATTACTTCTCTATACCGTTCTCTATACAGGATGACAAAGATAGAGAAACTAGTATCTTTTTCTGTGAGAAGGCCAATTCAGCCTTTTGAATTTTTCCTCGGTTACTGGGATTACTGGTCAAACTTGTCTTGCTAACAAGCTGCCTAATTTGGCCTGATTAGGTAATCGCGTAAACCAAACCGTATTGGGAGAGGTTTCCTAAGGTTGAAAAAGAAAACTTGTATTGGTGAGGTAACGCTGTAAAGGGGGTTGCGTATCAAATATCTGAAGCGAGTCCTAAATTACTTACTCATAATTCAAGTTCGGATTACTATCGTTTTGAACTCGTTCAAGTATATCTCTGTTTAGCTAATTGTATTTTTCCTTCTAACCTTGGCCTAAGCTACAAAATTCAGTGTTGCAGCTTCTCTCGCACATTTAGGGCAACACATTTTTTCGTTAGAACTGGAAGTTAACTGCCACAATTAAGCTAATGTAGATAGCATTTGTGACAATTAACTTTCTGTTCGGTTGCCGTAAATAGAAACCCACAAGAGGCAACGCACGAAACGTGCAGCCCTTTCTTACGAAAGGATCGTGCCGGATTCCAAAGAAACCTAGGGGGAGAACGAAGAAAAAATGATAAAAAAATAAGTTCGCTGGTGAGCATGTTAACCGAGAGGCTGCTTACTGCTTTTGGTAGTCATAAAAAACTTTAGGGTGTTCCGCATTTGTCCCCAAAGTCACTCACTGCTAATTGGCGAAGACAGAGTATAGCTGTAATATCGAAATGGGAGAGAAAATTGTATTGCGTTTAATTGAAGTTTTACTCGAATTGTATTGATTCCTTATGATACTAGAGCTGGTCGTATGCATTTTTTCTTAAGCTATTCCGGGAAAATGTAATGATTTAGATCATTGAACCGTTACCTTACTGAACTGGGTAAAAAGCGTGAGCGTACTCCGTTTAATTTCCCTAGGGTTACCTGAAACATTTCACATATTTTTGCGTGGGCAATTAGAGAGTAGAGTAGCTGGTGCAGTGCACCTTGGCTCGTCAGGAATGTAGCTGGTAATCTTTTTATTTATTTACGTTTTTGTTTCGTTGCAGCTGTTTCAGTATCCGTTGGCGTATGGACCCTAGTTGCAATTTCATTGGAACGTTACTTCGCTATTTGTCGTCCACTACGATCCCGTCACTGGCAAACGCGTTCCCACGCTTATAAGACTATTGTGGCCGTGTGGTTACTTAGTCTCGCTTGCAGTTTACCTATCGCCGTTCTGAGCTATTTGAAGCCCATCAGGGACACAGGTAAGAATATTTTGTCCTCCAGTTCGAACCCCTTTCGAGCGTCGTTTATTCGGCAACGTGCGGAGTTTCTTTTCTCCCAACCGAATTTGATTATTCGTCTAGGAAAACGAAAACTTTGGAGCATCATGCTTAAAGTTAGGCAGAACTCTCTTTCACTTCCTCTCTCTGTTAACAATATTGCGTTTTGTGAGAGTTCTCTCAAAACAAGACTTTGAAATTGGGAGAAAACGTTATGCAAACATTATTTGTAGCCTCAAGGTCTTTCTTCAGCTCAAGTTTAATAGTTTAAGTTTAGTTCAAGATTCAAGCTTGAGTCTAATTCAGTAGACTGAAGTGCAGAAAGATATTAAAAGAATGAGAGACAGATAAGGTTAGGAGCTCTTGTTCTCGTAAAAGGATAAAATGATTTCTAAACTTTTCCCGGAATTGATGCATAGCGCACGGTACGGTGTATTGCGTATTGCTTTTTTTTTTTACTTGTTTTGTTAGTCTTGACGAAATCAATCTCCCTTAAGCACGGACCTAGAGAATAGCAGATATTTTGTTGGGAAAGCTACTATAGAGTCAAAATTTTCTACGATGTGGAAGCCTTGACGGAAATCCAAAGAAGTGCGTACTTATTAGCCTACAACCAAAGAAGGGGAAAAGGCAGGAAAACGAGTGAGTTCCGAAGAAACAAGCCTCAGTTTGGCGTCAAAACGAGTTAGGTTATCGTCGAGCGTCACATGAGTCGCATCAGCAAAAATAAAAGACATATATGAAGCATTTGAGGCTCCATTGTTATATGCACCGTTTTTTATATCCTATATTTGTATTCTGTCTCGCACGCGTTATGGGCTGTAAACTACCTAACCTCAGATGTGGGCAGCGGGGACGTATATCTCTTTCTTATAGGCGGCATTAAATTTCCCCTTGGATTATTACACGACTTCGACAGTAAATAAAATCAGAAAGCAGTTACGACCTCGGAATGAACGAAAAAGTTTGGTCGTAGATTACACCGCGGCACTGCAACCTTTCTTTACAATTGCGGTGTGTTAGACCACTATACTTTGTCTTCTTTCGCCATGTTAGTAAGAGACATCGTAATAGGGCTCTTTACTGTAGCAGTCGTCCATCACTTTTTTTTCCATAAAACTTCAAACCAGATAGAGAGAAAAACCTGTCACCAAAGTACATAGTTACAGCTCCACGAAACTCAATGCAATTCAATTTACAAGAAGCCAGTCCTGCTTTGCGTAAGATGTTAGAACCATCTGAACGAATTGAGCTGGCTTTGAGCTATAAGTGAAGTCGACAAGTTTTTATTCTCTTCGGCTCTGTTATTCTACAAAGATTCTCTTCTACGATATTCGATGCTCTTTCGTAAAAAAGTTTCAGAAAAAACGCTTCGCTTCAACATTGCAAAATCCCAGTACTTATTTAAAAAAATTGCAAACTCTGCCATATGTAACGGATACTGATGAGAGAAATCTTGACATGTGCTCGGCAGTGGCTTTTCCGCTTGACGTTTCAAAGAGAAATTATAGAAGAAATAACGAAAGGCTGCTTTTGAACTGACGTTATTGATTACAATTAGAAAGATTCGAGTCGAGTGAAACGACACGTGGAAAGCATGAAAAGTAGATAGGGAACTACGACTTCAGTGCATCTAAGCATGTAAGAACCGATCGTGTGTTACAGATTACGTTTTAATGTCTCGCCTGTGTCGCTGCTAAAAGTGCAGCCAAACTGCACTAAATAGTCGGCTATTTATAGGCTTTTATCCTCATAAATTCCAACGAAGTCACTTTATGTGTGACTAATCTGTCCTTATCTGTCGAATGTGCTTTTTTGTTAGGGGAAAAATGTAGAATATGCTGTATTACTATTGATTGCGCTATGACTTATTTGGAGAACGCAACTGTTCAGCAGAGCAGCATCTTCACACTAAAAGGAAATCAGTGGTGCGTCTACTAGTACTCTGAGATTCCCGCAAAAAAAAAATATAAAAAGAAACGACTTACTTCTTTCCACTCCGTTGCTAAATCATAAAGGATCGTCCTGTACCCTATTGGTTTCCTTGGTAGCCTGGTAACCTGGTAGAGATAATCGAATATCTAATTGCGTTCTGTGATTTCAAAATAGTTCACAGGTTTTGTTTGCCATTCTGTTTCGCAACTCCAACGAGTTCTGTCAATGTCAAACGAAAACTCTCGTGTATAGTGGCCCGTAAACTCAGCGGTAAAGCATCTTTATGCATGAGCTTGGTATGCGGTACTCAAGTATATAGTCCTAAAGGTTCCTTATGACTTCACGCTAGGGGTTAAATATAGTCCTATATCAACTTAAAGTGTTTCCCTTTCCGCGTGAATTTTTCTCCTTCCACGGTCTTTGCGGAGAGTCTTTTAAAATATTTATGGGGATATGTGACAACAAATTTGCTCCAGCAAACTGTTTTGCTTCACCGATTTTTAGACTCATTTCATAAGCAGAGGATATATTGGTAATCTATCGGGAGCATTTCCCCTTATTGGGAAAACGGTCAATTACTTCCCGCAAAACGAGCTCGTTTTGGGTGTTGATGGAATCTGTAGCATCCATCAGCTTTTTCTATTGCCCGTTAATTTGAGCCCTACAGCGATAGAGTATACAGTAATATAGTTGAGACATCTGTAATTGTTTTATAAAAAAAAGATTTGGTTTAGGAGGAATGTCCACTAAACGCATACTTGTGTCAGTCATCAAGAAACGCACTACAAAAAGCAAGGTTTACTCACGTTTTTCTTTTTCTTTATTTGTTTTGGCAATAACAGGGCGCCATAAATGTCGAGAAGAATGGCCAGATCCCGTCAGTGAACGCGCGTACAATTTATTACTGGTTATTCTGCTACTGGTACTGCCCCTCATAGTCATGGCGTTGGCGTATTGGTTAATTGCGGCTCGTTTGTGGCGAGGATTGCAACACGAAGGCACCAGAAACAATAACGGTCCATCACATGTCTGTCCTAGTACGACTCCAGCTATCGCTCCAGTATTGGCGTCCACGACTACGGTTTCCAGTCCAGCCACAGCAGGCCCAACAAAACCGGAGACAAGTAATGAGCTTCCATTCAATGGATCGCATCATCATGCAGCAGCCTCGCAGCAGCACCCCGGTAGGCCTACGTTGTGTTCGTTTCTATATCTCCTAACAAGAAAGCTAAGCCTCATTGCGTCGAAACGTGAGACACAAAAGACACAAATTTGAGCTTTGTATCTTGTATCGAGAATCCCCACCAAGAAAACAACAACATTCACTTTCAAATTTAATAAAAGATACTAGCCAATAGCTTTGTCTACTCTTTTGAGCACGGAAGTAAATAGTAACCATGGTAACGCCCGCAAGCCACGCCATGGTTTGTCTATGACGTCACAACCCAAAGTTTGCGTGCCAATAACACGTGAACGCCTGTTAAGAAAAAATTGGAGCAATAATGATTCTTAAAATAATGTAGACTATAGGGATACTTCAAAACCTCAACATGTGATTTTTTATGCTCACTGCCCGTTAATCTTGTATGTATGTACACTACTCGTTTACGTTTTCCGTCTTCAGAAGTGTTTCCTTCCTCAGTTGATTGCAACGTAAATCTGTTTCTGCTATCGTAGGGAAGAAAAAAATGAGCTCAAGCTTAATATTAGGTTTTATATATAGAAAGAAAATTTCAAAACTGTCCAACAAAAAGCTTTCCGCATCCGGCCTTTGTCGAGCCGGAATGACGCAGCGGAAACTCGGAAAGTAGCCCACTTTTTTGTAGAGCGATCGTGTTTATAGTGATTTTAATAACAAAAGGAAGGCTGGAAGCTTTGGGATTACTTAAGTAGTGTAGCTTGAAGCGCTGGGATTTTAGTACTACAATATATGATTTAGTGCCAGTAAGAAAGCGGGCGACCCTTTTTTAAGACAAGCGAACGAAAGGATCTGGCGTCGAATAAGGTGTCATATGCCGTTGAGCATGAAATGACGTATAGATTTTAAAAGTTATGTTTTCGTTCCTCCGAATAGAGAATAATTTTAACGAAGCGGGTAAAGGTTTTTTTAGCCTCCCCATTTTTTATCTGCTAGCCATATTTTTAAAAACACTTGGCTGCGTCCTCTTCGTTCCCTCGCAAAGATTATTTCTAAGACTGTTCAGTTCTGCCTTTTGACTTTAGTTTAAAGAAATTCGAAAATATCTTGGAATCGCCATCGTCTATTGCACCTTTTTCCGGCTACTTGAAGCCGGTTCATAGTACACTTGGTTCCACTGGCAGATATATAGCTTTGTCGTATCGATTGGGGCGGAAAAGATTTCTTTACGTTGACTACGAGGACCGTTGATCTGTGATGCGTGAAGCTTTGCTGGTCGCATTATTATTTTTTCCTTTATGGTATAGTCGAGCTCAATTTTCCTCTGACGGAACAGATCTAGCAAGAAAGCGTCGAAAGCGACCACATTTATATTTCCCATTATTTATAAAGTTTAAATCTTTATTTTATATTTTATCTTAACAACGTCCTGGCAATTTATTTTTATTGTTATTACATTTTCTATTTTCTATAGGTCTCCAGCGTCCTAGCTTAAGCGTTGATGTTGTCTCCACAGCTTCAATTGACTCTAACGTTAGGAATAAAGATAACCCGCTGCTTGCTCAGCAACAGCAACATTCGAGCCCTTGGTCGTCGAAAAACGTGGCTGTGCAATGGCCATCTCGAAGCACTACTTCTTCTAGTGCTTCGTTAGCTCAGCGCCTATGGGCCAACAATGGGTTTCACCGTCACGACCCTGATTTCGTTAGCTTTCAACGGCACCATTCGTCATCGAACCCTATGTACCCTTCAGCGCGCGAAGAATCGCCCAGCTCGGTAACTTCTTCAATCCGACAGAGTTCGGTCCGCTCGTCGCAGCGTTTGTCAGGTCCGGTTCAGATTATGGACCAACAAATCGCAGCTCGAAATGGAATTGTTCGTAGCACATACACGGACAAAAGCATCCTGGCTAAAAAGAAAGTTATGCGGATGTTGTTCGTGATTGTGTTCGAGTTTTTTCTGTGTTGGACACCGCTTTACGTGGTGAATACGTGGTATACCTTTGATCCGGCAGGCTTATATCAGCAATTGGGATCAACACACATCTCCCTTATCCAGCTAATGGCCTATTTATCTTCTTGTTGCAACCCCATCACGTATTGTTTCATGAACGAAAAGTTCCGGAGTGGCTTCTTGAACGCGTTCGGCTGCCGCCGATGGAGAGCTGCGATACAAAGAAGCACAGACGGAGCTTCCGGATCCTTAAATGATAGTATTACGCTTGGAACTCGGGGCAGGTCATTTAGAAGTAAGCAATACTTTTGGCGTCTATTAACTTTCCCTTCAACTAAAATGGGCAGTGGGTACCCTTTCCGATAACCAAGCATTTTCTTCCATTCACAATTTACACATGACTTAATAAAGCAATCATGCTGTTGTAATCCCTTTAAGGATTGGGAGAGCGTGTGAATTTTTCCAGTTGACTCTGATTCATTGAAACTTTTTATTGGCAATTGGGATGCAAAAGAAAGTAGAAATAGGCTCTTTTTCTTTTCTTTTTTTCCTTTACTTATAGACATAACAATAACCTACGTCCAAGAAACAAATTTATACAGTGCGTATATAGCTTCTGTTCAGGCCAACTAAACCAACCGTACTCAAACTTGGGAAGCTTTGTATTGTTAAAACCAACAATCCTTTCTAACTGAAAAGTAATAACTAGAAAACTTCAAACTAAACGAACGAACCGGCTTTTGTAGACGATATATTGTTCAAAAGTTCTGCAAAAATAGTTACAGCCAAAGCGTAAAAACAAAAGAATAGACTTCCTTTTTTATCTCCCTGAGTTTTAGCAATGCAATAAGTAGTTGAAATATACTCACAATCCAGCTTGCTTAGATTTTTACAGTAATATTCGACTTCGGAAGTATTGTATGCTATTACAGCATTGCCTAAAGGCTTTTTTCATTCGAAACAAATGCTTCCGTGTTATTATCTTGGGTCCCCGCAGCCAAGTTTTGCTTGAACTGCGTTCCTTTCTTAAACGTCGCTATTTCTTCAGCTTATGTGCTTTGATCGGGGAAAGAAAAAATTTTGGTGCTTGAAAGTAGCAAATTTGTACAACTAACAGGCCGACTTGCCGGTCGCTAACCTCCCTGTGCATTTTTTTCTTTTACTTCCGTAATTTCGTATCTGTTCGCAATCATGCCGTTTAATTCTTCGTTTGTGTTCCAATGCTGACACAATATTTTGGCCCACTTTGCAGGCGGAAAACGCGAACGGCAAGTCGTACTGCTTTTGCACGAAACCAACGTCTGACTGCTCGTAAAGTAATGGGTGAGTAAAAGGCGGAAAGATTTGGGACGACCTTTCCAACGTCTAGTTTGAATGTGAAAAACAACAAAGCGCTTCTTTTTTGTCAATAAAATTTATATAATGCTGTCGTTACTATTATTATTTTTTTTGTCCTTCAACAGGGAACCGAACCAGATGCGGATCTCTCTCTGTGACATTTTCTACTACGACTTCCAGCCGCAGTATTTATGATTAGCGGCACCTATGGGGTGGTTATAACTGCTTTCCTATGTATATTAGTCGTTTCCTCTAGTCCAGAGCTCAGTTATGGAATGCTTGTTCGTAAGCGATTATTCCACTAGCATTTTAAGAGTCTTCAAATAAGGGCGTGACAGGGTAATTCGTTGCAATAGTGCTAAACAATGTCGGGAATTCCGAAGGTTATGAACATATGATCATAGCGGGGGGAATGTTCCGTGTTGTATACGATGGTGCTAATTTATATACGTAACGTAATTTGTACCCCAGAAGGAAGAAATCCGCTCTGGGTACTTTTTGAGTGAAAAACAGTTTGAAATGAGCGCCAGGAGGAATATAAACCACGCCGTTCGTGCGCTGTTGGTTGTTTTGTTTACGGAGTAAATAATATTGTGAGCAGATGTTTACGGGAATGATCCAAAGTTTTTTAATGAGGGATATTCCTGTTCTTTTCGTGTGAAGGAGGAAAAGTAAAACTAACCTAATGGACAGTCGTGTCGTTTAATATTGGAGATAGTAGCCCAGCGGATCAACGGGTTCTGCAAATAGGAAGATACGTCTTAATTTGTTTACGTTCCATCTATAATATTGGAATTGTGACAACAGCAATTTTTGGAAGTTACAGAACTTTTAGTTTTGCCACCATGATGTCCTTACATGCCAAGTTTATTGGAAGTTGGGCCTTGCGATCGCATTTAGCTAAAGTCAAGATAAAAGCCATTAGTTTGGTCCCAAAGTCTTCCAATTGCCTCACTGGCCAAAAAAACCGTTTTCGTACTTCCTCCTGGCTACCAGAACTTTTACTTGCCCCTCATAGCTTCTGCTTCGCTGCAACTTCAGTCGTACCGTCAACAAATGCTCGTTCAAATTATCTGTAAGTTTCGGGCTCCAGAAAAGGAGAAGAACATTTAATTGACCATGAGCCCTTTACGGCCATCGTGGAAAACGTAGGCAGTTCAGTGGGGCTTTTACGTGCCCGTAGACACTTGCCTAAATCGTTCGTACAAGTTTTAAATCGCAGTAGCACGCTTCAGTGTACTCAATGTAGTTGATGAAAAAATTGGAATGGTGTTCGGATGGTAGCGATTATTACTAAGTCTAAATTCCTTAGCGATTAGCTTAGCGATTATTATTAAGTCTAAATTCCTTAGAACACAATAAAGGTGCAAATGTATTCAAACGTTAACTTACTATCCGTAATTGCAAGAATATTTCTTACCGTAGCTAAACAGTAATTTTCTGAAGACAGTAAATTGAGCCTCGTAAGAAGGAAGGGACCCTTAAATCATTTAGCAAAGTGCCTTTCAGCACGTAAGATCTCAGTAAACCATTGTGATAGGTGACCGTAAAGGGCATTTGGTCAACTGCGATGAGTAACAGGACAGGGTGCGAAGCTATAAAGCCGAAGCAGCAGCCCATATCAAAAATGACACTTTGGAAACGCCTTTGGTGGGCTTTGTGTTGGGTTTGGGAGTGTGTTGCAACCTTTTGCCGAGCTTTGAGGTTACTTGCCACGTTTGTGCCCTTGATTGTCACCTATCCTTTATGTTACATCAATCCACGTGTCAAATTATACTGGCGTCTTTCTTTGCGCTCTGGTACTAACTTGCCTTTCGCTGGTAATATTGTTTTCATGCCCTTTGTGATCTAGGTTTGGAATTCTCCGGGCCAATCTTCATCAAGCTTGGTCAATGGGCGAGCACCAGAAGAGACTTGTTTTCTTCGGAGTTATGCGAGGCTCTCTCCAAGTTGCAACGGTCTACGAAGCCCCATTCTTGGTTGTTCACACTTAAACAACTAGAGTTTGCCTACGGACCATATTGGCGCTCTGTAGTTACCCTCGTGGGAAACGACAATGAGCCTATTGGCTCGGGATGCTGTGCTCAAGTATACAAAGCATGGGTAAACTCTGAGGCTTTCGTAACTGTTGGAGAAGCTGTAAAGCGAAGTCAAACCTGGCTAAGCTGGTGGGAATGTAAAGTTTTCATATTCGCATGGTCGATTTAATGAAGTTGTAATCTTTCGTCATTTTCTTTCTAGGGCTGGAAGTTTTGTCGGTCACCTCTTGGTTAAGAACACCGAAATTCTCCCGTGGGGTCGATGAACAAAAAGCCGGCGACTCCTTGCCCGTTGCAATTAAAGTTTTACATCCCGGGATCCATCAGATGTTTGCGTAAATAAGCTTGTAACTTATGGAAGCCATTGCATTCATAATATATCTTTCTGTTTTTTTTTTGTTTTTTTTTACTTTTTTTATTCAGACGAGACCTGCGAATTCTGAAATTGGGAGCTATTTGTCTCTCGACCTTAATACCGCCTTTACGTTGGCTCGATCCCATAGCCTGCTTACAAGAATTTAGTGAACACATGCTAGTTCAAGTATTTCTATATTTACAATAAATGGGTGGGGAAAAAAGCTAGTTTAGTTGTTGTTTTTTCTATTTCAGATTGATATGCGCTTGGAAGCAGCCCACACAGAACGTTTTCTCCAGAATTTTGAAAGTACGCCCAATATAGTTTTCCCTAGGCCGATAAACTCATTGATAACGCCTCATATATTGGTTGAGACTTACGAAACGGGAGAGCCCATGGATCGCTTTTTGGAGGCAGGGCCCATAAATGCTGCGAGTGTGCAATTCAAGCAAGAATTGGCCAAAATGGTTGTTGATATGCTTTTAAAAATGGTAAACACCTTTGAGTTTTTTAGGCCACCCTTTTTGTTTGGATGGCTGTTGTCTTTTTTATGTGGATGGGTTTGAATCTTTACGACAATGCCTTTTTTTGGGTAGGTTTTCCACGATAACTTCGTCCACGGAGACTTACACCCTGGCAATCTTATGGTGAAACGTCTAAGCCCACGGAGTTCCCCACCCGAATTTGTTTTTCCGGACTTCATGACCTTAACTTTAGGAGACGATGTATTTTATCACGGGATTACAGAGTCTCGTTCTATGGAGCCCGAGATCCAATTAATCGTTTTGGATTGCGGCATTGTGTCGTCCCTTCGTAAAGAACTTTTGATGAAGGGTTTCCGGCAAACATTTAAAGCGATTGTTTTGGGGCACGGAGAAGAGGTGGCTGAATTATTTTTGGAAACATCATACCATAAGTGTTCCAACATCCCCGAGTTTAGACGCAGTATGGCAGCTATCGTCAATCAAGCCAGGTCTGAGCAGCTGAAATTGTCTAAAGTATGTTCTGTTTAATATGCAGAAAAAAGGGCAACTTCTATTTGTTCTCTTGGTTAGATCGATGTTGCGGATCTCATGAAACAAGTTTTTCAGTTGCTCTTGGAACATCGCGTTCGCTTGGAGAGCCAATTCTCTATGGTCATTCTGTCCGTACTAGTTCTCGAAGGACTCGGTCGATCGTTGGACCCAGAATTGGACTTGCTTCAAAGAGCTGTACCATTTCTTCTGTAGCGTTACATGTCGTGAAGCGCTCCATTTTTTTTAGCTTAAAAAAAATTCGATAGTCAAGCTGTTCGTACAGAGGATGTGGGATCCAAAATGTGGTTTAAAAAATATGTGAGAAGTTGTATGGGAAGTCACCAAGGCATGTTTCTTCGAAAGACATGTTGAAAGGTTCGATAAGTTGACGTTTGCTTACGATGCCATTTTGAACAAAATTTGAATTGAAATTTATGTCAGAATATATACCCAGTAGACTTTGGATCGCTTTGTTGCTGGCTTTGTTACTTACTAGCAAAATGTAAAGCTTTATTTATTCAATTTAAAAGAAGAATGAAATATACATTGGGCGATTCAGGCAAATGCGATTCAAATGCGAAATGCTGTAGTGCGTTTGCATATTACACTCCACCCAGATCCCACCTCCTGCTATGTACTCCCTCCCCTTTTAACAGCGGGCTTTGTTGGTTTATGTTGGAAGTTATGATAGCTTGGGAGTTTTGCATTTCTGTGTAAATTAATAAATGTCTACGTCCCACAAGTGCCATTAGTGAGATATAAAAGTCGCGTCTCCTTTCACCTCATTGACATTATCACGATGAAGTGCACCATACCTGAGATTTCGTGGCATAATCGAGACCCAGTTTTGAGTGTTGATTTTCAGCTCAATTCTAAGGATGGCATTCAAAGGTTAGCCACCGCAGGAACCGACACACATGTTTTGGTAAGCTAAAACTTGCTTACGATCGCATAGAAAAATAATTAAACCTTTCTCTCCATTAATGCAGATATGGAGCGTGAAAACCAGTGAGAATGAAGCTTCAGTTGTAGAATTTCTCTCGGACTTAGCCAGGCATCAGAGAGCTGTGAATGTTGTAAGATTTTCTCCTAGTGGAGAAATTCTGGCATCAGGGGACGATGGTACGTAAAACTCTGTGGAGATTTCGTTAATTCTATTAACCTGTTGCGTCACAGAGGCTGTTATACTTTTATGGAACAAGAAAACAGATAGAGAAGCCCCAGACCTTTTTGGCAAGGATAACGAAGTAGAAAATAAAGAAACGTGGAATGTTTTGCGGATATTAAGAGGACACATTGAAGACGTCTATGATTTAGCTTGGTCCAGTAATTCCCTTGGTCTCATTTCTGGATCTGTTGATAACACAGCTATTCTCTGGGACACTTCCAAAGGTATACCTTCTGAATTGGATAATCCGTTTAGTATTACATGTGACTAATTGAATAGGACAAAAGCTGAGTTTATTGTCAGAACATAAAGGCTTTGTTCAAGGCGTAGCTTGGGATCCACGCGGTCAATACGTCGCTACATTGTCTACTGATAGATCTTGCCGCATTTTTAACATCCATTCCAAAAGAGTGATCCATAGATTATGCAAAGTCACTCTTCCAGTTCATGTCGATAACACCGTGGAAGAGAGACCTGTCCGTTTATTTCACGATGATACTCTCAAGACGTTCTGTAGAAGACTCTGCTTCTCTCCGGATGGTGAATTGTTGTTCACGCCTTCTGGAGTTATTGAAAAGGAAGGTGAATGCAGCAGCAAAGGAATCAACGTCACCTATGTCTTTTCTAGACATTGCCTTTC
The DNA here is from genome assembly GCA_022832285.1 of Lepidurus apus apus. Lineage (NCBI taxonomy): Eukaryota > Metazoa > Arthropoda > Branchiopoda > Notostraca > Triopsidae > Lepidurus > Lepidurus apus. Next base: position 20,590 of record JAGJRO010000201.1, on the reverse strand, counting down.
TAAGTATGATTTTTTGCTACTCTCGCGCTGTACTCTAAGTATTTCTGAATAGGCCCCTGGCTTATTATCCTACGCAAGATAAACCCACGTTAGTAGTACGCTGCTGCCCGGTATTGTTTCAGCTCAAAAAAGGAGTACAGCCCTTGTTTGATTTGCCATATCGCATTGTTTTTGCTGTGGCCACTCAATCCTCGGTCCTCTTTTATGACACGCAGCAAACAGTGCCTTTTGCTCGCGTTACGAACATCCATTATACACGTCTAACTGACTTGACTTGGTCTTTCAATGGACGGGTTATTGTTGTGTCTTCGACGGACGGGTACTGTTCTTTGGTGACATTTGACGAAGGAGAATTGGGTCTTCCTTATGAGAGCTTAAACACATTAGCTGCAGAAACTTCGGTGTTTGGTACAAGTTCTACGACGTTGCTAGATCAAAGCTCGACAGCCATGGAAGCCGCAGCTAGCGCTGCGCGTATGGCAGAGAAACAAGATTTGCCGATTAGTTTGCCTCAAGATTTCCAAGGCCTTCTGCAAAGGAAGATTACATTGGGCGGCAAAGAAGAAGCTGATGAGAAACCGAGCGAAGATGCAAGCTTGTAAATTGTCTTATAGTGCTCATTTTTTGTAACTAATTAATCATGTTTTCACTGGTTCGAATCTTAGAAGCAAGAAACCGAGACGTTTAAACTTCGTCACGCTATCAGAGCCAAAGAAAGATGTTAGGCCGCTAGCAGAAATTGAATTAACGAGTGACGTTATGGAGGTAGATGCCATCAAGGAAGGAAGCGGAACGGAAGCTCCCGATGTCGACGCTATCAAATTGTTGTATGAAGATTCCCAGATGACGCTGTACAGAAATGATCAGGAAGACGCGGCCGATAGCCCGAAAGGAGCCAAAGAGGCACCAGTCGTTCAAGCGCAATTAGATGATAGGTATTCCGCCATTCCTGCTTCAGAATCAGCATCACTTATTAGCCCCCAAAGTACCAAAAGTCCTCGACGAGTGCCTCTAATTACACTGTCTAGCCCCAAGCAGCGTAAACTCCCCTGATCTTATATTGCCTGCCTGAAATTTGTCTCTTTTTACAATAAAAAACCGGCGAAATATGTCGACAAGTTATGTGTATTCTTGGCTCTTAATCTCTTGGCTTTAAATGCCTTTGATGTTGTCCAGTTACGTAATATTGTATGCTAACTTGTCTTGTAGAGTACGCCATGGAAGCACTAGCTTGTGCTTATTGCCGCGTATGATATTGCCAATTCTTATAAGGCCCCCCAGCGCGGGCTATTGTGACCTTTTCTTGTTGTTGGGCAAACCGCATAATAACGCATAAAAGCGGATTCAGCCACGTTGGGGGAGGTGCCTAACGGTCCGCAACAAAATTTTATTCCTTCACTACACTTTTCGCAAAAGTATAGACCTAATACGTGTGATGGTATAAATTTCCAAATACTTCCGTCGAAGTGGCCGGATAAAAGCCTCTCGGGGACCGGATTCTGCCCGCGGGCCGCCAGTTGGACAGCCCTGGTTTAGGACAATTTCAGGTCAAAATATTTTTGATAAAATAATAATAAAATATTTTCATAACAATTTTAAATAATTTTGAAATGTTTTTAGAAATATTTTCAACACAATTTGCAATAACTTAAAAATATTTTCATAATAATTTCATATTTGGCGCCAAAAGAACCGCACTCGAACTACAGCACTGCCAAAAAAGTCAGTGCTGCAAAATTTGTACTTCGCCGCACTTTCTAGTGCGCACTTCCCATGGAATTTGCCCAGTGCCACTAGGTTTTAGGTTAGGTTAGTTAAGTTAGATTAGGTTAAGTTCCTATTTAACCTAACTTCACTCACTGAGACATGGAAAAGTCTAAAAAGCGCAGCTATCTCTCCATCCTACCACAGGAGATAGCGGTGCTAGACTTTGGAGAACATGTTGAGCATTGCAGCCTCCAAATCTTCGTGTTTGGCCATTCTCATTCGTTTCCTATCTGGCTCGAACATACTGCATTCAAACGTTGCTGTAAGTTGGTCTCTGTTCTTTAAAATTGTTGACAACGTAGAATTAGCGATTCCGTACTCTTTACAGATGTCTGTTTTCGATCTGCGTTTTTCATCCACTGCTTTAAGCAGCTCTATTTTCACTTTAAGCGAAATAGCGCTTTGTTTACGTCCCGGTTTTTCTGCCATTGCACCGATAAGGAAGACACATTTATAAATGTACGATTTTTTCAGTAAACATGAAGTTCACCACTTTAGACAGGCACGTCACTGAGTTCAAGAACAGACTGTAATTAAAAATTAAATGTTTTCACTGCCCCCAGATTGTTGGGGCGAGGAAGACAAAAATTTAACTTAAGTCAGGGATGTTGCTAAGGCTCTTCAACCCCTTCCCATTATCCTATTGGCTAAACGCCTTAGAGGGAGGCGGTAGGTAAGAAGACAAAAGTATTTTGTCACAAAAAAATGTTTTTTGTCGTTCTTCCCAGACGCGAAATCTTTTCTTGTTTCGTGTTAAAAGAAAACAAATGTATGAAATTACATAGTATTTTGTCAGGACCAGAATATTATTTGTGTTAACCGATTTTTCATGTTAAGCGTTTTCGTGTTAAAGGATTTCCACTGTATATCTTTACTCTATAGGATTAGGATTTCACTCTCAGGACTGGAGTTGCCCTCCAGCGCGTAGTCTTGGCGTCTGCGGTACAGCAAGCGTAAGCTGTCTATCCAGTGTTGCCAACAAAGGTGATTGCTCCCAATATGACGACGATATTTCTTATCTTGAATACATTTATGAAACTTGAATCTTATAAATAGGAAATTCATAAATTTAAATTATTTATATTTATCTAAATGAGAAAGTGGCGAATTTAGCGACTCTTCCTCCGTTCTGTTTGGCAACTTTTGTTGACAACTGGAATTTTAAATTTGGTGAGCACTTAAAAACAGACTTCGCAACATTGCTAGGGTGCGGTTGCCCTTCAGCGCTGCCTTGGCATCCGCGGTATACTGAGCGTTCATTTTCTGTCGAAACTTCGGCTTCTTGGACTTATTGCTTAGCTTGTGTTGAAAGAGTTCCTGAAATTTGGCGTGAACATAAGATTCTTACTAAAGTTCACATAGGCGTATTTTTGTATACCCACCACTCTAACAAACATAGATTTCTCTTGCTAAAGTGTTCCGTGTGAGAGATTTGGTCGTGATAATATGCATAATGGCGGATTCCAAACAGCTTGCAGAGGAAATCGATGTTGCTGGGGCCCTTTGTCTGAAGCTCACAGCTGCCGCGGTTTCACGTTGTGGACAAAGGAAAAGGCAGTGTCTAGATTTCTGGGTAGCCGCTCGCATAACCAAGAGTAGAAAAAAATGAATAGTGGTATGTATAATTGTTACTTCAGATGTATTATTTAGAACAATATTGTATGATTATATTATTTAGCTATGGAAGTACAGTGTATCGTTAAAGCATTTGGATTGATCACGTTGCTGTTTGGGCGTCAAAAGTCTTACTACTCCCAAATTGACGTATATTGGACCTGGTAACCTCACTTCATGGTGGTAAGTGATTCAGTTGCATTCTATACAGGGTTTAACTTATTTAACCGTACATATTTGTTAGTTTATAGTAATTTCCAGTACTGATTGCACTAGTCGCAATTAAACCTTTAATTCTGGGAGCCAGTAACGCGTCCGGGCTAAAAAGTTTGGAACTATATTAAATGTGTGTCTGTGCAGTTGAGAACAATGACTAAACGATTTACATCAGATAATCAGTGCTTTGGATCTTTTGAAAAAGACCCGATGGATCCGTTCCGATCAAATGGTCGGATCGGATCGGATCGATGGTGTTTAGAAAAATGCAAGGATCGGATCGACTTTTTCGGGAAATTTACCGATCAATTCAGGCCACCTGGGGCCAAATTATACTGCAGGATTTCAGATATTTTATATACATTGGTATTATTATAAACGAGTTCTACGGAATTTTTTATTTGGGTAATTTCTTTTTACAAAAGGATCGGATCTTTGTAATAAGTTTACAATTAAATTACGAAAGCAAAAAACAAACAGTTAAGTTTTAAGAAACGCAAAAAAACATAATATGGAAGAAAATAATAACAGAACACAGTTGTTCATTTTATTATGCAGCCCTTATTAGTATACATAAGAAAAGAAGTGAAAGGGAATATTTACCGAAGAATTAACTAGCTCGTTTGGTCTTCAGACCGGTTGCTTGGGTTTAATGACCTTGCAGCCATCCGGCACCTGGCACCATGCCTACTAGCGAAGTGCAAGGCAAAGCCATCACACCCTCCACTCTGAAAGCAATAACACAATTGTACCCATATTCGTAGTCTTAAGCCTTTTTTAAGGTCTGTATAATTCTAATAGTCATCTCCATTGACATCAAGCCATAAATAGCGTTTAGAATTAATTACGGCATCATTATTTTAGTAAATCCCTATATTTAAATACAATTGCAGCTGACAGTATGGTGAAATATTATCGTAAAATGTTTATTTTATTTTTGCAGTTCGATCACTTGCTTGAGCAGCATGGAGGAAATATGTGGACTCTAGTAAGCCGTTCGCTTTAATTTCTTCATGACAGCTTATCGAAAGGGGTACTACCCCAGAAACGGTTTTGGACAACAAGCACTTTATTATAAGTCATATTGTCAATGTACGTGTACTTCGTGTGGTTAAGAAGTCTGTTTTAAACGGAAATATCTAGTAACCGAAAATTCCTTAATCTTGTTTAAATAGATTTCGACCAATTTGTATTGGGGCTTGTGATCCGTGATGCCAGTGCCTCGTGGCGGGAATTGGCAAAACCCAAGTTGTTCCAGAAAAGAAAATCATCCTAACAATAACACCGCTAAATTCTTCGAGGAATACTTCCGAATTCTTCAAAGCCCCTCTGTCTGTGTATGGTTTGGATCGTGGACATCTTAGTTCGGCTTTCGTTTTACGCAGCACTATTAAGGAAGTATGCGTCGATTTCCGGAATAATTGGAGAAAATGTTTAACGTGGTATGAATTTTTTCTCCCGAAGTTCATTCGAAATCAAATTTGACGGTTTTCTTGATCAGTGAAAGGACTTGAGCTTTAAGCGACAGTTTATCTATACATGATTGGACGTTAAAGGTCTTCCGTACTTTCTGATTCTTGCATGAAAGAGTTTCACAACCGCTCTACAACTTCAATTTTACAATTTAAAAATCACATGTTATCTCAAGTAATTTAGTGAACCAGTTATGGCTGCATTTCGTTCACTTGCCGCTCTGACAGACGTCAGGCTCATTCAATATTTGTATTTGCACGCTGTCCTTTACTAACTAATAAGCAACTAGTAATACACTTATAGAGGTGGAGAGAGGGTGCCGGATTTACGGTGGATCTGAACTATTGTGTTTGGGTCGCAAAAGCACACGTTGCATTCACAGCGAAAAACGACGACCTAGTCCCGGTAGAATTATTTCAAGCGCCTGGCCAAGCTCAGGTTTTGCGAAATTTTACGTGTCCTGGTGGTCAAATTTAGAGGTATTGTCTCAAACTATATCCCCGCAGACCCTGGAAAAAATCTTGGTTACACTCGATTTCTTTTTAAGCATGGGGTGTTGGAATGGTTGTAGAGTTCTCGATGGGTTTATTCGCAGCGGGCAGGGCGGTGAAAGAAGGGGGTTGGTTGCAACAAACCGATTACGCTATTCCTTTGGCTGCAACAAACCGATTACGCTATTTGAGTGACGCCGAAAGTCACTCAAATAGGCCGTCTTGCGCAGCCACACCTCGTAATGTAGTTCCTGAAGGTCATTCTGCAGGGCGGCAGGGGTATTCCCCAGCGTGCGAGACCTGGCCCTCGCAATAATGCCAATGTCGCATGCGTACCTGTAGGTCAGGATGGCGGGGAAGCGAGCTGCAAATACGTCAGCTAGCTGCGGTAGTATTTGTTGGTCGTACGCAATGAAGCTACCTTTGCAGTGGGGGCATTCCATGTACTCGCAAGCCAGGTAGTAGCTGTCCCTGAAATCAAGGACAGCACGTACCCGGGGGTACAGCCCCTTGGACGTGAGCTTCCTGCCGACTCCGCAGTTGGTACACGAAAAGTCCACAGCCCACATTCTTCTAGGCATCCACAGGAAAAGCCGACGAAGAAAATACGCGTCAGGCTTGGGCGGCGCTGTGCTGGGCCCTGGAACTGGCTGGGAACTGGAACACACCAAAGTCCATACTCCGAGACGCTCCATATGTTTTCGTATCGGTTGTGCTTTGCGAATAATATGCGGGTTATTTCGGTTAGCGAATTGCGAATATTATGCAAACTAGTACGGGGGGGGGGGTGATTGTATGTAAAGAGGCCGAACGCTTTACAATACCAACGGCCACATTTAGTGAACTCATGTTGGAAAGAAGTGCTGATATACTTTACATTCGAACACCAGTAGGAGAATAGTTTCACCAGGGCAGATTTAGAAAACCCGCATTTGGGGTCAATATTGTTGGAAGCGTTTATCGTCTCAACTTTCAATTTCAGCTCTGATTCCTTCGCTGGACACGCATCCCGCAAAACACTCATTACACAAACACTCAAAACAACCATTTAAGAACTGCAAACATGCAAGTTTACCCTCCAATAAATGGACTTTTTCAAAATATTTGATAATTTCATTATTATGACGTTTAACCACATAAACGGATTCAATCCTGACTTCCGAATCCTCTTCCAAAGAAGCGTAGTTTCGAGTTTCGGCCCTTATAGCTTTGATGCGATCTTCGGTTGCCATTAACACTTTACGATACATTCGAATGAGGAAGCCTTTCTCCTGTTTGCGCTTTATTTTATAGTTCCACGTGATAAGATCAGTCGTGCTCAACTTCCAGTAATGATACAGCGTGTACTCAATTTCGCCAGCGTATAGAGGAGCATAATGTGTATTTTTACGCCCTTTGTTGGGTGGTGGGTTTTCAGCATACCATAATTTGTACCCGTTGATTAAATAACGAGCTTCAGGAACATACACTGCTAGTACAGCCCCATACACTAACGGGTATTGTAACACATCCAATTCAGCATTATTGATGAGTAACTCCGAACAATCCCAAAGCTCAGGATTGTAGTGCGAATATTCTCGTAGTTGGTCGCCAAGATCACATTTGATCAGTTCAACCTCCGAATCAAGACTCAGCTTCAGCTTTAGCGAGTCGTGATATACGGGTGTACTGAGTTTAGGACTTCCATCATCGCCAGAGTAGAAAGTAACGTCAGGGAATTTTAATTTAGTTGTCCCACGGGGTATACTTCGACGCGTGACCGGGTGCTTGACGTTTTTTATTTTCTTTAATTCATATTTCGATAGTCCCAACCGATCTTCGGCGCTTAGGAACAAGCGCGAAAGACCAAACGTGAGAATTGTCCCAGTTATATTGTTTGAAGTAGAACGCAAACTTTGATATCCAGACTTTTTCTATACCACTGGAAGTGTGAACAGCAGTTAGCATAAAGTTCTTAATCCGGTATACATGCAAAAATGCACACAGACTATAGACAATATGACAAGCGACATATACAATACATAAATTATTGTTAAGTGCTATGAAATGTACGGTTAGTACGTAAATGTTTAGTAAATACGCGAAATAGACGAGGTTACATTCAAGTAACACAGCAAATGTTCCGTATATAAGTGTTTTATTTGTCAAAAAAGGGAATAACAAAAAACTTACTAGGGCAGCTTCTGCCAAAATTGCACCACTTTTTCGTATGGCGATGCCGATAGCAAACAGATCTGCTCAAGAGGCCTGATTTGAGGCTAGTGCTTATAGTGCAGAATTTGTACTACTGCTGGTACCGGCATCACTACTTGTACTGGTACATATGTGATGTTATTGAATGACTGTTGGCCACAAGTGGAATCAGAAAGCATGGTAGAACAAGTTGGTGCCGATGACAACTGTGAAGACGACGATTCGGACGAATCTCCTGAACATGAATCATCAAAGCCAGAAGAAAGATAATAAAGAATACAATACATGTTATCTTTTAATGCGAAAGTTTTCGTAATAGTAAGTTACTTTCGGCTTCGCAAGCAAGATCATTCAAAGATAACATCTTGCAAAACTGGTATACCGTCACTCCGTCACACAGTTTCAAATTGCTCTGCCCTGTACCCGGTGTATTTTGCTCGACATACAACACGAAAGAAATGCTGTAGTCTCCGCCCAGTTTAACTCACGTGATAAACACGACGTTTTGTTGTAGAAAGCGAAAGCCGAAGTGTGGAAAAGGAGGGTGGGAGCGTACTAACATCGTGGCAAGTGTTAGGGCGCGTTCTCGAGGATGACACTGCGGCATGTTGTTGAAGTCGATGAAATTTAAGGTTGTCGGGTTGCTACAGCTGCATATAGTGATGTCGATGGCTAGATTTGAGGAGTAAAATTGCATACTCAAGAAGATAATGAAGAAGACGTAAAACGGAATGAGGAGCATCTGTATTGATAAAGAAAAGAAAGAAGTGTGGTTAGTCCCAGACTTCGCCAGGTGTGGGCTCTGGGTCCGGGACTAACATGTTTACAATTTCGATTATGGGGGTATTGGGGCTAGGGTTACGGCTATGAGGCGGGAAGACATAAGGGAGGGTTTGGTACTCGGGTATTTAGCTTGCACAGATAAAAGGTGGGGAACAAAGGGCTTGGGTCTGTAGAGACCTGTATAGCGGAAACGACAGAAAAATGTGGCATGGGCGAAGGCGTCGGAATGGTGGAGCTTGGTGAAGGGGCATTGAAGAAAGATGTCGTGCAGGTTCGGATGTTCGGCACGGCATCTTACGGTGTTCTGTCGTATCCCTGGTGTCAACGGTTGATTCGCAGTAGGGGCAGATAAAGAGGTCTTGCCGTACCGTTTTATCGATGGTGGTTTGTTGCGTTTCCTGATCCATCGGTGGTTTGTTCCATTTGTTGGCCTCGGGTCGGTCGGTCTTTTCGTTTTCCTCGTTGAGTTGGGTGAACGCCTGGTTAGCCAGATCATTGGGCAGACAAAGATAGTCTGGCCTAGGCATTTCTTTTTCCGGGAGCTCTTCCGGTTCGAACCATTCTAGGTAAATGGTTACCTTTTCGTACGGAAGCTCCCATAAGTCGCTATCGTTTGGCGGCGGGTGGACGTCTGGGTGGTTGCAGCCGAAGCTTTGCACGCTTTCGTAATGTACGAGGGCGTGGGCAAACGGGCAAGCTTCTACCACGTGTTGCATGTACATCGCGGCTGGTATGTGGTGGGTCGCGTCATACTTGCAGACAAGTAGGTTAGACTTGCCCAGGGTTCTCAAGTGGTCTTCTCGGCATCCTGCGAGGTGCGTCCGTGTACAGGAACATGTCTCTACACGCGTAGGGGCAGACGTATAAGGTGCGAGGGGTTTTCGTGTTCTATAGTAGTGCAAATTTTTATACCCTTTGTTCGTAATGATAAAACCATGCTCTGTTAAGTCTGTCGTGCTCAGACAGACTTAACAGTCTCTCGTGTTCTGGGAGTTCCTGGGGTTCGAAACCTTCCAGAAAGATTGTAAGATTCTTGTATGGAAGCGTACAGAAATCGTCGGCCTTTGGCGGTGGGTGTATGTCCGGGTGATAGTGCCCACGGCTTTGCACGCTCTCAGTGCGTGAGGGTGTTGGTAAAAGGACAGGTGTCTACCACATGTCGCATGTATTCTTGGGTAGGTATGTGGTGGGCCGGATCGTACTTACAGACGTGCAGGCCTGTATTGCCAAATGATTCCTCGTTGGATTTGCGGCACTCTGCAAGGTGTTTCGCTGTGTCCGCTTCCAGGAAGTTGTTGCCACAGTCGTAGGGGCAAACATAGAATGTGTGTGGGGATTTCATATTCTAGGGTAGTACAACATTTTGTAAGAAGTGTAACCTTTTTCTTAATAATAAAACCGTGCTCTGTTAAGTCTGTCGTGCGTAATCATTAGAAAAAAAACTTTTACGTGTACTTCGCTGGTGGGCAAGAGTATAATTTTGAGAATTCGCAGGGGAGGATGGTAGAGAGTAGCTCGTGGTGCTTCTTGCATGCCTCGAGGTGGTCCATGGTCTTGCGGGTGTTGATTTGAACGTTGCAGTATGGGCAGAGGAAAAATTCTTCGTTGTTCTTCTGAAACGGGATGATTATCGTGATTAGTTTAGTTTTCCTGGTGTGCGTTGTTTAGGCTCGGGCATGCTGTACGGGAAGCTTATATTTCTATAGCGGGAACGCCCTTTCGCTGCGCCCTTGTGGAGGTTTTGGTAGGAAGTGATCGTGATGGGGGAAATGTTGGTAACCTTCCTCCCCTCCTTTAGAATAAGAAGGTTCTTCATGTGTCCTAAAATTCATTAACATCCCGAGGTCGTCCGGTAAATAGAAATGGTCCGGTCCAGGTATTTGACTTTCTTGCAGTTCTCGCCGATTGAAGTCTGCCAGGTAGGCAGTTATCGTCTTATATGGGAGGTCTTGGAAGGATTTCGGTTCCGGCGCCGGAAATATGTCTGGGTATCCATATCCCCTTGATTGCATGCTGTTGTAGTGGAACAGCGCTTGTGCGTATACGCACCCCACGGCGACATGGTGTGTGTAGTCACTGGCCGGGATATGGTGAGCCTTGTGGTAGTGGCAGATGTGGATGCGGGGTCGGTCGAAGGTTGCTACGTGGGTTTTGCGGCACTCCTCAGGGTGCATAATTGCGTCCGCCTTATGGAAGGCGATACCGCAGGCGTATGGGCAAATGTAGTGGGAGTGGGGGATAGACATGTGCTATGATTGTACAGCAATTCCTAAAAAACAGCTTAGAAACTTCCCTATTTACGATACCATGCTTCTTATATCTGTCGTACTCAGGCGTTAAGAAAAATAAAACTTTTACGTGTACTGCGCTGGGGGGCGAAGGATAGACTGATCTCTTAGATTTACTGGTCTTGGAACATTACCCGGAGGGGGCTTATTACTCGTGATGGTTGCGATCGCGGTGCTCGTGCTGTTCCAGCACTTTGGGCTCTAGTACCGGCTCTGGGTACGGGTGAAAGCGTTGGTATTGGGGGAGGTACGGGCGAAGTTGCTGGTGACATTGTTCGATTTGGTTTAGTAAAGGTACTGGTGGAATGATTACTTGCGGCGGCGACGCTGGTAAGGGAGTTGGTCTTCGAGGGATTAGGGCAAATTGTCTTTGAGGTGGTGTTCCATCTAAAACTGGGGTCGGGGTGCTATAGATAGGAGGTGGGGGTTCTGATGACCAGGGGCTAGTGTCGTGGCATGGCTTTAGTCTATTTACGTATACAACTTCGGTTTTCAGGGATTTTGTGTCCCTAATCCTGACATTTACGGGAGAAGTAAATTCAATAATTCTGGAGGGACCTAGCCATTTTAAGTCCAGTTTCCGAACTAGTCCAGGTTTCGACATTGGATTATTTAGAAAGGCCTTATTGTCGCCTCGGTAATGGCAATAATGGTGGCAATGGTAACTTCTGATACGAGTTCTAGGTCTTCAAACATTGGGAACTCAGTTATTATGGCGTCTAGTCATGCATCCACGTCTGCAGAAACAAAAAAATATTGATAGTTTAAAAATAAAAAATAATAATAATTCACTATCGTTGATTTGTAAATCTGGATCAGGTTGGGGGATATTCATCGTGATTTGCTTGCCTTTTCCTGACGCTGAGTTTTGATTGGTTTACGCTTCTTACTGTGCTCTATTTCAGTTTCAGTCTTCGTTTTTATTCTTTCAATCTTGGCGGGTTTACGCTTCTTGTGTGCTTCAATGGGATGTACTTCGATGTCGGAGTCTTCCATTTCAATTTTGGTCGTCTTACGCTTCTTGTGTTCTTTAATAGGGTGCACCTCTTCTTCCACCTCGATATCGGAGTCTTCCATCTTGAATTCAACCTCTTTTTCTTGGTGGTTGATATATTCTTTAAGAACCAACAAAGAACCGATCACGTCCTCAATATGGTCGACTGGGAAACCATAGGTTGCTCCGTATGTTGTATGTTCTCCGCTGGCTCGTAACACCTTTACTTCCACCACCCAACGTTTTGGTGGTTTGCTGAGTATGCTGTGCCATGTCTTGTCTTCGAACCAGGTTGTGCTTTCTTCAGCGTAGGTGGGTTGCCATGTACGCTCGGTTCTAAATCTCAAATTGAAGACGAGACCAGTCTGACTGAGTTTGACATGATGATCAATCCAGAAAGCTGACTGAATACTTTGACACGATTGTATGCAGCTTATAAAATGTTGCAGACCTACTCGGTTGGGGAACGGCTTCGACGCGAGAGTGGGATTATCAAACGTTCCAGCCTGAGGGGTTGTACAGGCGCAAGAGTGAGGATTATCAAACGTTCCAGCCTGAGGAGTTGTACAAGCGCAAGAGTGAGGATTATCAAACGTTCCAGCCTGAGGGGGGTTGCACAGGCGCAAGAGTGAGGATTGTCAAAACACCCTGGCCTGAGGGTTGCGTCGTCGCGAGAGTGGGAATAGTCAGCACCCTAGCCTGAGGGTTGCGTCGTCTCAAGAGTGGAAGTTGTCAACATTTCAGCGTGAGGGGGTTGCACATGCGCAAGAGTGAGGATTGTCAAACACCCTAGCCTGAGGGTTGTGCTGCCGCAAGAGTGGGAGTTGTCAAACACTATGTGGGTGCAAGTGAGTTGGTATCTGTGATACAGTTTGAATGTGTATTTATTTAATGCTGGCTATTAGCGTGACTGGTACAATGGGAAGGGGTCTGGGAGCGATGGGCATAGAACCGGTATCGGGGGTACTGACGGACGGTGGGTCGGAGTCGGTCTAACTCGGTCAGGGGGCGGGCTAGTTAAGTGGCTTCGGAACGCAGTCGGCGGCTTCAGACAGGTACGGCTGGCTTCAGACGTGTGCGGCTGGCTTCGGGTCACTGGTACACTGGAACTAGAAGTTCCAGTGATTGCCCAACATCGATTGTAACATCTCCGTAGAAAGAATCGATGTTTTAAGTCGGTACGTGTAACATGTACAAACTTTTGATCACCCCCACGTGCACGTAAACTTCGAAGATTCTTAAACGGGTTGAAGACGAGACCTAGAGTAGGCTGTAAGAACCGGGGAAGAACTGCCTTTTGGTGCTCGGTAGGCCGCTATTTATAGGCCGTTCAGATTCAGGAATCTGGGTGCGCCTTGGTCACGTAAGCCTTTGTGGCCTTACTTGATAACCCGTTCTTGGGCAAGTAGGCTTGGGAAGTGTCCTTGAGTGGGCATTTGTATAACTGTACTTTCTGGAATTAGCCTATTTCCTACTGCGTCGTTTGGGCTTCGCTCTTTACCGTTAAATACGGGTGATCGTCCATGAGTTGAATCTGTAGGTTACAAGTGGGGTTCGGGATGCTGATACAGTTTAAGGCTATTCTGGGCTATGTACAGGCATTCACGAGATCTCTGGTCTCGGGACGAGAAATGTCCGTCTATAATTTCGAGGCTAATAGGCTAGTATTTGAATATGCCACCACAATTACATTACACACATACATATACAACTTATAGTTACGTGTTGAAACTATGTCTCCATTTTCAACTTCACCCTGAGGAAAGAGTAAACCCAAATATTAATTACGTATAAATATACACACATACATACACCTGATCTTGTTTTACTCGCAATATTCAAGACGCGCCCATGGGTAGGCATAAAGTTAAAGCATATAAATAATATTAATTGTCGACATAAATGTACACATACGCATACCTGATCTTTAATCGCCATAGTATCCAGGACGTGCGCAACAATCACGTTTGAAGCTCAACTCTGGCAGACCAGTCTCAACAAACGTGTCAGCGTTTAAATAATAATGATCATAAAGCCCAACTTCAGATGGTATGAATCGGATTGCCCAACATCGATTGTAACATCTCCATAGAAAGAATCGATGTTTTAAGTCGGTACATGTAACATGTACAAACTTTCGATCACCCCCCACGTGCACGTACAAATTAAAATAACTACCAGATCGGTATTTAAAATCTCTCACGCCACTAATTTTTGTGATAAATCCAGTTATAGAACTCATTTTAAAAACAAGTTTGAACTGAATGTCTTATAAGTCCATGTGGATTGCATTTTATCATTCCATACGAAATGATCAGTAGTCTCGATCGACCAGGTCAGTCCATCATCAAGCAGGCTTCCGCTAAGGGGTTGGATTGAAGTTTGTTCGCCATCGATAAACAGGTTCACAAGCATCCTTTGTTGGCAAGATTCTGGTATACATCGAAAAGCGGCTTCTTGAGAGAGAACCCAAATTTCGTTATAAATGTCGTGAAATACAATCGGATCTTCGTTGCATGTAAATTTAATGCATGGTTGACTCGAACTATCACATGACACTTCACTTTGATAACCGTCTGCAGCTACTGGGTAAATATTACATTACCCAAAGTGGTAACAAAACTTTTTGGAGGGTGAGCATGCACCATTGTCAAACCCCCCGAATGCCACGGACGTGAATCTGTTTGTAGCAAAGGTTAAACTTTTTAAATCGGGAAGCCCTCAGGGTCGGCCTTTAAAAGCTCCAACCCAAATTTGTCAAAGTATTCAGTCGGCTTTCTGAATTTCGATCACCATGTCACAATCAAGTAGTCAAGTTGGTTTCATCAACAAGTCTGGTTTTAAATCATGGCAGCAGCCCACCTATCCCGACGAAAGCCCTTCGCGTTTTCAAGAGAAAGTCGTCCATGTCAAATGCCACTGGTACTCGACCCTAACCAAACCTACCAAACGTTAAAAAAGTAGGTGTACAAGTGTTACGTGTCACTGGGGAACCAACAACTTGCGGGGCTACATACGGTTTCCCAAGTGACCATCTGGACGATGTCATCGGCTCTTTGTTGGCTATCAAAGAATACATCAGCAATCAAGAAAAAGAAGTTGCAATCAAATCCGAAGTTTTTTCAACCGAAGAAGAAGAGGTTCAAACTGTTGAAGTATTCAAGAAAGATGAAACAGCTCAACTGAAAAAGATGCCAACCCAACCTTCACTTCGTCACCGTCGTCGTCAGTACATTGACAACTCTGAAAAAGAAGTTGCAATCGAAGAAGAGGTTCAACATGTTGATACATTGAAGAATCGCAAAACAATTCAACTAAAATAGACTCCAATCCTACCTTCTGTTGGTCATCGTCGTTGTCAATTGCTTATTTAATAACAAAAAGACGATTAGTTTCCATTGTAGTATAGGTTATGGGTTATCAGGGGAAAAAACATTTCTTATTGAAAAATCTAACTGTATGCGTGTTTTTTTATTCATTGTCGTCATACAGAGCTTGACACGTTTGATCGGTGCATGTAATTCGCAGTGGTTGCAACAGTAAACCATATCTTTTCTGAATATGTTTTTACACCCAACGGTATTGCTGCAAGAGTTGATCTTTACCACCACGTCTACGAAAAGAGGTTAGAATAGCCTTCAAAGAACGGTTTCGAGCTCTCTGCAATGCCACATGAAGACACTATTGAACTGTGTGCGTGTTGGTCTGTCGTCCGCTCGCCATGTCAACTCAACTCTTGTCGCTTTTATAGTCAAGGAGAAGCGTAGAAGGAACGTCTGGGATAGATTCTAGAGAAGCCAAGAAGAATGAGTCAGGTCAGGGATTCTGGGGAAGTCAAGGAAAATGAGTCAGGTCAGTTCAAATAACAGTAACTTCTGGAAAAAGCACAACAGACACCACTGTCCGCAAGCACGTGATGTAGGATGTTGTAGAGCTAATGGATAGTTTTCCAACAAATGTAATCCACACCAAGCTGCAAAGTCTGGATGATAGCTTTTAATGCATTGTCCTAAACAATCGAAAAACTCGATAGGTCGGAGTGGAGTGGCAACAGCTGGTACATAAATTAAAAGCCGATGAACTCCTTCATATTGATGCGGGTGAGTATTGCAGACAGGGCCGTCTTAAGACCCTCATGGGCCCCTGGGCCGAGCACTACAATGGGCCCCTTGGCAAAAAAAAGATAATAATAATAGACTTCAAACAAAAAGTATATTTTCATGTAGATATCAGTACCTTCTGTATAATTAGTAACACCAAACGAGGAATTAAGCTTAGTTTCAATACAAAAATAAACCAACGTAACAATTATTTACATCATGTTTATCACAAGCATCTACGAACCTTTTTTGCAGCAAACTTGTCTATAATGGAACTCAAGTCATTAGTTTCTAAAATATCACTCCCCATTCACATGATTGAAAGTGAGTTCATGCGTTCTTGTCCCATAGTGCTTCGAAGCTGGGTTTTCGTAAGTTTCAGCCTTGAGAACGAACGTTCGCCCGTGCAGTTTGTCACCATCATGCTCAAGAATATTCTTAAAGCAATTTCTGTGTTAGGGAAGACAGACTTCAGGTTCTCTGTTGCTATTTTTCTGTATATTGAAGGGAGAGCCTCTTTCTCGTCACCACGAACCATGCAATGCTTCAGTTGAAGGCATTCATTAATTAGGTCGCCAGAATCAATGTCGTTACAATACACATTAGCAATGTTTTCGCATTTCTTCTGCAACTCTCCAGAAGTAATCGTCTTCAGTTCGCCAAAAAAAGAAAACAAATCTCCAATCCATGAATAAGCTTCTGTGCGCTTTGATATTTCCGATAATAGGGAATCCATGACAGGAAGAAATGCTTCAACCTTGAGCTTTTCACCTTGAGTAAACTTAACCTCTTCTTGGGGTCCGTCGTGTCTTGTAAGCAATACGCTCCTCTTTCTTTCGCGTGCATGTCCATAGCTGTAACGTGAGTGGTAGTACGCTGGATTTTCCACAGCTTATGATTGGAGTTTTTTTCTACGAAAATTCAAGCTGGTTGTTATTATCTTGTACTCTGCCGTATTTGCCTATAGATGTTCCGTAGTAGAGGGCTGTGCCAACGGTAATCGTGGCGTTGGTACAGGTGTTTGTCTTTGTCTTGATGTCCGTAGGCTTCCATACTACTGTGATGCGGTTGGATGTCACCGATCCGGCATCGTATGAGGCGTTCGTGGTACCAAAAGGAGTGTCGACTGAGCAGGTTGGGCATTGCTTGTGAAGTGTGATTTCTTCCATGAAGCAACTTGCGGTAGTGTAAGTTTGCGTAGTCATCCAGACAGCTTCTCCTTTTGGTTGGTCATCGAAAACCCATTTGTTGTCTTCTCGGTACATCTTGTTTCCATGGCAGGTGAGCGTTTTTACCAGGTGATAACATTCGTCTGCGGAGGTATCCATGGGCTACTTGTCCATGATAGTATCGTGACCTCCGAAGAAGAATGAGTCGATCTTTAATTGTCGTTGCCATTGACCGCAGGCGTATCCTTTAAATGTTGTTGACGCTTCTATATCCTTAGTTAGGATATAATTCATCGTTGAAGGTGGCAGGGCGCGTTCTCTAGGTTTACAGTGCGGCATGTTGTTGAAGTCAATGAAATTCAAAGTTGTTGGGTTGTTGCATCCGCAGATAGTGACGTCAATGGCTAAGGCTGAGGAGTAAAATTGAGTCAAGAAGAAGAAGATGAAGTAGAAGATGAAGTCGTAAAACGGGCTAAGAGACATCTGTATTGATGAAAGAAGAAGATGCTTGTCAGTCCCAGATTTCGTCGGGTGCTGGTTCTGGATCTGGGGTAATTAGGTGGGTTATTTCATCCAGGTGAGTGTTGGGGCTGGGGTTGCGACTTCCGTCAGGGATTTGGTAAGGAAGGTGTTGGAAGAACGGGGTGGCATTTTGTTGGATTTTTCGTTGCGGAACATAGGGTTGGTGGCTGTGGTCAATGAAACGGAAAGGGCAGTCGTGGGTCAGGTGGTTTAGGGCGTCAATGATGGGTACATGGTGCAGGGCAGTGAAAGGACATGAACAAAACATTTTTGAAACTGGGGTGTCTTTCTCTGCATACAGCTAGGTGTCTGGCTGTATCGCGCGTGTTGACGGGTTTAGCGCAGTACGGGCAAGTGAAAAAATCTTCTTGAGACATCTGAAATTGAATGAGTGGCGGAATTAAAATTGGTCGAGTTAAAGTGGAGCGAGTGCGGGTCTTATTCTGTGCGGTGGTGGTGTACAGCGAATCGTTTAAATTTTTGCATTGCATTTAAATTTTTGCATTGCATTTAAATTTTTGCATTGCATTTAAATTTTTGCATTTATCGCCCCCCAGCTCCCTGTCCATGCAGAAATAGTCGAGGGAGGGGATATTACTATCAGGGAGCTCGCGGCTATCGAAAGTGTCTAGGAGGATGGTGACCGGTTCGAACGGGAGGTCTTGAAATTCGACCGGTTCCGGGGGGTGGGAACAGGAATGGATGGCCATAGCCGTACTCCTTAACGCTTTCATAGTGCATCCTCGCTTTGGCGTACGCACAGCCCCGTGTGATGTGTTGGGCCACTTTTTCGGCTGGTATGTGGTGTGCTGGGTGGTAAGGGCACACGGATACCTCCTGTTCCCAGACCGCCTCCAGGTGGGCTTCCCTGCACAGGATGAAATGAGTTGTCGCGTCTGCCCTGTGGAAGGTCGTTCCACAGTCGTATGGGCAGACGTAGTAAGTGTGAGGGATTGCCATTGTCTATGGCGGTACCAATAACATGTCAGAACATAACTTTAAATTTTTTTTCGTGAGGGACCATGCTTGTTATGTCTGTCGTGCACAGACGTTTCAGAAAACTATGTATACTTCGCCGGGGGGCGAAGAGTTGAACGACCTCTTAACGTTACTGATCTTGAAACAATTCACTTACGATTCGCGATATTGGCGGTGGCGTAAGGGGTAGTGGAGGACGGATAGGCGATGCTGTGGGTGGTACTGGGGAATTAGGGCTTAGGAAACGCGGTGGTAAAAGTACTCGTGGCGGGGTCATTGGTAAAGGATTGGGTCGATTTGCCAATGGAGGTGGTCTCCTAGGGATTATTGCTAGGCGGTTAATAGGTGGCGTTTCATCTAAATCGTGGGTAGGAGTATCAGGAGATTGAGGCGGTAGTTCCGATGACCAAGGGCTTGTATTGTTGCAGGGCTTTAGCCTGTTTACGTGGACAAGCTCG
Source organism: Lepidurus apus apus (assembly GCA_022832285.1). Lineage (NCBI taxonomy): Eukaryota > Metazoa > Arthropoda > Branchiopoda > Notostraca > Triopsidae > Lepidurus > Lepidurus apus. The sequence goes on along the minus strand of JAGJRO010000201.1, from coordinate 1,544 downwards.
GTCTTTGGAGTTTGAATGTTCCTAATCCTTACATTTACTGGGGAAGTAAATTCAATGATCCTGAAGGGTCCTAGCCATTTTAGATCTAGTTTCCTAGCTAATCCGCGTTTTGTCATTGGATTTGTCAGAAAAACCTTTTGACCAACAGTGTAAGCCACTTGTTTCGTGTTTTGATCATAGTAATGTTTATGGTTATCCGTAGCTATTTGAAGATTTTTACTTACTAATTCCCATGCTGAAGTAAGACGTGCTAACATTTCAGCTTTATAATCTTCTGCTAACGCAGGGGTTCTCAAACTTTTTCGTTCGCGGCGCACTAACGCTGCCCCGAATTCGCGGCGGCGCCCTTCTGACCTATTATATTAATGCAGAATGCAGAACCACAGGTTAGATTAATATAAAACTTAAAGCATCAATCTAAAGAAAAGTGGATTAAATTTATATGCGGAATTCATACACGTTCTGTGTGACAACCGTTTAATAAGTAGAAAATGAATCGTAAAGTGATTACATACAGAAGAATTAATGGGACAGGTGAGCATGGTGTTCACTGCACATCTTCTCAAATCTTGGAATGAAATTGGACACAGCCACCCTCATTTCATGTTCGACGTTAATTTTCGACCTGTACTTGCTTTTTATTACAGCGACCGCCGAAAACCCAGCTTCGCACAAATATGATGTGGCAAATGGAATTAGAATTCTTTGAGCTTTACAACTCAATAATGGGTATTCTTCTTCCACTGATAACCAAAATTCAGTTAATTCTACGTTGCCAAATCTTGCTTTGAGTGCGTTATCGCATGAGAGTTCGATGAGGCTTTCCTCTTCCATAGAAGTAAATTCAGGTGGAGCTTCGGGTTTAAAAGGGTCTTGAATCCATGCATATTTTTCAACACGATCGTGCTGAAAATATTTTTCAAACCAATTGATCAGCTGTGAAAGGTGTTCTTCACAAATAGATCTTAGAACGCCAGATAAATCATTTCGTTAGAGACGAGAAACCGATGCAGTACGGGGAAACAATCTTTGCCACCTTCCTCGTTCATTTTTCTTTTCCACACTTCCAATTTCTTTCTGAAAGCTGAAATCTTTTCGGTTGATTTCAAAACATTCATATTAGGTCCTTGAAGTGAGAGATTTAACGCATGGAGCTTGTCGAATATATCGCACAAGTATGCTAGTTTGACTAAAAATTCAGGTTCTACAAACTGTGCCGCATATTCGTGTTTCTCCTCGACTAGAAATGCGTACATTTCCCGTCGTAATTGGAAGGTTCGGGACAGAACATTACCCCGAGAAAGCCACCGTGAATGGCAGTAGTACAGCAAGCACGTGTTCTCGGCTCCCATATCTTCGCACAATTTCTTGAAAAATCTTGCCTTAACTGGGCGAGTTTTTATGAAGTTCACTGCACATACCACGTGTTCTAAAACTCTGTTTAGCGAAGACTTAGGTGCTTTGAAGCAAGTGCTTCTCTGTGAATGATGCAATGGGTCCACATTGCATCTGGAGATTTGCTTCGAATGAGCGCTTGCAAACCT
>JAGJRO010000198.1:11215-94598 GCA_022832285.1 Lepidurus apus apus | reverse complement strand
GGGGGTGCAAGGACAAACATAATAGGGAGTAAACAGTTACGACAAAAAATTTTACATCTGTTTAGAACTATGCTAAAAAGACTCAAAGCTCATTAGAAAGGAATTTTTTGTATAAAAAAGCTTATATAGTAGAACTCCGATTTTGTCAACCCCGATTATGGAAACTCTCGATTATGTCAACCACCATCGCGCTGCCTTTTTTTTGCAAACCACGCCTACGCGTGTCGCTGTTCGTTTCTTAGCTCTCGCGTAGCTATTCTGTTNCAAACCACGCCTACGCGTGTCGCTGTTCGTTTCTTAGCTCTCGCGTAGCTATTCTGTTGTGGATGCGTGTCTGTGGGTTGTTTTCCACGATTTTCTCTTTATTTATTTTTTATTTATTTATTTTCTCTTTATTTATTTAATTTTAACAGCCTTAATACAACCCGTTTTCAACTTATTGACTACCGTATTTATCTAGATATTTTTCTGATTTTTTTAATTGACAAAAAAAGTTTTCCGATTTTGTCAACTATCTTGTCAACTTATCAACTACCCTCCGGTCCCGATCGGTTGACAAAATCGGAGTTCTACTGTATTCATTACAGGGGGGGTCAACCTAGTGCTGACGCCATTTCAGGGGGAGGGGTGAAGCCAAAAGTGACGGTTGATGACCGAAGGGGGGGGGGGGAGGGGTAAAAAAATACCGATTTTTTTATGGCGCCATTAAAGGACGCTCCCTTATGGGCCTTCTGTCACAACTTTTTGAGCCTTCTGGCTAATCCCTTATGAGATGAGGGTAGTCCTGACCCGTTTAAACTCCACCTTCCTTATAGCGGGAATTATGAAAATGAGTTTAAACGTAAATCGATAGCAAGAAGGAATATATCGACTCTTTTGCTCCCTATATATATTGATATTTATATAGATATTATTTGAGAATATATTGTTATTGAGCCTCCAACTACAGTATGGTCAATACATTTTGGGCAACTATATCGATTCATATCTTCTAACCAATCAACTGTCTGTTCCACTCCAGTTGGGAACCTCCTTTTCCTTCTATTTTCTTATGACAGGCCTTCGTACAGAGATGCTCTCTCTATCCTACTCTGACTATACCATTCTGGGCTCGCGGAACCGGTTTTAGACCGCATGCTTCATTGGCCACGCCGGCTCATACTGTAGATCTTTCCTCTTCACTCACTTCCCTTACCATTTTGCGACTTCAAAGAAACTTTGCCTCTCACCATATCCCAAGGGAGCCTTAGACTTCTGTCAGTACCTCCCTCCCTGAAGACCATTTACGGTTGCACTTTGGAGGGAACAGTGTCGCATACGACGACTGTCATTTAGCGGAAAGCGAGTCGGATCGCCTAAAGGGGCGGTTCCGAATTTCCTGGCCACTATTCTCCATAGTGAAACGATGTGCCTTTACCCGCTACAATACTGGTACCATATTTCGTATGACCCTGGAAAGTCTTAACTGGGTACTCCTTCACGGGAGCTCCCGTGAGCTCACAGGAGAGTTGCACTTTGGAGGGAACAACTTGCGCCACGGATCGATGCGGTGGTACTGTTGCGACCATAGAGTAGGATAGAGAGAGCATTGCCACAGTAGAGTTTTACACAGTATGGTAGTAAGGGTATCCTTCCAATGTTAAGGTTTTCTGACAACTCTCTCGGTCTCAAGAGGATGTGAGGGTACTAAAGAACATAGGAGGAATGGATTCACAGACTTACCCATGTACCCACCATGTAGGCATTCCTAATCTTCCAGAAAAAGGGTTCGAGAAGAGAACAAAACATTCACAAAACGGGGGACTGGTGACCTTTCTCTCGGGTACTCCAGGGAGTTTTGGACTGCCGTAAGGCCCGACCTGCATTGCGCTTTGTAAACCGTCGTGACCTTTTTTGAACTGCACTGGGAGGTCTGCGAACGTACCCTTTGATTTTCTGGCCTTTTACCTGAATATTACTCTGGGGACCGAGAAGGTCGTCAGAAAACCGTAACATTGGAAGATAGCCCTGTTACCATACTGTGTAAACCTTTATACTGTGGGCGTAACTATTCTGTGAGAGTGTGACAGTAGCATTGTCTGAATAAATAGTTGAAGGGATACCCCGACGGGAAATGAAAAGCCGTAACGCCATTACGAAAACAAGGGGGTTAAAATCACTGACGAGCTCGAGATGGAGAGCCAGAGCCCTTGTTACGGTACACGTGAAAATACAATATAAGCCTTGGTTAACTCAGCATTTTCCTTAAGAAACACCGGTCCAGCAAAACCAATTCCAGAAACTTCGAACGGGGCTGTAGGCTTGGTTCGATCCACCCGTAAAGGGAGCAATAGGCTCATTCAATAAAGAGTAACGAATTAAACCTATTACAAGTGGTGCAAGTACGCAAAATCGAAGTTGTTATACATTTGTCATGAATTATACAATAGGTAGACCGCAATGAGACCAAGGTGTCCCGGGGACCGGCGTGGTAATTCCTTAGATGATGATAACGAATCACCAGGGCAGTAAACTTGTGATTCGTAGGCAAGATGATGGGGGATCGGTTAAATTCCAGAATCGGAGACAAGCGAAGTCGACTAGCTACAGTCAAAAGTCCGGTATGTGGACATAATGCTGGACATAAGGGGAACAGAGACGATGTGCGAGAAACATAATTACTCATCTTGCTGAGGTCAGCCAGCTCTTCAGAAAAAAACTCCGCTTGAACCTGCTTCACGCAAAAAAGTTCAGCCTCATTGAGTTCAGATGTGGTAAGGCATCCTATCCGTTTACTATCTCGCTGAAATCTAGAATTATGTAAGAAACGCCCAATCCAAGCAGTGACACGAACGGTGGGTAAAAGTGCTGACACGTTCAAACGGGAGTACGGAAGAAAAGGTAGGAATACAAGGAGTGAGAGTGGAAAGAGCAAGGGTCACCTTCTTGGCTTCAGAGCCGAGTTGAAGCATTTTCGTGGATAAAAACGCGAAGGAAGAAATTCCAGTAAGTGCATTTAAGACGATTGTATTAAGTGCATATATATGTTTCCAAAAATAAACTTACATATTAAACGGAAAATTCTGAATCAACTTTTCAAGGTGGGGGCCTAGAATTGTGCTTTGGCCTATGTAAGCACGGCCCTGAATTAAACCTTCCGCAGAACTTTGTGAAACGGTGAAGTAGAGGTACGCTAAACTTGTCACACACTCTTGTAACTGTGAAGGGAACACAAAAACGTGTTAGGAAGAACAGCCGCATTTTTGTCTCCTTTGAACAGCCTCTTTGAGCACAAAGTGTCCACCAGCCCATTGCGTTTTGTTGGGATTGGCGTGGGTGTCGTTGGTTTGTTGGGTGGAGCTACAGCCTAGGCATACTGAAAACCTTTATGTGTGTGTGTGGGGGAGGGGGGGGGGGGGGTAGAGTTTTGAGAATTAATCTGTAAGTGAAGGCTTTTCTTCAAGTGAGTGCGACTGGTTTTTTATTACTGCGAATCATGAATTGGTGTCGCGTCATGAGCTAGAAGTAAAGCCGAATTTACCTAGGCTGATTGTCTCATTTGACATAGCCTCACGGATCTTTTCTAGTAATTGGTCGAATGGTGCTCGGTATTAGCTGCCTCGCCCCGTGACGCCTGCCCCCCAGACGATCCAGTGTCTCCTGCACGGCCTCAAGCCTGGCCTCTGAGCGTCGCCCAGTCTCCCTGATGGTCTCCTCCAGCTCCCCCAACCTCGAGGCCAAGCTCAATTCGGAATGGGTAGGGGAAGGCGCCAGGACTCGATTTCCCAAAAGGGTCGGGGCATCTGGTGGCTCGGCTCTCTACCTGTAGGAGACTCCCTTTTCATCTCCGCCCGCTTGCGCTCGCGTGCCATGCACGCCTTCAATTGCTTCGTCTTCTCTACGACGTCGGAGACTCTTGCTAGCATGTAGGTCACCTGGGACGATTGGGCCCACGCCGGAATCTTTTCTAGCACCGGCTTTCCCTCTAGATCGGCTTCCGGCCTCGGGATCTCAGGGGGTCCAAGGGCGCCATACCCCTGCATGGATGGATGGTTGGCCCACGCTAGGGGGGTGGAAGTACGGGGTACCTGGGGTGGTATTAGCCACCTTAGACGAGGTGGGGGTACCGTCACATCCTGTACCACGAACTGCCTGTCTACCCACACCGTCACTGTTGTTGGCTTATTTTTAAAGCTCTCCATTTCTTTCTTCGCACGCCGGGGAGTTGATTGCGAGTGATAGGGATTTAGCCCCGGCAAGTGGTATGGGTCCGCTAACGAGTTAAAGAAACGCCGTGACCGAGGCAAAACAGGTTCAGAAATAAACTACTTTACTTTTAGGGGAGTGGTCAGCTCCCACCCACCCCGTCTATTCAATGCGGTTGACACCAGTGCGCTATGGTTCCTTGTCACCCTCTCCCACCTCCTCTCCTAAACCTCATCGTCCTCGGCCCCATAAAACCTGACCTTCCCTTTATTACTTTGAGATCGTCGTAAACCAAAAGATCCATCCGGGCGAGCGCTATACGATACGCTCTCCGTAACGCGAACCTCAGGCTCCGGAGGGTTTAGGTTGGCCGTCTCCGTTGCCCCGTGAGAAAGCAAGTCAGCAGGTTCTATCGCCAGCTCGCTAGCTTCACCCGATATCTCGAGCGTCCGGTCGCGTACTTCGAGATCTTGCTCTTCCCCCAACTTAACGAACGAAGTTGGTTCGTCAAAGTCGTGGACTCGGTCTACAAAGGGTTTTGGGCGCGAAATGTGGACTATGTCGGACTTGCGCCTTTTCACCCCTTGGACCTCGTAATCTAAGCGAGACGTTCTACGGAGGATCTTGTATGGGCCAAAGAAGCGATGGAGAAGTTTTTCCGACTTCCCCACTTTCCGAACCGGAGTATAAACCCATACAACATCCCCTACGTCAGTGGTTGACAAACTTTTTTGACCCGCGGCTCCCCTGACACAAGCATGACACTCACCGCGGCTCCCTCCGATATATAATGCTATACAATCCCAAATAGCCAACCGCTTTTGCCCAAGACTCGCGGCTCCCCTAGCCTATGGTCGCGGCTCCCCTAGCCTATGGTCGCGGCTCCCAGGTTGACGACCACTGCCCTACGTTATAGAAACGCTCCTCGCGAGATTCGTCATAACGCTCCTTTTGCTTTGCCTGAACTTTATCCAGGCGCTGTCTTACAACGCTAAAAGCTTCCGAGATACGACTTGCCATTTGACCCGCTCTGCTTATGTCAGCGGAGTCATCTATCCCGTCTACCTCGGCAGAGGTACCCACGCCACATCGAGAGGGAGTTTTGGCTCCCTCCCGTAGAGGAGATAGAATAGAGAGTATCCGGTGGACTCCTGCCTCGCCGTATTGTACGCGAAGGTCACAGCGTCTAAACAATCATCCCAATCACGGTGGTTGCTGCTTACGTACATGGAAAGCATGTCCGCTAGCGTGTGATTGAGACGTTCGGTTAAGCCGTTACATTGGGGATGATAGGCCGTAGTCGTAGCATGATTAGTCTGCATAACCCTAATCAGCTCCTCGGTAAACTCCGCTGTAAAGCAGGTTCCTCTATCGCTCAGCAAAGTCTCCGGTACCCCATGTCTTAACACGAATTGTTGTACGAAGAATTTGGCAACTTCCTCGGCTGAAGTTGATTTGACAGCCTTAGTCTCTGCCCACTTCGTTAGATAGTCGACTTCGACAATAATGTGCTCGTTGTCGCGCGGGGTCTCGGGGAACCCGCCAAGCAGATTAATACTGGCGTGCATTCCTCAATTTGATCCTCAAGATCTCGTATTATGCTCGCAATTTTCTCTTACCATTTCATTAAAATAGTTTTGAGTTTCTATATTTTAATTATTTTTATAATTTTTATTAATTTCATTTACTTTGGTTAATTTTGTTTATTTTATAGTGAAATTTATGAGATGACGATTATAAAGTATGAGGATTCAGTATCCACGTTGCATTAGTTGAACCTGCTTGTCTACTACAAAAGCCAATACGTGATTACCGCGAATCATAAGAATATGAGCAACGTGACAAAAACGAGACAAAAAAGGATAGACTCGAACTCTTTTTGGACCCGCAAATCTTTGTCCACACGTGGGAAATGGTAAACATGAACCATTGAATATTCGAAAGAAATTTGAATTCTGAAATCCAATCTTTTTCTCTTTTTTTTAAAAAAAAAATTAATAATTGTATGACAATATAAGAGCCATAAGCAAATTTTGGGAGATAAAAATACGGGTTTCCTTGTTTGTTCTGTCGTCTAGAAAATAACCCAAAATCTACAACTGTGTAAAGAATTACGCTTATAAGGAATAATTATGCCGAAGTTGCAACCAATGAGGTGGCACCAGATATATTCTAGATAATTTCGTTAGTTTAGTTCCTCGTTTTCGTACTCATTGTATACTGATGTCCACATTGTCAATGATAGCGGGTAGCAATAAGTCACCCATATTACTTCAAACCTAGCTTTGAGTAATGACATGTATTTTTTTTCAGTATTACGAGTTGATAATCTGTTTAAAAGACCTTATATAACCACTTCCAATTTGTTTTTGACGAGGTTTTCCTTTTTCCTGTTCGTGTTTCCCCCTTGGAAAAACGCGTAGTGGGTATTGCCTATTGCATGAAACAAGCCCAGACGGAAACCAGAAGATTAGATACCAATTGTACCATATTTTTTATATAAAAAAGTCTGCATGCTATTTTCCTTCTATTTATTTTAGAGAGTTTTGTTTCCTTTCCACGTCAATTGCCTAAGGACCATGAAAAGGTACCAAGAATTTCCAACAGGCCAAAAGACCAGTGGCTTTGCAAAACTGGCGCCGAATATTGCCTCTATATATCATCAAGGCCCAAAAACTGGTTTGATGCTTCTGAGAGCTGTATTGCGTTAGGTGGAAAGCTGCCGTCTTGGGAAGTGGTTGAGGTACGACCAAAGTTTCATTCCGTACTTAGTTTACACCACAGTATAAAGGTTTACACCTTTATGCCTTTGTAAACCTTTATACAGTGGTTTACACTTTAAAATTTATAGGACGACAGTCTGATGGTTATGGAGAAAACCGAAGTGATGTCTTGGTCCTCTTTGTATTGGGATTCTGGATGGCATTCTTTGGACGAAGATACACTTTCACCTTGTAATCATCTTAAATTTATCAAAATGATCTAAATGTTTACTAATTACACACATAATTTAATAGATTATTTCAGCAATCAGAATGGATATGATGCATCTCTTTCTCGCATAGCCAAGGGGGAGCACTGCTCCGCCATTGGTTTTTGGTATTGGCTTTCTCGAACTGGTTCACCCATCATAACTCAGGGTTATGAATGCAGCATTGCATTCCCATTCATGTGTATCACAGCGCAAGCTAAATTCAATGAAAAACAGCGAAAACTCAGTAAGATGTTGAAGCAGTTTTGGCGCAATACTAATAACTTCCCCTTATGTTTACAGTGCTTCCTCTGAAAGAAGTAATCGACATTGAGTTTCAAAAAATAGCCGGACCGGATCCAAGGACTGAAGTTCTTCGCTGCGCACCACAATTTCAAGACGCATACGACAACTCAGACCAAGGAAGTGGGAAAAAGACGCCCCGAAACCTACTTTCTGGCGTACGATTTATCTTTACTCAGTTATGGAAAGAAACGGGCGAATGAAAAATTCAAATTCACGGAATTCAAGAGGGCGGAATTCAAGAACTCAAGATTCAAAGTCGCGAAATTCAAGATTAAAGATCGCGTAATTCAAGATTAAAGATCTCGGAATTAAAAATTAAAGATTGCGAAATTCAAGAATACAAGAACTCGAGATCGCGGAATTCAAGAATTTCTTCTGGGTTCCATCATCCTCAACTTCGCTCTTTCTACTTCTTCGACTTTAAAATCTCTCAAGAGAGTGAATTATTCTTCCCTTCTATCATCTGAAGCCGGTTGTCTTGCGCACTTCGGTTGTTGGGTGTTGGTTAAGGCGTTCGTTGCTTTTTGGCCGATATTTGGTTTTATTGGTTCAGTTCGGTCTTTCGTAGGATCGGTTCATTAGATCTCAGTCAATTTGTTGACTTCGATTGGCTAGTTAGGTTTAGATGAGTGTACACTGGTAGCCGCTAAAGTGAGAAAAAATGACCCAGGTGGTACCTGGGGAAACTCCTGTCTTCGAGCAGATAATACCATCCAATCTTAGTCGGGGGGATCCATTTGCAATGCGAAGGTAAGGTAATTTTCGGTTGAACGTTCAAACTTATTCAAAATTATCCAATAAACGCTTGTACCGCGTTGCATTTAACTTCGCCCAGTGTCGTATAACCTCATCTCTAAATAATAAACTTGACTATAGAACTTCGCACACCAAGGAGCCGATTTAGGAATCCCTTGTCCAATTCGTTTTTTTCCAGTCACTTACGAGTTTTTTTTTATAATGCTTTTTCTTATTTCATTGGCAAAAATCACTGTTTTCATTTAGAAAAAAAAATGGGGGGTGGTAGACTATGGTTAAAAACCACTCTAGGCACTTGTCGCCACTTTGGTAAGACGCTAAGACGACGGAATTAGATCATGCTAATTGGGTCATGCTAATTAGACGATGGAATTAGATCCTGTTCATATTCGATGTGCGAAGAGATGATGTGAAGAAGTAAGATGTCCAAAAGAACTAACAAACTCGTTGCTGCGGCTAAACGACACGTTTTTTTTAATGAGACATCGTATTCCAGGGGACCCATTTTTAGTGGCGAAAGCTCAACTGCATTGTAGAATAATACTATTGCACTTGGTATTTTGCTGCTAGAGATGTGGTCTAAATAACGTCGATAGTGTGACCAAAACCACATCGACGATATAACAATATCAAGAAAGGTTCAATGAATATCATGAAGTACACGCTTGGTAAATTTAATTTTTTTTTTTTTTATTGTCCAACAAGTTTACATTCACCAAGTATATATCACTTCAGTTATCCTTTTCTTGTCGCCTGTAATTTTTTCCAAGTGGCCCCGCCCCTTTCAATGGTTGCAGTAACCCCGAAAACTAAAATAAAGTCTTAAGTTTTCTGCATAATTAGAGGATTACGAGTCCAAAACGTACGCTCTCGGGCGGCGGATGGCCCCAAGCCACCGCCTCGTGCGGTCCCATTGCCATGGGATGGGCTCGGGTCTCGGGTCTCGGCCCGACAGGACGGCAAGCTGCGGCGATCGCGCGATGGCGCGAAGAAAAAGTAATTTTTTTTGCGATTGAGTTTGTAAATTAAGCAAAGCATCTAGAGATTTGTTTGAACATTCTAAAGAAAGATTAATGGTGCCGCCCCTACGAATAAAAGGTCCGATTTTGAATGCGCCCATAGGTAAAGGTGCTAGCTCTCCGGCCAACTGTCCCCCCATAAGGATATAAAAATATGTCCCCCTATAAGGATAGGAAAATGTAAAATTTGGATTAAAGGGGCGGAGCTTAAACAGCTAAATAATTAATTACTCGGTTAATATACATAATTGACATAGGGGTTCTTTAGCCAGAACACATTGGTCTGTTCTTTAACGTACTTTTTAGTTTTTCAGACCTTACTCCCCCTCTAAAAAAATATTTTCTTGGGTTGAAGCAATACATAAATTTTTTATTTTTCCCTCTTTACTTAGGTATGTTTCTAAGCAAAGGCACTGTATTTAAAAAAAAATACAAAGATCATTGACAAAGTATAATTTAAATTAAGGCTAGCGACGTTTCTCGTTCCACTGTGAATATTTGCGAAATGCAGCATCCAACTGTAGTCGAATATGTCGCATGACTTTCTGTCCTTCAGGACTTTCCCTTGTGATTTTTTGCTAAAGACAAAAAAAAAATTAGTATTAATATTCAATTATCAAATTTTTAAGTTCATTTAGTTTTACTTCAAAAGGCGCTAATTTGACTTGATTGAATCGCTGCAATGCTTCGTACATTTTTGTAGCTTTTTCTGTCAATTGAGGAGTCGTGGGAGGGAATGTGGACCAAAAATGACGTAATAACTCACAAAGCGACTGGTAAATCCCTCTTAACTCCGTTAAAGTATCGCTTTGGAAATCTATAAGGTTTGAACATACTCAGAATATAAACGAGCCCATTTTTGGATACTAAACTTAATTTTAAACGAATTTTAAGGCAAATAAATTACGTGTTGATTCTTGAACAACGCCAGTCATCATATTCCCGCCTAAGGATAGGTCGCCAAGTACTTTAATGGCAGTACTAGAAGAGATAGGGACCGTAGGACTACTGCTGGCCCACCTTTGGACCGACTGTTGGATCACTTCATCATGAATTTGCCTTTCACTATTCAATTTGCCATTCATTTCCTCATTTGCTTTCGTAGGACCGTGCAAATAGCGTTCTACACGATCCAAACTGAGTTTCGCACCCCGATCTTCCAACTCGCTGCCCAAATCGTTGTATGTAACCTTCTCTTGTAGTTTAGCCTATCCAAAATCCGATTACTTTCATCTTAAATTAATGATTTTTGAAAAACCTTATTGTCGCATTAAATATTACTTTTTTGCTAAGAGGTTGCTCTTCCACTTCTTTAGCATTTTCTGGCTTTTGACTGGATGCCTTTAAGATCATAATCGAATGCTGGTTAAACCTTTTTAAAAAAATATTTATTACATTTTTCTTTTTCTTTTTTTCCTTTTTTCTACCTTCGAATCATATTCTGGATTGAAAGATTGCTTGGACCTTTAGCCGCATTTTGGTCTTCATTGTTATTGTCATGTAACGCGTTTATGTCCATAAGTGGGTCTCCACTACTTGCTTCCAAATCTCTCTTTAAAACTATTTTTTTTTAAATAGGACAATTAATTAATTAATTTAAAACAAGAACTAGGAATTTTTAGAAATTCCTTTTGTATTTTTTAAATTTTTTTCTTGTTTTTTCACCTTGTTCATCCAATTTGGCACAATCGGTGAATACGTCTTTCTTATCGGTGGATAGACGATCTCGATGGAAGTAATGTGAATGAAAGAACTTGGTCCAGAATTCCGATTCGGTCATTTTGTTGGGAACAGCTTCTAAATGCTTTTGTTTGACTGAGGGGTATGTGTTGAAGATGGATTGGATTAGATCTGAAGTGAGGTTATAACGTAAGCCGTTACAGCCATCGGTTTGGGGTTTAATATCGGCTAAAAAGGCGGAAGATACGCCTACATTTTGTTTACTGGCATCAATTTGGCTTTTGATGTACGGGGTGGCGTGTTCAGACCAGAATTCGTCCGCAGAAATGACTTGGGAGATGACTAATTCCTTGTAGAGTTGGAGGAGTTGAGGATTTTCAGAAAGGAGTCGGTTTTTCTCTTCGAGTTCTTTATTGACGGCTTTCTTGAACTTCGGTAGCAGCTGTTGCAAAGTTTCTTTGATTGAATCGCGGTCTTTACATTGCGCGGCTGCTCCTAGGGGGTTACTGAAATGGAATGTGGAGGCGGATCCGTCGTGGAGACACACTTGGAGTTGGACTTTGGGTTTTCCTTCAGGTGAGATCTTTTGTACTACAAAACGGGAGAAGTTAGATCACACTTTAAAGGAAGGTATCTAAGAACTTGTTCCTAACATTTGATGTCACTGTACTGGTGCGAAACTGCGAAAGTACTGCGAGACTGCATCATCCATCCCAATCTTTCGTTCATGAGATAGAAAGTGCCATCGTTTTTCTTATAACGAACGTGTGGAACCATGAGTAGCACGTCTTCGGTTGTAGCCATGTTTTCTATGGTGTAGAAAAGTATTTTAAATATGCTAAGCTGTTTAAAACGTTTAAATTACCGCCAATTTCAGCTTTTTCTGAGACCCACACGTTTCTGTTCTTTTATAATGCGTTTAGGTTTGGATTCGCGGTTTCGTTCGTGAAAAGTTCGCCGTTCCCTAATTAAATCAGGAGTTATTCGCTGTTCGTCTTAGCAATCAAGCCACGCCTATGAACTGGCTGTTTGCTGCTTAAGACATATAGCAAAGCTATTCGCTAAGGTAGCTTTCGTTCCGGGTTCAGAAGTGAACCACACCCAGGCTATAACGAATCTTGAATGGCAGTTGTAAGCAGCCTGCGACGACGGAAAGACGGTTAGGAATTCGCAGTGACTAGGGCTCCTAATCGTCAAATCTGCGAGTTTTTTTTTCATAAATCGAGTTCAAATAAAAAAACCTAAACTTGCATTGTTCAGTGAGTATGATATGGGGACGTTGTACTTGCGCCATGGGTCGAGAGCAACGGCTTACTTCCTGGTTTTAACGTTGACAAGGTACAGTTTCAAATATTATTATTTATTAAAATTCCACAGTAGGCGTTTAACACCTTTCCGATCATACAAATCAATATTTTACAGAAACTCAAGCCATATCTTATAACTGTTGCTTAGGTTGGCCTGTGTAGTCGCCTTTGTGTCACAAGTAACCCAAGACGTCGGATTGGACCATGCCAATGTGCAACAATCCCCAGAACTCCCCTTGGGAGTAGTTTCTGAGAACGAACCCAATGCGTTTACAATTCCTCAAGGAGTATCTGCTCCAAGCGAAGCTCAAGAAGAATCCATAGCCATTGACCACGATTTGATCGTTGAAACAATCCGGTCAGCCGTAGCTCTGGAACCTTCAATAACCCCCCCAAACCAAGATGTAGAATCAAACCCATCTCCAAATCTTCTCCCTGAGGCAGCTCCTGTCCTTCCACCTAGTCAAGAAGCTCTCGAACCCGAAGTTTCTCCACAAACCGCGAATTCCATCACTTCTGACCCAGAGTAAGAACCCAGAAAAATCGGTTATGATGTCCTTCGCTTTCATTCTTTGGTCTATTCAAATTAAGTTCCTAAAACGCAACGTTTACCTATGAACTTGATCTTCAAGATTAGCTTATCTAACGTCGGTGTACCAGAATTTTAAGCGTTTATTAGAACAGAAAATCACTCCATTCCGTCAACTCGACGAAAAACGTTAACCTTTTATTCTTATCTGGCTTTCTAGCAGCCATTTCCCCCGTCTAGTCTGAGACATAATTCACGCATTCTTGGGAAGCTTCCTGTATTGTTACTTCCAGGTAGGAAGGGTACAGGGTACTCGGGGCAGATGTCCTCTAAGGAATATAAAGTCTTTTCCAAAACCCTAAAAAAGGGGGGGAAAAGTGTCAGACGACCTTGGCTTGCGGCTCTTTTGACGCACATGAGCCAACTTCCAAGGTCAGGTATCCATATGTGTAATGCGCAGTCAGCTCTGCTCTTTATTTAAGCATATCAAATGCTCATTAAGAGTTTTAAAACATGAGCAAAAACACGCAAGAAGTCTTTCACACAAGGTTGTGCAGTCCTGCATGTAGTATTTGGCAAGCTATACGCTAGACTGGTCGGTTAGGTCCTACTTTTTTCACGTCAGAAATGGGGATAGAGGAGATGGAAAAGGCGTATATTGCGAGAGAGAGTACAGGTTTGATAAGCATACTTACGTGGCAAAAGCGCCAGTTTCCACGTGTCTAATATTTCAAGATGCTTCGATGACTTTTATTTGAATAGATTTTGGAGTCTTGTTGAATTATTTCTGCGTTTGGGGTTCTGAAAAGTGAATGTTTGATTAAAGTTTCAGGTTCTTGGGTTTGAGTTGTATTTTTGTTTCTTCCTTCACTGAGTTTTCGCCATACTGAGTGCAATCGAAGGAATATGTGTGGTTCAGTCAATTTTCAGGATTAGAATGGGTCAGACATATTTCGGACTTAATTTAGAACTAAGTAAATTTTTGCCAATTTTTGAATTGAAGATTTTCGAAGTGATGGGAAGTTTTTGGCGTGTTGATTTTGTGTTTATAGTGACTGTTCTGTATCTGTGGCACCTTCCGACATTAAACTATGATCTAAGGTTTGTTTTGGTGTCACGTGCACGCATTTGCACATAAGGGACTTAATTAATTAATTTTTTAATATACCATGTGATATTTAACACAAGTCGCTAGGGTTTTTTATGATAAGCGTTTTAACTTCAAAAGTAAGTTAGTGAAACTAAGGACTTAAATTTGAGAGGATGAGTGGGACGTTATTTGTACGCTAATTAGGCTAAGACCGATTACAATTGCAATTATTTTTATTCTGGCAGGGTGAGCGTGGAAGGCGTGTCATTAAGTGAGGTGCTCAGCGACCATGGTGCGAATATCCCAACGCAAAATGGAAAAGAAAGTTTATCTGAGGAGAGTCGTGCTCAAAAATCTGAAGTTGATGAAATGGGAGAAGTTGAAGCGAATTTAATCGAGGTGGGAACTCATACGGACCCTCTGCCGCCGCAGGAAATCCGAGAAGTGGATTTTCTTGAAGAAGGGGAGGAAGAGGTGCTGACGAACAGCACAATCGAAGATCAACTTTTAGTAGAGTTAAAAAAGTCGTTGCCCAATCTGGAAGCTTTAACACCTCAACAAACTGAAGAAAGTGTTCAGTTTAATCAAAGTGATGATAATCCACATGATGATATCCCTTCCTTCTCGGAATGGACCCAGAAAGTACTCGCAGAAGCCGAAAAAGGAGGTAAAAATCAAAGCAATCTAAATAATTCTCAAATATAATTCGAACTAAAAGCTTCATAGAAAGATTCAAGAATATTTTTTAATTGTATTAATTTTGAGATTATCTTTATTTCTTGAGAATTTCCGCTGTCTTGGATGGGTTGTCGAGAATTTTCCTATTTTAGTGGAGTTGTTGAGACCACAATATGTTGATTCTTTGTCTAGTTTTTATGAATTTTTAGGTTTTCCATGGATAGGAGAATTTTTGTTAATATTTCTGTAACCGATAATTCTTTGGGTTTTTGAATTATTAATACTTATGCGTTTTTATAGTGAGTAATGGGAGTTTAACGCCTGCTAACGCAGTTAAAGTCACGCCAGCGCCTAAATTGCGCCAGAAGAATTATGCATCGCCGGATTGTGGAGCGAAAATCTTGGCAGCGAATGCGGAAGCTCAGCATGTGAGCGCTGTGTTGGACCCTTCCGCAGACGAATATTTTTTATCGGCATGTACTGCGCGGATCTTTTTCGTACTGGAGTTGTGTGAAGCTATCCAAGCTCGAAAAGTAAAAAAACAACAACAAAGAAATGAAATCTATTTTTAACTTAGATCTTACGACTATTTTAATGATTTTTGGGGATTTTGGTAGATTGAATTGGCAAATTACGAGTTGTTTTCTTCCTCGCCAAAGGAATTCCGAGTTTCGATATCGGATAGATACCCTAGTCGTGATTGGGCGGTGCTGGGCAACTTTGTAGCGTCTGATCAGCGGAGTTTACAGGGTTTTACACCTGAGCAGGATCATTTTGGAAAGTTTGTTAAGGTAAGAATAATTGAATTTAAAATTTTGGGTCACTTTTACTGAAATTTGATTGTTTTCTTAGGTGGAATTGTTGAGTCATTATGGAACGGAACATTATTGTCCAATTTCCTTGTTCAGGGTCTATGGAACGAGCGAATATGAAGTTTTGAACCATGAAGAAGATCATCCTAGAGATACCGAAGACGCAGATGAAGAAGAAATGCTTGGTAGGCTCATTTTGACTCATTTCAAATAGATTTCCTTATTTTAACTTATTTTCCTAATTTTAAATTGATCCTTTATCGTGAAATTATTCCCTTCACTTTTAGAATGATCTTCTTCGAAGGTTAATTTGAGTTTGGACTTTTAAATTTACTTTGGCTTAAAATAAATTCCTTATTATAAGATTTACTTTAATTGCTTAGAAGGGTAATATTAATGGAGTCTTTCTGGTATAGAAAATGGAAAAGCCGACGTGGAGCCTAAGAATTTGTTTGGCTCGGCCAAAGATGCTGTGTTAAGCATCGTGAAGAAAGCAGCCGAAGTTTTGGTGAAAAGTCACCATTCGTCCAATCAAAGCGAGTCTCAACTGTCACCGGAAGTAGGTCCCCTTAGCCTCGAGTCTTCAGCCTGCCTTTCTCTCAATTACGTTCCCATCTGCCCCAACTGCTCCTCGGATTTGCTGTACCAAGTCACGCAAGTCTTGGAGTGCCAAGAGGAACTCTTGGTGCAACTTTCTCACACTTTTCAACCATGCACGGTGAGCCGGTCCGTGATGAAAGCGCGGTTTATGCAGGTCGTGTTTGGCAAACACGTCTTACTCGCTTTCTGCAACTACGCTGGCTATCAACCGGAAGTGGTTGTTTCCGTTTGGCAGTATTTGGAGGAAATGGACCCAGATACGACCCTAAATCAATCCATTAAAGAGGAAAACTGGGAAGAGAATGCGAGTTTACTCACGAATTCAGCGATTTGGGCTCAAGAAGGCAATATAGAGGCTCCATCCCCTACGTTGATGCCTACTTCGACCGTTCCGGTGGTTCTGGAGCCAAGTCTGGCAACTACCAGCCCGGAATTGGCGAAACTAGCCACGCTTAACGTTTCTGAGATGAGTTTGGATCGATTGTTGTCGGAAGTGGCGGATTTGGTGGCCACGCCTACCGAAGCCACGCCGACAGAAGCCCCTCCTTTGGAAGATACCAAGGGCGTTAACTTGGCATCCGTTACGTCTGGGGGAGCGGGACAGAAGGAGTCGGTCTTTATGCGGTTAGCCAACAGGATAAAAGTAAAGCTTCTTTTTCAACTTTTTTTTGGGGGGTGTAGGGGTCATTTGATGTTAGTTGTGAATTTTGGGGTTTTAAAGAAAATTAAATTAATCTATGGCGTTTTTTGTTTGTTGTTTTTAGGCCCTGGAGCGTAATATGTCATTAAGTAGTCAATATTTAGAGGAGTTGAGCCGGAGATACAAACGCCAAGTGGAAGATATGCAGAAGACGTTAAACAGGACGTTGTTAACCTTGAATGAGACCCTAAAACGGATGGGTGAGCAGGAAGAGCGTCATTTTGGCTCAAATTTGGTCTTGCAGAAGCAATTAGAAGCTATATCTTTGCATCTGACCTCCTTAGAAGAGGAAAAGGAGAACGTACGATGGATGGTAAGACTGCTAACTTACTGGAAGCTTTTTATAAAGTTATATAAGGATAAGAAGCTAACTTTGTACTTTTTATTGTTTGTTTTAGGTGTTCCAAGGGCACGCCTTCCTAGCAGTGGTAGAAGTGGTTACTGTTTGTCTCGTAGGATGGATTTGCTTCAGGAAAGTGAAAGCAGTGAGTCCAGTTAGTCCTACAATCCACTGGCATACTCCCCAACCTTCCCCTGACAAGCTAAACGACCGACCCTTGTTGGGAGAGCGTTCACGAGTGGAAGATTTACTCAACAGTACTTCAGGTAAATTTCTAGGTTTTATACTTTGCGTCTTGATGAATTGTTGTTATATATTATTAATTACTTCGTTTTTTAAACTTTATTGAACGATTTTTAACTTTGTATTTACAGATAGTACTTCCTTATTGTCTGTGACGTTGCCTTCAATGACTCTGATGGACTGTATAGACTGTTCTCCTTCGCCTAGTTTAGCTTCAAGCTGTGATTCGGCCTTTAGCAATCCAAAAGGCAGTCGTGAGACAAGCCCGAGTAGGGAACCGCCTTCTGAAACATGGCAAAAGCAACATAGACGTAAAAAACGAGAAGGAAAACGCTCCTTGCCTAATTTGATGACATCCCAAGAGCTCCAGCAGTTAACAGGACCTAACGCAGGCATTGGGATGAAGAGAAGTCCGTCGTTTGCGAACGGCGAGACGAGTAGTAGCTTCGCGAAAAATCGAATCTTGCCAATGGGAAGTAAAGGGAAGCTGAAATCGGATAATTGGGCATGGCATGCAAAATTGTCGCAGAAATCGCCTGAGATAGAAGTGGGGATGGTCGTTGGAGGCAATTCTCTTATCGTTGGACACTAAAAAAATTCGCGATTTTGGAACCCGTTGTTGGGTCCTAGTCTGGAAGCAGTGGAGGAGTCAGGACAATTTCAAATGTCGAGTTTCTCGGAGGGCTGTTCCTTATTATTATTATTTTTTTAAATGTAAAATCCTAGCATTTTTGCTTGATTATTGTAAGGATTGCATGGAAATTTGTTATGTGTAATGTTCGTTTTTTGTTAGCGATGACTTGGACGCGTGAATAATTGAGTTGACTAGGGGGGCACCAGGCTTTGCCAGTTGCTTTTTCTGTGATACGCCTTATGGAGACGAGACTGACGCTGGAGAAATATAGCATATAGTACATGGCTTTCACACTTGTTTTTGCTTAACGTTTTTATTTATTTATTTGTTCCAAGAAGGTTAACGACTAATTTGCGATTCACCGTTATCGTATGAATAAGAAAAACATGAGAAGGAATCTAAAATGACAGTAGTTGGAATCACGTTAAAACCAGTGTTCTGGAACTTCCCGGAAAAGTCCGATCCGTTCCGCTCCGCTCCGCTCTTCTGGGCGGAACGGGAACGGAACGGCGTTGCACCGAATGTGGCAGGGAACGGAACGATTTTTTCGGAAATTTACCATTCCCATACCACGCCATCTAGTGGCTAGGCAATCTAGTGTTTGGGTTGTCTAGTCGCCACACTTCGAAACTTTTTTAGTTTTTTTTAATTGTTTTCCATAAAATTATCGGATCTTTGAGCGGAACAGATCTGGAACGGAACGGATCTTTAAACTGGGGGCGGAACGGCCGTTCGGAACAAGTTCTTTTGAAAATTTTGCCAAAATAGAACGGAACGGAGAGACAGAAGTTGACCGAAGAACGGTAGAGAACGACGTTCCGGAAAAAAAGAAGTTCCGAAACACTGGTTAAAACGAGATCAATAGAGAAAGTAAAAAAAAAATTGATACAATTGTTTAATTGTTATAGTACCAGTTAAAAGTTAATTTAAAAGTTACAAGTCTCAGGTAAATAAAATTTGATTAGAGCACGCAAATTTGCGATTTTGCTTTTACGTGTATATTGGAAGATAATTCGCATTTTAAAATCAATCATAGGAAATTCCTAGGTGTAGTTTCTTTCATATTTATTATTGGCTACATTACTGCCAAAGAGGCTTTGTTAAATCTTTTACAGTTTTTACGAAAGATTATTTACCTTCCAAATTCCCATACTATCGCGCTACGGAAAGTTTTACAAATCGAAATCGTGAAATTAATGAAATCGAACTGCGACGCTAGCTTCCCCAATTTTCGTGTGTCCTTAGCAGTGTTCTGGATCTTTTTTAAAAGATTACATCAGATCAGATCAATCGGCCATTTTTTATCTGATCGGCGTTCACCTAATTGGCAGTGATCTGATTGATTTTTTCAGGAAATTTACCGATCCCGACCGATCCAAAATCAGGCCGTCTAGTGGCCATCGTTCGAAATTTTTTCTATTCTGTTTACATAAAATGATCTGATCTTTGTCCTGATCTGATCGATTTGGATATTTTTGATCGGATCTAAATTTTCTGAAGTTTTGCAACTTTTGATCTGATCGGGTTGACAGAAGTTCAAGACGATCGGAAATGATCTAAGATCACACAAAAAGCATCAATCCAGAACACTGGTCCTTAGTTGTTTACTTTGTTATTGGAGGCGGTTCTGTGTGTTTACCTTTGTGCGTAAGTAAAAGGCGCGTGATAACATTCGGAATTAATTGTATTAAAAAGAACTAAGTCAATTCTATACATCACGTGAATGGCTTCATACAAAGATAAGTATGTACAAATTAATTTCCTATTTATCCCTTTTTACTAGTAAAAGTATTTATGTATATTATTTGTTGCATTTTTAAAGAGTGAAGCAATTGCAAGCCATTCTGGGAGAGGACATTATCAATCTCCAACAACTCAAAAACTTCAGCTACAGATCAGGTTAAATGAATAAAATAGAAACTACTAAATCCTCCTCTTCTAAATATAATCAGTCTTTTAGTTAACATAGTAGACTAATAATCAAAACTATTAATTCAGGTATACCAGATGAGCCTGGTTTTCGATCGTTGGCTTGGAAACTGCTCCTCGATTACTTACCACTTGAACATAGTACATGGAAAGGTCTACTCTTGAAGAAAAGACAACTTTACCATCAATTCATAGGTTAAATACTACCACCAAGTTTTACTTTTAAGACGCTTATTTCCTGAGTAAAACTCTTTTCGTTAGAAATTAATTTCTTGTACAATTTCAAAATCAGTTTTAAGGTTCAGTTAACCGTTTTTTTCTCTTGAAGCTTCTGAAAAGAGTTTATTAACGCGTTTCTATGTGTACAGAAGAGATGGTGGTTACGCCCTTGGGCAGTCAGCTACCAGAATCAAACCGAATAGATGTAACTTTAGCGGATCATCCTTTAAATCCTAATCCCGAAAGTAAATGGCAAACGTTCTTCAAGGACAATGAAGTTCTCTCTCAAATCGATAAAGACGTACGGTAATGAAATCCACCTATTCAAACTCTAAAGAAAATATAATTACAAATTTTTTGTATCTTTTTTAGACGTTTATGTCCCGATATTTCCTTCTTTCAGCAAGCTACAGATTTCCCTTGCCAAGCAATAGTCAGCGAAGGCAATGGAGAAGGCAAACGCTTACACCAGCGAGTCCAGCACACTGCCTTATCAGCTTCAAACGTCCAGCGAAAAGGCTTAGGCATTAGCAAAGTAAATTTTCCGTATATCATCACGTTAATGCATATTAATTTTACATATATTCTTTTTCGTTTTTTAATTCTCCTGTAGTTATTAGCGTGCACAAGGAAACAAGCTGCAGAGGACTACGTCCCTTTGCCACCTGGTCATGAAGCTCACTGGGAAGTTATCGAGCGGATTCTGTTTATTTATGCGAAACTTAATCCTGGACAAAGTTACGTCCAAGGCATGAATGAAATTATTGGACCAATTTACTACGTTTTTGCTTCAGATCCTGATCCGACTTGGAGAGGTTTACCCCGCTTTCTAAAACTTAATCTTCTGCAACTCGTAATTTTTCACATTTAATTTAGAGCATGCTGAGGCAGATTGCTTCTTTTGTTTTACTCAGTTAATGAGTGAAATTCGAGATTTTTTCATTAAAACCCTCGATGAGAGTGAAACTGGTATTAATGGTATGATGGATAAGCTAATGGGGCGTCTTAAAGAGTGCGAACCCCAAGTATGGAATCGATTACGTCAGCAGGAATTGGAACCCCAATTTTTTTCGTTTAGGTAAAAAATCATCTTGTGCGGATTTCATTGCTTTTGAAAAAAATACTTAATCGAATAAATTTCTTTAGGTGGATTACATTGCTCTTATCCCAAGAGTTTAATTTACCTGAAATTTTGCGGATTTGGGACTCTTTGTTTGGCGATACTCACCGTTTCGATTTCTTACTCTACGTTTGTTGTGCGATGATGACGTAAATTTCGTTAAAAATAATTAGTAAATAAGAAGAAAGCTTATTAAAAACAAATCTTGGGTTATTTTTTGTTTAGACTCATTAAGGATCGGTTACTTAACGGTGATTTCCCTCATAATCTCAAGCTCCTCCAGGTTCGTACTTCCAAGTACTTCCTTTTTACCTACGTTCTAAGTTTAATTTTTCATAAAATGATACAGGTTGACAAAATCTAATTAATGAAATCTGATTTAATAATGTATTAAATTTAGTATACGTTATTAATATTGTTCTTTACGTTACAGAATTTTCCTATTATGGACGTGCATATCATCCTAGATTGTGCCAATCAGCTACGATTGGCCTCAAAATCGACCTAAGGTTGTCTCTAATGGTCACCAAGTGCCTCGTCTTCCTAATTTTTCAAAAACCGTTTCCCTTTTTCGCTAAATGTAATTTAAAAGCATGATAAGTTTTCCTAAAGCAACAAAACGTCCCATTTTGCGTCATTCCTTTTTTTCGCCCGCATTGTTGTATCGTGGTTGCTTTTTATAAAAAATCTCGCTTGTCCATATTCGGAAACTGATCCGTGAAGAAAAAAGAGATAAGCAAAAAGTAAAAGTCCAAGAAATGAATAAATCCGGCATTGAAAATCAACTTAATCATTCTTATACCGCCACATTGGTTACCAGCAAGACACACACAAAAAAGAAAAAAAATTCGTTCGGATAAACATACAATAGGCACAGAAAACAACGTCGTCACGGCTGAGCTGACCGAGTCCCCCGATCGGATCTCGCGGTATAAAGACTTAGACACACAAAACAGACACTTTTAGCAATATGATCAAAGTCAAACTCTTGGGAAGCTTCAAATCGTGCTTGAAGAAGAAAGAAGGGGGAAACAGTTGTTGTAATGCCCATCATGACAAGCCGTGGGCGCCGGTTGCCGGTTTTTCACTGTACCTGGGTGCCACACATACACAACCCCCTGCAGTGGCCTCATCAATAGGGCTAATTGACCTGACGGCTCTCTTCACGTCGCCAACTCAAACATTTCCTTTCCTCGTCTACCTCTTTTCTCTCCTACTCGAGTAAATATATATATATATATATATATATATATATATATATATATATATTTCGAACTGCATGAGAAATCAAATTTTTGTTAAAATTGACATGGGGTGAAGTTTGCGGTAAACTACTAATTATGTATTAAATGAGTATCGTAGATACTCTTTGGTTAGCTACGGTGTTGAATTGTGTGAATTCGAAGTGAGTATATGTTTGAGCAGAACGTGAATTAAAAAGCTTAACCGTGTTTAAACTGATGGGAGTATACGTAAAAGGATAATTTCCAATTCAAATTAACCTTAATTTTCATATTATTGTTGGTTAGATGCATAATAAAATCTGCCAATTACATTCGTAATGTCTTAGCTATTTGCATGCAAGTGAACTACGGTCACACGCTCGGTGACTGTAATTCCGACTTAGAGAAGCTTAAGCCTAACTTCTAGAGGCTTATGAGTAAACTCTACGCGCTTATTTAACCTAGTTCAATAGGAATCTTAACATTGTAGCCAGTCTTTCAAATATCAAGTTTCAAAATTTCCATAAGACTTCGATTTAAACATTGAACCTTTCAAAAATTTTGAACATCTTGAAGTGCGTTGCTTTTGCACAGGTTAGATAACTTTTACTTGGATATTTTTTCAATGAGTTTTTTTTGTCAAATTTATAATGGCATTTAAGTCCACTGACAGTAAGAGAGGAAAAAGAAGAAAAAAAAAGGAAAAAGCTGGAAAGTATAATTATTTCTTCCGGTCGTCTGGTTTCTTCCAAGCTTTTTAAAAATAAAGTAGCAAAGAAAGAGCATATAAAGAATAATAAATTTGATGATGACTTGAGGGAAACAAGTGCCATGCGCAAAAGTTTCCGTGGGGAAAAAGGAGCGATTTAGGGAGCCGGGAGAACCAATGAAAACGACGCGTCTCGGTCACGCATCGGTGAGAAACAGATGGAAAAGGATCGTGAGCACGATCATGGAGCCATTGAGAGACAATCTGTGCCCTTTTCGGTCCGCCCTTTTCAGTTCTACAAACGCAGCTTGAAGCTTACTGCGCAACGTAAGCCCCGCCCATTTGTATACTCCGCGGTATACCCATGTGTGGAAAAGACCCACACCGGATGTTTCTTCCTTAGCTGGCAACTTTTTGGCAGTCAACCGCTATAGTCTAACCCTGCAACGTTATTCAAACTCCCTTTCAAGCGAAAAAAAGGAAATTAACGGAAATCTCAGAAATTTACAAAGTGGCCTCAAGAAATTCAGATATATTAGTGTTTACAATTTCACTACAATGGCGAATTCCGTCAGTGCATCCCCACAGTGCAACACCGCGTTAAGGAGTATAATTTCGCCCGTGGCCATTAAAACAGAACCTATGTTAACCACCGATTCGTGCGCTAATAGTCCGTGTACCACCGAATTACTCCTACCGGAAGATTTACGTACGAATTCCGCTTCTTCCTCGGTGACGTGTAGTTCTTGTGGCGAAACCATCACAGACAGGTTCCTAATCCAGGTACTTAACCACTTAACTTCGATTGAACCTTTGACGCTTATATATGTTAATTTTCGCAATTAGAGAGTGATTCTTATTTGACTTTGTAGAAATGCTTAAAGTTTATATTCCTGTGTTTTTTCTGTGTATGTGGTTCTTATATGTTCTTGATATGTATGCTATGCTTATGTTTTTGTAAGTTTGAATTTTGTTAATCTATTTTGTGCTTTTTTAGTATTTTATATTATCATTTTATTCGCGTGAATTATATTTTAAAACTTTTTAAGAGAGTTATGTAGGAAATTTTGTGAGCGAGATTGTTAATGAAGGATTTCTTTGTTGGGCGTGGGCAAGGTAAGCGGCAGCGGGGGTTGCTGGCATGGTTCTTGTTTGCGTTGCTCAATTTGCCGGACACCTTTGGACGCTCAACCGTCTTGTTTTCTACGTGCTGGACATGTTTACTGCAAACAGGACTATAATAGGTAACTATACAGAATTTAAAAGGCTCATTACAACCTCTAAGACGCTTTTCTCGAGTTCTTTCTCAGCTTTACCATGTGGAGCTTCATTTCTTAGATTTTCTTTCTCTGTAGTTTGCATTTCGCAAATTATTTTTGAGATATTCACCATACTTCCAAGATAAAAACTTAAACACTTCGTAAACTCTTGATATCTATTTCAGAGTATTATAAATATAATAGAAAATAAGAAAATATAAATAAGACAAAAATGCAGTGAAAGCGACAATGTGTGTGGTCTTAAATACGTTTTGTTGACTTAAACGTCAAGTCTCTTTTCTTGTTCCGCTTCTTCAACACATAATAGTAATCTAAATAGTGTCCTTTGGGCTCCATTGTGTGACTTTTTAAAAAATACCTGAAACTGTTACTGGTTTCTGACGTTAAGCTTTTCTTTCGGGGGGTTTCTTGCGTTCTAAAGGACGTTTGGAGCGCGTTGTGCGCGATGTGGGCGCAGTATTTCTGCTACGGATTGGGTTCGCCGCGCTAGGGAACACGTGTACCATTTAGCCTGCTTCGCATGTGATGCTTGTCGACGACAACTGAGCACCGGCGAAGAATTCGCGCTCCATGAAGGCCGAGTCCTCTGCAAGGCTCACTACATGGATGGCATCGACGCTGCCGACGCCACTTCCTCCGACGGTAAGTCGAAAAGCATCACATTATTACGTTCTTACGAAACTATTTTAACTCGATTAGACTACCTTTAAATATAATTTATTTAAAACGTTATGCAATAACTATTCCCATGAATACTTTATAAATTGAGTACTAATCATTTCGTACGTACGAAATTCTAAGCTCCTAAATTCTAATCTTACAAGTATTAAGACTCATCTTCCACGTACTTCTTCAATACAGTCAACTAAGTATAAAGACTCGCTGTGCAGAAAATAAAGATAGTTAAGATTCCAAGTCGAATAGAAGGATTTTTTATAATCCCACAGTTTTTAACGTTTCAAGGCTAGGACCATAGATTGTAAATCACAATGGGATTTCAAGTTGAAATTTCAATGTGATGATTTTTTTTAAGTTCATACGTTATTGGATTTGTCATTAAATGTACTACAAATTTGCTTCAATTCCTTTCAAATTGATTCCCAAGAGTATGTGTCCATTGTGTAGCAAAAAAAAAATGCCAAACAAAATCTCAAAAAGGAGACTCGAGATCATGCGGTGGTCTTTACAACTAAAGGAGTCTGCGTTAGCGAAATAAATAAACCGAAAATGACATAATAACAACCTGTTTTGGGCCCATAATTTCCTCCCCACTGCGCTTCTCTTTTTTTCTTTCTTTTTGTAGAGTTTCTTTTCTTCCTTCACAGACTCTTTTCAAGTCTCCTAACCTCAAGTGGCTTATGGCTAACACCATCCGAGTTTTGTGAACCCTTAAATCCCCCTTGTATGTGTGTGAAACCTCCTTAAAACCGCGCCAAAAACCAGTCAAACCCGCAATGGGACTATAGACCATAGCTAATGAAGCAATACTATAGAACATGGGATGTTGCTGCCTGCCATGTTCATGTTCATTGCTATACGACCACGAGAGGAGAGACTACGAGTACACGAGTTCATAAAGCATTGACTTGCTACACAAGGCCCACATTCTAACTCTCTTCTCTTTCTGCTCTTTCTATGCTCTTGTAATGTGTCACCCCCTTCAAGAGCGCCAAAGCCAAGTCCCTAAATCAAGTCTTTGTTGGGGATTATATACACCTTTTTCACAAAACGGTTCTTATGGGGATTTGGAATCTTAACCAAAAGCTTTTCCAAAGGTTACTTTGACATCCTCCCCTTTCAAAACTATATAGACTCTCCAAGACTTTTCTCTCTTTCTTTCTTCCTCTTTCTCTCTTTCTCGCTCTATCACTTTTATTTCTCTTATTTCTTCACGGACTCTTGGTCATCTTTTTGCCAAATAATATGGGAGAAGGTGCCTAATGCAGCGGGGGATCATTGCTGGGGCTCATTGTCGCCCATGTTGCACGTTTGCTTTGCCGCTCGACATGACGAATGAGCGCCGCTTTGTCACACGTCTCGGGTCTTATATGCCAACCGCAACAAACTTCTCAAAGAAAGAACGTAGATATAACTAAACCTAACGCCATTTAGATTACACATAGTTTATGTACCTGCTTTGCTTGCATATTTGTTGGGGGGAGACACGACCGCAAAAGCCACTTGAATAACATTCCTTGCCCGCATTCCTTGGGCCAACATCATCAAACATCATTAATAGTCCGGCCAACAGTCACAAAGATCACACATCTTTAACTTTTCAAGCGATCCATATTGTTTATAAGACCCGTAAATATCAAACCGTTTCTACTTCAACTGACAACAATGAAAAAAGTCAAGTTTGCTTGTCGGCTGCTACAATGAAAAATGCTTCCAATGTGACGCCATGCGTCCATAGCAGGCAACAATGAAAAAAAAATCGTATTTTCCTACACTGCATAAATAAGGTTTCAGCGTAGTTTTTATACCCAAGACAATTGTTAATTTACATGCACAATTGTAAATGTAAAGTTACGATGAAGATCAACGGTGAAAACTAGTTATTAGCACTAGCTTTACTTAGTTCATAATCGTATAGCGTTAAATATTGATTATAACGTCTTAATCGAATCAAATCAGTTAACAAACAAAATTAGTTGTTAAGAAAATATATTTTTTAAATTTAAATCGTTTCTAAATGTGTGAATATATCAATTGTAAATATTCGTTTTAAGATTCAAGCGTTATAATCATTATGGTTGCAATAGAAACGGATCCGGAAGGTAGTGGTCGAGGAAAATGTAAACGTGTGCGAACAACGTTTTCAGAGGAGCAATTGCAGATCCTGCAAGCGAACTTCTTACTCGATTCCAATCCGGATGGTCAAGATTTGGAACGGATAGCCGCCTTAACGGGTTTATCCAAACGCGTCACGCAAGTTTGGTTCCAAAACATGCGGGCTCGGCACAAAAAGCACGTTAACTCCAACAACAACCACCCCAACACTTTATCAGCTAATCCCCAGAGCAAAAACTCGCATTCTGGAACGCGAAATCGGAGTACTGGCAACAACCAGGGCCACCATAACGTACTGGCCGAGTCAGAGGGTTTGAATAGCCATGGCAACGGACCCACTAAACGGTTAATCGATTCCGATCCTCAGCACGCTTACAGTCTACAATTCCTTTACTCGTACAAAATCCAAGGTAACAATCTGAATACGACCGCAGAATAACCTGAATCGAAACATGCTCAACATTAAAAAGAGTTGTTTTAGATGAAAACGACGGATCTTCTTCTAATGACAGCGGTTTGAGATCGATTAGAGGCCCGGAACTATGAACATATCGCTACTGAACCTTGTGGCGTCACCGTATCCGCAAAAAGTTCCCGGATTCCAATGGCAATGTTTCCTCCCTTTGAAATCCTTTGAAAGCTCTGACCATTAAAAGAAAAAGAAGAAACCCAATGAACTAGTCTTTCTGTCTAAACTTTCTTTGGATTTGACCTAAAATGAATCTCTGAACTTTGTGAATTATTTTTCTTCCATGATGGAAGAATGTTATTTCTTGTACAAGATCGTGTAAATACAACCGACTTAAGTGAAAACCCATTGTTTCACTTCTTAATAGAATAAAACGTCTACAATGGTACAATAACGTTAGATTTATTTTACGTAATTTGCTTTAAAGTGTCACAAAAACAACACGGCTTATACTACACCTTTCTTTGCCAGTATACCATATTTATTGACCCGTTTCGGAATTTTACACTGTAAATTAAAGATCCTCAACATTTTTATCTAAATTGTACCTTTACATGTATTTACAGTCATTCGGATTTCATTGCTGCCAGTGAAGGTCTAACATTAAAAGTTTCATAACTGGCTAAAAGTTCAAAGCTTCAAAAGATTTCCTTTCCCAATGTTCAAAGTTTCAGTTACTAAGAAATCTCTTGAGGAATTACAACAAAACGGAACGAAACGGAACTAAAAATAAATAAATAGTGTCTCCCTCAACAAAAAAAAGAGGCTTTAAAATCCAGAAGACGATCATGACCAAAAGGCCACAGCAAGATGACTACCACGGCAGGTAGAATATAATAGGCTTGGATGACTC
This sequence comes from Lepidurus apus apus, assembly GCA_022832285.1. Taxonomy (NCBI): domain Eukaryota; kingdom Metazoa; phylum Arthropoda; class Branchiopoda; order Notostraca; family Triopsidae; genus Lepidurus; species Lepidurus apus. The sequence continues at coordinate 66,153 of JAGJRO010000198.1, read as the reverse complement.
TGCAACTGGAGTATATCAAAGCGAGAAGAGGGTTTATGCTCATAGTCCTATAGTTGTGTGTGGTATATTCCCTTTTTTTCTTTTTTAGTTCTTAGCTCAGCTCTTTTGTTACGGTGCTAACCCAAATTCAGAGTCTAAGCAAAACGTTTGGTCACGTTCAGGGCGTGTGGAACTTTACTCTCTTCCCAGAGAGAGAGAGAGAGAGAGAGAACTTTCATTGTTGCGGGCAAAACGGGGCAAAAAGCTATAGATGCTCAAACCTTCTTATTTTTCCACTACCAAAGAAAAATAGCTTTTCATGGGGTGAAAAAGTGGAAAATGGAAGGAAAAAATTAAAACTGTTCAAAAATAACATTCCCACATCTTTCCAAAAAAGAAATAGAAAATTCCGTTGACTTTCTTAGTACAAACCTCTGGGGTTGGTCCAAAATCATCGTGGAAGAATCATTTTAGAAGATTTGTAACCACCGAGATGCAAGTCTCCGATAAGAATTTTTTCCTTAAACATTGAAGAAAGGAGATTCCAAACAGGTAGGAGGGTATGAAGATATAAGTTGGTGGTAATCTTCGTGATGGAGGCGTGATTGACGTTCATTTATACTGTTTTATGGGGCTTCTTGTTTCTCATTGTTGTTGAAAAAATATCCATTTTAAGCCAAGATAGTCAAAACGAGATCCTCAGATCTCAAACGCTGATACAGAACGTTTAAAGGGGGTTCTGGAACGCCTCTTACTACTAACCCGACCGAAACGCATTTCACTCCTGTAATTTACGACAGTGATGAGATACATTCTTCACGTCAACCAAAAGCATTCCTCCCTTCTTTCAAGGGTGAACCGAATTTGCGTAGTCAATTTGCCTCCACGCGGAAGTATGAAAAGAGATCAAGATTGTAAAAAGACGTAACCAATTATTAGAGCACATCGTCAGCCGTTGACAAGCTGTAGTGAACAGTGAACAAGAGGAAAGGAAGGTTACAAGGGTAATGACAGGGGTGAAGGGTGGATGCCACGCGACCTCAAGTTGAACCCACCCCCGTAGTTCAGAGTCAATCATCCTCGATAATGCAGGGAAGGCAAAAGGGGAAATCGGGGAAAATCAGGGCTAATTTGGGGAACGCGACGCGTGCCGATAATCATAGCCCAACCTCCCTTTCCTCACAATGTTTATCCTCCAAAAGGAAGTTTTACCAATCCCCCAAAAAAGTTAAATAGCATATGCAGCCGAACAGACTAAAGTAAATTTCACATAGTTAGGAAATTCATTGTTGCCTAACAGTGAACGCAAAAGAAGCGTTCTATATGCATATGCACACTACCCAATATCACATATATCTATATGCACACTACCCAACTTGAGCCGCTGAAAGTTTGAAGAGCGAACCTAAGTTAAAAAGAAGAGGAATTCATTGTTGGCCAACAATGATAAACATCAATTCTTCATTTTTGGATAGGAGGAGATCATTTTTTCATTGTCGAGCATTCTCAAATATTGTATGAGAAGGTTTCAGAATTGAGAAAAAATTAAACGGCGTTGTGGGAGGGAGGGTGGTTGGGGTAGGGGTTGAAAGTTGAAGCAACAATGAAAAGGAAATTTAAGGTTTTAAGAAAGACAAGACCAGAAATACGTTCTAGTCATGCTTCTCATCGATCATCGTTTCATTGTTGCAGTCAAACAGGACGATATCCCACCTCATTTAGAACTTGATAGAGCATATGTTAAGCCAGTAAGTTTCACCGAGGGTGGAGGGTGAGGGGTGGTTTATATATATCGGAAGCTCCCCGGCAAGAAATAGGGAAAATTCTGTGATGGATATGACTACATTTCCGGACAGTCTTCCTCTTTTACTACATGTATAAATTGCACATCACCAGTAGGTGGTCTTCTCACCTGAGTTCTTCTGAAACTGAAAAAGATTCTAACTCAGTCATTCTAGTCGTTTTAAACCTTTAGCATATTTAGTTCAACCTTCCGTTCAAAGTTAAAGTTCAAAGTCAAAGTCAAAGTCATTTCAGCTCAACATCAAAGGAAACACTCAATCTGAGTTAAATTACTTTTAGTCCAAATGACGTCATAATTTTTAATTGGAGTTTAATACAGCCCCAAATCTATATCCGAATCGTGGAAAATGAAATAAAAAAGATACAGTAAGAGCTTCAGGCGTATAGATATAGTTTTACTCTGGAGTTTAACATCAAAGTGTTGTCAACTTCTATACCTTCCAAAGTTTCAGACTTTTCCGAATTAAATTATTAGGATTGAACAAAGCGAAGAACATTCTTCCAAAACTGAACGAATATATACATGAAAAACGAAGTAATACAAACATGAAACGGTAACTATTAGCGAATCTGGAGAGTTTAAAAGTTGTATAATAATTTAAATAGGCTTATTTTAGAGTTCAAAGGATTTTTAGGTATATAAGCTCATACTTCTAAAAATTAAACTCAGTCTTCTTCCAAACCCAAAAAATAGTCATATAAAACACCTTAGCCACGTCATCGATCAATATCAGAGTCGACGTGGGGAAAAGCTTGAGAACCTCGGAAGTCATGTTTGGAAAAGCGAAAGGCAAGAGGTAAAAGGAGGTGTTTCCAACCAATGCGCAATGGTGATGGATGGAAGGCACCATTTCCACTCTCTCCCTTTGCCACGCAATCCCGTCTATGTCTTCTAAAATTCCGCATGCACACACCTGTGTTAAACTATTTGGATTTCAATAATAACAACCGTAATCCTTCTCTTTTTCTCGCAAGTGTGATATATTCCCCTTTCTTCGCACTCTTTTCTATATAGATTTTTTTCTGTTAAAAATCCAAAGAAGAGAATAGGACAGATGGTAAACGGTGGTGATAGGGGTTTTTTAATCTCCTACTTTTGCTTACAGCTTACTAGCTTTTAACACGAGCTGTGGGAATCAGGGTGGCTATTGTTAGAGCTTGAGTGATGTCGACAAGTAGCGCTAATTTCAAGAAAACTTGCTCTGAAATGAAGTGAAAAAAAAAATGAATCGAAAAAAAAGGCTTTAGAATTTTCAAAAAAACTTAACTTGTTGACGATAGCCTTTTGGGTCGGAATGAAATGATTATTATACCATTAGGTGGTAACACATTTTTATTGCAGGCCACCCGCACGGGACGGGTATAGTAGTCATTGTCATTGTGCATTGTGGTTTGTCGGCATGGTTATGATAATTGTTAGATACCACGCTGTAAGATTTTGCTTCTGCATAGAGAGAAAAGGATAAAAAGGGTACAGAAAGAGTTAGGGCTAAGGGAAGCACAGGTGGTAAAGTTTTGAAGCTTTCGAGGGGAATAAGGAGAGGCGGACAAGTGTGTGTGCCGTTGATACCCCTTACTGGGACCTCCTCCGATTTCTCTAATTGAATTGCGCGCTTCCCAATTAAGCATTTGAGTTCAAACCGTTTCGGCACCCTTTTTCTTTTCAAATCCTCCAGACTCTCTTCTTTTTTAAAAATTGCGGAAGATTCGGGCTTGTCGCTTTTCTTCTGATGTACGATCGCAAGAATATAGAAGGCTTGAATTTACCGGAGGCAAATCCTTATAAACATTGCAGTATTGCTGTTTTAACAAATTATTTAAGAATTTTCTTATTACTCCAGACCCCAATTTACTCCGAATTTACTTCCGATCTCAAAGACTTTTGTCAAACTTTACTTAACTGTTAATTTATTCATATTTTCAAAAATAGAGAGAAATCAGAAAAAGAAGAAACCCAAGTTCTTTTACAATTTCTACCGAAATTTTAGCTTGATTTATTAGTGTAATTTTGCTGTATTTTTTTATTACATTTTATACTATATTTTTCTATCGCAATCTTTAGTTAACTTAAACTTGAATTTTAAAGATTGCTTTGCCTTATAACTTTGCATTCGTCTCTATGTAATTTTGTCCTAAATTCTAAATTTCTAGTTCTTCACTTGAAACTTGTGTTATGGTTTTCCTTTTAAAGCTTTACGACAGAAGTTTGCCTATAAAGTTGGTAAGAAAGTCATTGGAGGTAAAAATATAGGAGACTTGTTTGTGGGGCAACTTTCGTCTTTTCCTTGAATGTGCTGAGCTTTTGCGCCATAATAGAATCAAGACCTCAGTGAGCATGAAAAGCAGCCTTGATTTTCCACCACAGGCCGGGAGTAGAGGAAGGAGGGTTATCTAGGGTGTGCTGGGGTGCATACGCAATTATAGGCCCATTACCGGATCACTGCCAAACAAGAGGAAGGAAATTCTAAATTTCGAACCAAGAATACAGAGCACAACTTCTACAGAATGCCTGTAATAACCTCTACAATATTACTCCGTAAGCAAGTTCTACCGTAAGATCTTTCTTACTCAAAAGAACCCTTACAAATGGATCTCCACAGTATATTCCCAGAAATATATCGTCTCCCTTTAGTTTCTTTCATATTTTCGTCGTTGTCATTTTGTGTTTAGATTTGTACCCATATATGTAGTATCTATTAACGTGTATTTTTTGTTACACCTGATTTATCCTACTTATTACCTGTATTATCTGTATTATCGTATATATCTATAGATAATTCTTTTTAGTTGAATGAATATTGTCGCAACAACTTAAAAATTCAACGCCGAATTTTGTTTTAGTAAGTTTTCCAACCTGTTTAACAACAGCAGTTTTCACCTTTTACTGTTTGCATTTTGCATTTTTATGTGTCCTATTGTCTTACGAAAATTTCATAGTAGCATCCTTTTATAGTTTGTTTTTATCCTAAGTTTTAAAATTAAGTTAGAAAATAAATCTAAATTCTTCAATAATAAAGTATTTACCTTTACACTTTTCAGTATCAGAAAGACCAGATTTGGGAGTACTGTACGCGGAGCTCCGTTTGTTCTTGGCATACGAAGGGATCGGGATGATTTTAGGGTTTGCGGAGGTCTCACACGCCCATTGCATTGTCATGGTGAACAAGTCTTCTATCCAATCTGTTATGCTGGGCACATCCAAACACAAAGTTTCCCTTTAGGTTAGCAAGGGAGATCTCTACTACACTGTAAAAGCAACGTGTTCTCCTTGTTAGTCGCGAGCCCCCCCCCCCCCTTTTCCACCCTGGAAAGCTGAAATGATATTAACGCTACGCGGAAGCACACATCCAACAATACAATGAAGGCACAGGCCAGTCGAAAAGTCTCTTTTTACACTTGCAAAAGGGTGGGGGATGACTATACAAGACTTTCTATATAGTAACAACTAACTGAATTACACGTTGAAGGGGGGAGAGAGTTTCTTTGGAGGGATTAAGAGAAGGTCCCACCCCCACAACGTGTCAAAACAAGGCGGGCAAATGTAGTTATCTATTACCTTTGACGTCAACGACTAACAAAAACTGAAGAAAAAGAAAAAAATCACAGCTTCCTCTTTTCAAAGGGATTTTTAGCTCTTTAGATGCTTAAACCTCCCTTTTTACTTTACTCCTTTTTATGCGACAGCTCCCCCCTTAGGGGATAATAGACTTGTCTCGTTGGCGAATCCTTAAAGCGTGGATAAAAGGTTTTGGGGGTTTAATTCGAGACGAGGGAGTAAAATATGGCGTTGGCTTGCTGTGTACTGCAAATAAGGCGCAACGGTAATCCAATAATTTTCCAGACCAGAACGTGGTTTTATTGGATCAAGTGCGCCAGCAATCAGTCCTACAAGCATACTTTTTCTCAAGAAACAAAAGCTTCTACCCTTTCCATTTTGCGCTCTTTACCTTTACTAATATAGTTAGAAATTACCACAACTATTTAACTATAACTCTTATATCATATAACGACGGTCTAATATCATACTAACTTTATACGAGTTGACTGAAAAAAGGGTCTTCCATTTTGAAAAGGTAAACACTTTGGCACAACGGACTTCTATGACGCCCTTCAAAAACGTTCGCTGAACTGAACCACACAATTATATGGGTAAACCTATAGACAGCGCGCAGAACCTTCAATCACAACAAAACCGCGAACCGCAACCCATTGGAAGCCGCGAATATAGGCAATAATGATTTTTATTGTCTTATTTTAGGTTAAAAAATTTTAAATATGCAGTCAAAGTTTCGAATCGAGACTGACCAATTGGATAGTAATGGCTTCTGAAATCATGAAAACGCAATCCAAATTTCCGTATCAAAAGCCCATAGCTTGTTAAAACTGTATATACGTTAAAATTACATGGAATGCGCAATGTACAAACGATTGGAGATAGTACAGTTGGTTCAAGCGTAACCGATCTGTCAAACATAATTATACACTATTTTCCTCCTCACAGAAAGATCGATTTATTTTTATAAGCATAAGGTTCTCTCACTTATGGTTTTTAGACCATTTTACCTTTCAACTTGGGTTTCATGACTGACGGTTTGTGGACCCGATTGCTGTTGATGTGTTTCTTATGGCGAGCTCGCATGTTCTGGAACCACACCTGCGTTACGCGTTTAGAAAGTCCAGTTAAGGCCGCAATCCGCTCCAAATCTTGACCATCGGGGTTGGAATCGAGTAAAAAGTTAGCTTGCAATACACGGATTTGTTCTTCGGTAAAAGTAGTCCGCACTCGTTTGCACTTCCCTCGGCCAGGTAAACCATCAGAATCGGTATCGCCTAATGAGGGTACACACGAAAACCTTAACTTGTGAGTTTCAACCGCTTCCACCCTCAACATCTTAACAATTCTAGTCGTTGTTGCTTACCGTCAGACGAAGTAGCGTCTCCAGTGTCGATTCCATCCAGGTAATGAGCTTTGCAGAGCACTTTGCCTTCATGGAGCGCGAATTCTTCGCCAGTGCTTAGTTGTCGTCGACAAGCGTCACAAGCGAAACAAGCTAGATGATACACGTGGTCCCTGGCCCGTCGGACCCAATCCGCCGAGGAGATGCCACGTTCACAACTTGCACACCTTGCGCTGAATAATCTTCATTGAGCGGAGAAAGAGAGGGAGAGAAAGAGGGACATGTGAATTTCCTACGTGAGGGTTTCGTAAGCAATGTCTTTACTTGCTATAATCTTGTTTGCAGTACACTTGTCCGTCTTTGAAGAAACACGAGGTTTGGTCGTCTAACAATGTGCGGCACACGGAACATCGCAAGCAACTTGAATGCCAACACTGGTCACTACCACTCACCTAAAACCATTTATTCCATAAAAATTTACTATTAACTGTCTACAAATACTAGTAGAACTATAACTGAAACCGTAACTGACTTATATTACCTAATTTACCTTACTATTAAGCGAACTACAGTTGTAACAATCTACTGACTGAACTACTTCTAATTATACCATGACCGTAATAGTTAAACTACTGACTGAATTATAATAACTTAATGTAGCGTATATACTAGTTAGCTGAATGTAAGGAAGCGATCAGTAGAATGCACTAATTAGTTTTTTACCTGTAGAAAGTTTTTCATAAATTACGAAATATAACTCACAAAAAGTACCACGTATAGGTACATCTTTATTTCGTTTGATTTACAATGGTTATGTACATATAGTCAATATATTTATTTATAAGATATTACTATAATACATTCACATAATGTATTTGCTTTTAACACGGTAACTAAACGTACTATAAATAAATATGCTAATTAATTAACAAAATTCATTACACAATTAGTATGCAGGTAAATAAAAGTCTAAATATAACTACAAGTTGTAACTATGCTGTATTTCCTGTAAGTTTTTCTCTTTAAGATAAAAAAAATCTAAATAAAGTTTAAATTGGTTCAAAATGGTTAGAAGAATTAGGTTTGAAGAATTTTCACGGTAGAAATTAATGTAAACACGGTAACAATACTTATTTCAAACAATGTCCAGTCATAACATAAACTAGTTCTCTGTTGTTACCTGCATCAAGAAAGGGTCAGTAATTAGCTCTCCACAGCCGCTGCAAAGCAATGTAGCGCCCGTGGCCGCTGTTCCACTGCACCGTGTCCGTCGTTGTTCCTCCCCGAAGAAAGCCGGCGAGTCCGGCGTGAGCGGCAAGAGAGTCATAGACGAGGACACCTGGGAAGTAACAGTGGAGTGCGTTAAGATTGCTTGGCTCGTAAACTATAATACCGCATGCGGTCGAAAAGAACCCACTTGGGGTGGTCGCTCACATAAGACACACACATACACACAACTCTTAATTAAAAAACCTTTCCTTTACGCCATTTAATCGCCTTAAATTAACCTATAAAAAATTATCCATAAAGGAAGTGGTTTAGGCCCTCCTAAACCCCTTTCTCGCCTTCTTCTCTTAAACTTCCCAAATGGTTTGACCTCCCTGAGTTTTGTGTAGATTGCGAGTAATACATCTGCAATTCCTTTCGTTAGGAGGGGAAGGAAAAACTTGGAAAAACAGACAAAATTAGGATCATATCTTTAAACGTCCTTCTAGCCTTCCTTCAAACCACTATTCTGAACCCAAAGGAGGTTGAGATCATAAAGACTTGGGAACAGCTGGAATGCTCAAGGTTTGTTAGTCATTCGCGGTTAGGATTTCAATCATAAAACACCAAATAATTCGCGGCGGGGACGTCTTATGCACTTTATATCACACGGATCACAAAAAGAAGGATTTTTAACCCTCCAAAGAAACTCAGCAGGAGCTTAGAAAACCCTCTCTCTTCATCCGCCATTTTGAACCCACAAAAGGAACAACGTTGTAATTGTGAACCTTTTTGAAATAAACTGGAGGGAAAAAATTGAACTTTATGGTACAACTTGACAATGGAAATTCACTGTTGCCACTGGGTTTACCGGTCAACTGGAGAATCACGGCGGCGTTATAGCAGGGGGACGGGTGGGTTCAAAGTTAGGACTGCAAAAGGTTTCAAAAGTGGGGGGTTTGGATTGTGGGATTCCAATGGAGCGAATCTTCTTGGGAAGGCGTGAAGTGGATAATGCAGTGAAAAACCAAACTACCAACTGCCACTCGACTTGGAAGAGAAAGAAGTCACACTTCTGGGTTTCAGGTTCATAAAAGGGGGGTGCTGGAATACAGTATACATTGTATGAACCATTTGTTAAGTTACTTAGCTTTGTGGTTTTAGGGCCTATACAAGTATAAAAGTGTACAAGGCCTCTTTTCGGCTTTTGTTCCTATGGGATTGAAAAGTATGCAAAGTCAACCATGCATGTCCCGTGACATATGACCTCGTCTTTTCAGCGACCTAGAGCACCCTACACCCCACCCCCTACAGTTTGACACCTTTCCCTCGACCATCTTCTGGATTAACACATGCTTCATATTGTTTATTTCAACATTCTTGTGATTCCCATTCTACAAAAGACTCGTGAATTGAAGATTCATCCTTCGAATCCATTTAACTCTTTTTAAACCTTACTTAACTTTTCAAAACCTCAGTTGTGCACCTTTTCCTTTAACCACCTTTCATTCTAACAACATGATTCCTATCACTGAACGAGACCAGATTGTTGTAATTCACATTCTTAGCATGTTAGGAAAAGTGGTCCTTTGAACCTAACTAACCCACGTTTCTTCCATTCAACCCTTCTTGAATCCCTCCAAGCTCAAAAGTTCACATTACACCTGTTGATAAATCACAAATAATGTAACACGTTACTGACATAACTGTCATCAGGTTATCTAAACAATTCTTGATATCATAGAAGGTTCATGAAATGTTAACTCGCCTTCTCAACTATTCGAACCCTTGAACCCTCTCTTGAAGCCTTTTAACCCTAACTGATTTACACCTTTGCGTAAGAAATAGACCCTTTCTTTACGTCACTTTTACCTAGATGCGTTTGGACCAAATTTTGCGGTTTCGCGACACACTAATTCATCCATAAAACTTCTTTAACCCTTCTAAACTACAAAAAGTGTACACTATTACCACACTTGGATAATTCAACCCAACTATCGTATGCATACCCTTGCAATTCTCCTGAAACTCAACAAAAATCCAACCAAGCTTACCTGATGGTTTCCCAAGTTGACAGTATCCAAAGTCAACATGGTTTAAAGTACATAACCCCCTTTCCAACCCCCGAGATTATGTCTTCTAAACGGTCCAGAACCCACCAAGACTTAATAAACTACTTGGGGAAACAAAAAACGGGAGCACGAGCTTAACGGCCACTTTTCAACACCCTAAACCCTCCGAAAAGGTTGAAATCCCTTTAAACCCTGCAAAAAAGGGTTGACTGGTTTAACACTGGATTCTCGATTAGAAAAAGAAACTACTTAAGGCTATGTTGAAAGGCAAACTGCTCTTGCCCAAGTCATGTCGGCGACTGCAAAAGGTGGGATAAAGTGGTATAAAGTCAGGAGAAGCCACCGAAGAGCGAAAGGAGGGGATCAGGAGAAACGAGAGAGAGGGGACCAGCGAAATGAGAGGGAAAAGGGAACCTTCCCTACCCCCCCTCAGCATCCTCAACACCTTCTCCTGTCCGGCAAACTGTTCTATAAAGGTTCCATTTGGTATTCTCTCCCTGTGTCTCCTTCTGCGTTCTTATCCCGATCTCTTCGGAAGAAGGCGACAAGACTCCCTGTAGATTCCTCGCAAAGCTTCTTTTTGAGAATTCCTGCCAGTTACCTCGATTATAGAAAACCACATTTTTCACACGGTTTGGAGAAGAGGAAAGTTAAAAAAATAGTCTGGTTTGATCAGTGACGTCACTGGAAAATGATCCATAATTACCTCGCTTTTTACCTGCAGTCGATAAAGTTCCTCGTTGGCGGCGGTGTATCTGTCCGGAATTACAAGGGTCGGCTTTTTTGATCAGACACGCCCCTTTTGAGAAGCGGAGATAGATATGGAGGAGCAAAAAGGGCCACATGACATACGACGGGTATAAAAATCCAAGATGCAGTGGTTTCCTTCGGGTTTAGACTAGCGATTAACATAATGCCATATTTTCGAGGAGTTTTTTCCCCCTTTTCCGGGTCAAATATGGAAGTTTTCGTTTCACCGCAAGAAATTATCGGCTTCTTTTCGTTTTTGTTTCGTTCTTTAGTTTATTGGTATATATTTTTGTTTGTTACTTGTTTTTTCCACAACGTTTACATAGGTGGGTTCAATTGGGTTCAGAATTATCTGAGTCTTGTAACTTGAAAGGTATTGCAACACGAAATATATTTTTGCAATTAAGTTTAGCTCTCGTGCAATGTAGCTTTTATCTTTGCTTTTGTATAATCGGAATTGACAATATAGTTGCGGCAACAGGCGAGAGCCTACGCCAGCTATAATAGTAAAAAAAAAAATAAGTTTAGCATATTTGGAATGTTGAAAATATAATTCTCTGAGAATTTCAGTTAATAACTTTCTCATACTTTAAATAAAGATTTGCGGATTATTGTAACAAATATTTACAAAAAATTAATTTAAGAATGTTTTTATTGTTTAAAGAAAATAGTATTTGGTAATTTAAATGAGATTATCGAATGACTAAAACAGTAACATATCCCAAAGTGAAATATCCGGTGTGAAAATGTTTATAATTATTCAACATAATAATTAAATTAATTCTGCTAAAAATGTAAGCTTCAAAAAACCTCACAAACGTTTCACAAATGATCAATTCATTTGAGCCCGCAGTAAAATCAAGATCGAAAACAATAAAATATGCCAAACGAATCTTATATAATTTAATTGAAACATAATTTTTGTGTTGCAAAACCTTTGACAGATTAAAATTGGATTAATTAGGATCGATTGTCGAAAGTGATTTGAGAATTTGGGAGGTTGGGGGAGGGAGGGTTCAAGGAGGATTAGGGGGTGGAACACGAATCGATATGGAGAGAAATCACCTAGGTTTGTTAATAGGGAATTAACAAAACAACGAATGTTTAAATGATTGTCGTCATTGATAAACTGGGCCCCACAATTTGTGTTATTTTTCTTTAAGATTCAAAGAACATGTACCCTATTGGCAAAAAAAGGAAACAAAAGTTTTTTCACTTGAAGTTTTCCCATGTGTGCTGAGGACTGTTGACGCAAAACAATTTGGGAGACGGTGGAGGAGACAGAAACGAGGAGCGTGCGCCATCTAGTTCTTCAGCCATAAGGCTCAACCTGCGGGCGCCGGGCAAACGAAACTTGGGCGAGCCTGACGAGCTGGAATGGGGGGAGGAAGGGTTGTTGGGAGAGTTGGAAGCCGCGGAACCCGAACCCGCGCCGCAAGGCGTGGGCGACGCAGTACAGCTTCGCGAGTTATTGACCCTAGATGGTAGTACGGGACTTCCGTTGCCACCGGCAGCACCTGCGTTTTGTTGCTCTAACCGAATACGCAAATCCTGCCGACTACTACCTCGGGACATGAACTTATCAGGTCGATGGCGTCCAGATAAGGATATTGGAGGAGAAGTGTTCGCGCAATCGTCCCTTTCGCGCCGGGAAATGGCGGTATTAGTCACCGCCCGTTGCACCGAAGTGCCTCGTGGGGGCGTGCAAGTAGTAGAAGATGTTGGGGTTGGGCAACGAGTTTGCGAGGTTGGACCCAGGCTGGTTAAAGGGATCCGGTAGAGTCGAAACGGCCGTGAATCTGGATAACCTGCTGGAGAGAAAAAACCGCCTCAAATATATCTTTATTAAATCGGAAATTTCTACTATACTTCACATTTTTAAGACTTACAATTCTGGGAAAATTATAAGATAAAACGTTGAAGTAGTAACTTCAGACATAATCTTAGGTATACGCAAAAACAATCAATAATAATAACGTAGAAATAGGTAAAATAAAAATTATCTAAGCAGTAACTGAAAAATAGTAATTGCCAGAAAATTCAAAAAAAAATTTGCTGAAACAAAAATTGCAGAAATTTGCAGATAGAAAATATCGAAAGAAATAATACCATGAGGGGAAGAAGGCGGGGAAAGGCTTAAATCCCGTTCGAGGCGGTCGGGTCGGATCCTATCTCCTCGAGTTTGGAAAAATTCGGGTGCTGTAGTCGCAAAAAATACGTCGTTCTAAGAGAAAAATATCCGGAATTTAAAACGGAAAACTTTTTCCCCCTTTAAACGTACTTTGGAAGTTATGAACGAAAGGCGGGGCATAACCATGGTCTGTATGAGATTGCCATTGATCACAAGTCGTATTTCAATCGAGTCTGAGGTGAATGCTAAGATGTACGGAAACGCGCAAACTAAATCCCCAAAATATAATTTTAAAACTCTATTGTTGTTTTTACTCTTTTTTTTTTAATTTAACCTATTCGTTCCGGTACTGAATTCCAGTTAAAATCCAGCTCGCTAATAGCATTAGGCTCGTTCAGTTTTTGGAAATGACACGTATCTGTCAAGCAAACAAGGAATAAACAATTTAAATGCAGAATAGACAAATAAAATTAGATTGAAAAGGGAACTATCTTAAATGAATATTTTACTATTGAAACAAAGAAGTAGTTCAGGTTCTTCATCTTCATATACGTCGATAGCGGCGACGAGATGGGCCCATTTCCCTTCGACAGTAAACAACCTGGAAACTTCTCCAGACCGCTCGTTAATCAAATCAAACTGATGTCTGTAGCCGACACAGATTTGATTGTCAGATTGTCCACCACCAGAAGAAGGCGCCGCCGAGTCAATCAACGTCAATACCCCAGGCGGCTCACTCACTGTGAATTCCTAAACAACGCGAAAAAGGAAGGGAAAAAACGCAATAAAAACATGATGTATTAGTGGCATGATATGACTAAACCCTCCCTAAGGGTACGGAGCCAATTTACCCTCAAGTATTGAAAGCCCTCTACAGTGTCCGTGTCACTTGCAGGACACCATGCGGTCCAAGCCGCCGAGTGCCGCCATTGCAACAAAAACAGTTTCCTGCCAACAGCGACAACCTAGAAAAAAAAAATCATTATCGGTGAACCTGGTATATTTTCATTAGCTTTAGTACCTAAGATCTAGTAACTATTACACTATCATCTAAACATAAAAGTTGACAGTTATTGTTTAGAATAAATGGCTGTTTTCCTCCTCAAACGATGCACTTCCATGAGTGAAAAGAAAAGCCCTTACAATTCATCTTGATGAAGAAGATCCTAATTAAAGTTACTATAAAAAATTCAAATGAATATTAACTCATTTGATTCTATCAAATAAAAAATCAAGAGAGCTTCACTGACATTAAGTCACACTAAAGAATTCAGAAATAAACATCTAAATCCGTTAATCCAACTTGCTTAAATCTATTTGACCTATTTGATTTAAAGTAAACTATCCGTCTACCTTTAAAGTTAAGCTTCATTAGGATCTTAAAAGCATAAACAGCTTCATTAAACGTTCTTTACGATAGCATATTGAACACTATCCATTCAATATTGCCGAAGTAATAAGCCCAGAAATAGTGACATAGGGCTGAAACAGCATATTAGGAAAAACGATGTGAATAAGAAAGAGTATAGGAAAACTCACAACAGCACTAAACTTTTTAAGAAATGACATTATCAATACTTCAGTAGGAGTCCAAAAGTATTTACCATACGTAGGTGGGAACCACCAGGACGTGAGATGGAGTAAAGTTGCGTGCCCCGTGTTCGTTCCAAGCGTTGCTCCTTCAAATGACATCGTGTCAAGGCTGCCGGTTCAGATCCACACGCGTCGCACTCGAAAGACGATAATCGAAAGACATGCATGCGACTATCCCGCCCTACAATTACATCACCAAAAATTAACCAAATGTCATTAACTCCCACTCTCCATAGGCAACTAATATATAACTATAAATAAAGGAATTCTTATACCTTTGTCCGTTCTGAATAGCAAAATGCCATGAGCTTCCACCACATTCAGTTGCTTAATTTGCACCGTTTTGTCAAAAATCATACGACAACTTCCTCCATCTAAGAAAAACAACAAAGAAAGCCATTAGATTAACTAAATTTAACTCAATTTAACGTAACTAAGCTACACTCATTAAACTTAACAAAAATCAACTGAACTCAACTTGATTAAAATATTTGTTAAATAACTGAATCAGATTGACTCTATACTTCGTTGGATAATGTATCCTAACACAATTTGAATAAATTCTGAAAATTCACCTTCGACAAGAAAAACTCCATTTTCGGTCGCCAAAACCAATCGACTGTCGCACCAGGAATCGCCACACACGATTTCGTGAGTGAAATCTGGATAGAAACACTGAGGCTCCCATGGCTGTGAATGAAAAAAAAAAAAATCAAAAATATTAAGAAAAAAGTTAGTAACGCTTTACAGATCGCTTGAAGAGTCCTGTTGAGGCTAAACTCGTTGGGGCGTCGCCTTTGACTATCGTGTCTAATTTCAAAGCTTGGCCGATTCGCACAAACTCCACTTGACGCGCTTCTTCCCGTCTTCGCGAGCCACGCCCACCTTCAGGCAAAACTTCGCTAAACGCCCTTCTTTGCAATGTCTAAAAAAAGGGAAGAAATATCAGAACATATAAAAGTATTCAGAAATGAAAATATAGAAATTATATCATAACTTACTCCGCGGTTTTCGGTAATAATATCCGCGTACATATCCCGTATGAGCATATCTAACGTTCGTTCGCGTTTGTGCGCAAATATGGGCGTGTTGAAAGCCGCTTTTTCGCCATTAATCACTAACACAGGATAAGTAATCGGATTAATACAGTTTTCCGATGATTGGTTTACGCAAAACTACAACAGTTACCACCAGTCATATATTAAGATAATTCTAATAAGTTTACATTACGGGATATTTATCTAAATGGAAGATATAGGAAGATATTACTTGATTTACTATAGACTCTCTTCTAAAAGTTAACATACGAAGAAATGTCTTAAACAATTCGTTACAAAGAAATAAGACGTTAATACGCATTTCATTAGAAAATTACTTCAAGAAAACAAAGGAGAAGATATAAGGATGTACAGTAACGAACTTAAAGATCGCTACATGGAGTTTCAAAATTGACCAATCACAGTGCTAATCCCCTGTTTAGACCAATCCTGTCGTTTCTTGCCATTTTCTACGCTCAGGTAGGGTTCTCAACACGTTGTCCCTTCTAAACTCCCCAGTTAATTAAAGGAGCAGGTCAGTCAATTAAATGCTGTCAAAAAATAAAGTTTTTGGATTCATGGTCGCCAAACACTTTCTTTGCTTTGACCTTTTGTTTGTCAGGGAAGAGGGATTAGCTTCGCTACTAAGGAGCATTTAATTGACTGACCTGCTCCTTTAATTAACTGGGGAGTTTAGAAGGGCCACGTGTTGAGAACTCTACCTGAGCGTAGAAGTAGGCAAGAAACGACAGGATTGGTCTAAACAGGGGATTAGCACCGTGATTGGTCAATTCCCGAAACTCCCATGTAGCGATCTTTAAGTTCGTTACTGTACAGAAAAGTTATAAATCTAAAGAAATTCTAACTAATTCTAAGTAATATGAAATCTTTTGTTATGCCTCTTTAGAATAAATGGCACAAAAAAACGGAAAAATAGAAGAACGTTAGGAACCTAAGAAATAGTCTTGTTTATAAATAAAAAAAAGTTTACTGACGCTTGACTAGCAGAAATTCCCTAAATTCGGCGACCTTATGGAAAACGGGTAAGGCGGGTAAAGAAGGTCCAAAAAGGGGTACTGATTCTTCCGAGTACACATGGAATCGATAGCCATCCTCCTGGGACAAGTACGTGACCAAGGCGAAAATATCTAGAAATTACAACAAAAACTTAATTAAAAAACTTCATTCATTATCTAATCAAAAGTCAAAACTTACGTGTGAATTGGGATTTGATGTACGTCGGCGAAAAGTTAGACATATCCTCAGGGGTACCTTCCAGATACACAATATTGACAATATCATTCCCGATATGACGTTTCCTTTCCACCTAGAAAATCACGTTACAAAATAATAAACACAAACTATTTTTTAATTTTTCTTACTTGTTGCTTGTTATCTTTGGAATAAGGTAAAAGTGTGGAAACATGAAACATGATCTCATGCCCTTCATAGATCGTATGAACCGCGTAACAGCCAGTCATATCGCCTACAAAATGAAATAAAAGAAATAAAATACGGAATTAAACGGTTTTGGGTTTCAGGGTGTCATTTTTCTCTGCTTTTGGAAGGAAAGGGTGATAATGAGGGTAGTTTAGAAGATTACCTTTCACGTCTAAGCCTCCGCGGTACTTATCCCAACCTTTGAGTCGTATTTTATTGCCCAGGATGCTAAGAAACCGCTCGAAATCCTTGCTGCCCTTGTCTGGGGTCAATGAAAGAGCAATTGGCAGAGTGTTAATGGCACCAAAATGACTGTTTACCGTTGCTCAGCATCTCGTCATCGATCGTTTGCCCCGCTTTCATGTACAACACCCCAAATTTGAAGTTTACCGACCCTTCTTGTTCCTCCAGCAGCAATAAACTCTATCAAAAGAAAAAAGAGCAAAAATTTAGATCTTTATATATTTCTGAGCACAATTTATTTCTTTAACGGACGGCTAAATACAATAAACTGCGACGCCAAAAAAATCCAAGCAGAAAATTAAGTGCCTACTAGTTTGATCCGTTGTTGCAAATTATTTTGGCGCAAAATTAACAAAAGAAATCCACGGATTTATTACTTGCAGGGTTTGCAACTACACTATTATGATCATCTTTTAGAAAAATAATTTCTAAGGAACGTTCATGTTATTTGGGTAAACTACATCTAATTTAATATTACATCTACATCTAATAGTGAATATCTGACAAACTCGATGTTTGGCAGCTTATGAAAAATTTTGATTACTGTTTCTGGAAATTTTGCAACTTAGGGAAAGCTTTAACTTTACTGTCAGAAGCGCTTTGGAACACCTCCCTAACTTCAAGTTTTGAAACGGATATTTAACGTAAACTCGTTTTATAAGCTCCGAAAATCAACGTTTTGGACTTACTTTTTGAATTTCAGGAGAAAAAATCTCCTTGGGACTCTTCTCCAATCGATCCATGTTTTGGAAGTTGCTGTATACCGAGCGATAGTGGGATACAGAAAATATAAAAAATAAGAAAAATTACAATATGCAGCGAACTGGCAAGGGAGATAAAAAAAATATTATTGTCTTGTCACTCCATACACGGACAGTTTCCTTTCAATCTTATCAAAACTAAACGAAAGAAAAAACGTAAAGGACAAAAAGGGTTTATATACCCCAGGATTTGCTTGACAGTGAGTGGCTTGCCTGGAGTATAAGGCAAATAGATCTTCTGCGCGCCCTATAGTGACAAAGAAGATCATGAAATAAACACACAAGTAATGAAAACGTGAATTCTTACCATTTTCTTCCACAATATTGCCTTGTACTGAGGTAGACACGGACTATTAGCATCCGTAAGTACAACGGATAAGAAAAAAGGCTGTTTTTCGCTATCAGTACCCACATAGTTCTGATGTACTGTTCAAATCAAGGGAAAAATTTAGATTCTTCAAAATCAGTCCACTCAAGAAACCGCTTCAGAATCCGAAACCATCTTATAATAAGGTACAATAACGTGCATTCATAACGTGCAATAATAAGGTACAATAATGTACATCATCAATAACGTACAATAAGGTCCCGAAAAACGTAAAAATCAATAACGGCGGAAAATAAAACAAATACAAGACATGTCTCTAAACAAATTAAGATGGATTACCTACTTAAGGGACAAAATAAAAGAGATAAAAAAAATGTGTGAATGTCTGCTACTGAATCTTTTAGACATTCCTATACCATAACTTAACCATATGCTTTGCTTTCTCGACCCAAAACAGAATAAGAAATAAATTGATAACAACCAGCTATGTCTCAGAACGACTCGGCATAGGAGATGAAAGTAACCCCACTTTTATAAATTAACACCTGATCTTACATTTGCCTAGGAAGTACTTGAAGTACCAGCGCGTCTGATATTCGGGATTTTCCAGTACTGGCGTCGAAGGTGAGTTGTACAGTTGATCGTCTTGTGCGTCTCCGTTTTCCAAGCGGAATCTTCGATTGCAACGTGAAGAATCGTGACCCTCACCACTTTCCGTTTGTGGTAACTTAAAAAAAAAATTGCCTTAGAAAATTTCAAGACCTACAACGAAGCTTGAAAATTTCATTTTTTTATATGAAATTAAGGATCAGTGGACGGCTTAATCTAATTCCAAAAAGATCCGACATAGAAAATGTGCACTTTTCTTACCAATTCCACTGATCCATAATGTCTTCTACTGAAGGCTCCTCGTCGCGAAACCAAATCTGAGGCGGAAGAACTATTGTAGAATGAAGAAAATAAAACGCAGAGAATTAACTTTCTAGTTTTCAAATAGATTTCTTAAACTTGTAGAAAGACTCAATTTTTTAAACTTGTGTAAACAGTTGGTTTAGTCGATTTCTAAAATTGTGCGAATTACTGGCGTTAACCTTATATAAACTTGACGTAATCGATTTTTAGCACATAATCGAACTTGTGTAATTTAGACAGTAAACAAAGGGACAATAAATCGATGAAGTGCACATTTCCTCCAATACACAGAGTGAATCGATACCTAGAGAATATGTTCCCATTATGTCCCCATTAACCTTTCTTGGGTCAGTCTGTCCAAAACTTGCCGCGAACTTTACGTTTATCTATTTTTTTTTAAATTTCCTTTTAGTAAAGCTTAAGCTTTCGTATACTTCTAACGAAAATGATTGAACGTGTTTTTTTTTTATTTCGGTTACGTAAGTTACAAGCCGTAATCTTGGTCATATTTTCTTCTTCTTCTTACTCCTAATTCAACACAAAAAGATGGTGTAAATCCATGGGGACGGGGAAAAAGCCTTGACGGACTTTTTACTCACTCGTTACTTCCGCTCAGAAGAACTGCATTTTTCGGCTAAAAAGCCGCAACAAAGACGGCCAGCTTTCGAACTCTTTTACGGATTTCTTTTCTTTTATTCTTTTTCACATTTCGTGGAAATGCAGTTAATGTAAGAGGGATAAATACATCTCGATAAAGATTTTAAAGGTTTTGTTTTGACAATGAGTGGCGCCCTTAGCGGCAAAAGTGGTTTAAGCTTACACCGTACAACGTACTGGTACTCCGTACAACGAACGCCTCGTACAGCGAACAACTCGTACAACGAACTCGCGCGCGGGCGAAAAAATGATTCGCCCAACGAACTCTGCCTCTTACAACGAACCGCTTGGGTGAACAAAAAAGTGTTTAAAAATTGGCGGTTACGTTTTCCCGACTGCACGCAACAGACAAGAGCTCGGCTTCTCCACGCCAGTCAGTTGCTGATAAATAGCCTGCCTGCATCTCTCTGTTTGATTACCTAGTTTCAGTTATTTTTTTGTTTGTTTTTAAGTGGTGCTAATATGGCACCAGTGAAGTCTGGTAGTAAGAAGAATAGAAGAGTTCTTACTATTGAACTTAAATAAGAAATTATAGCTAAAAAAAGATTCAGGGGCTAACAGTGGCGGCATTTGGGGGTTTTTGGGGGTGCAATTGCACCCCCTGGTCGGGCTAAACTTGTTGCCATTGCCGAACAGTATAGACTGAGCAAATCAACAGTTGCAACGATTTTGGCTAGTAGGGGGTCAGTCTTAAAGGCTCAGACAGCGAAGGGGTTTCACGGCTTTCTTCCTTTATTCGAGGATCAGTGGTCAACGAAATGAAGAAGTTACTTTTAGTGTGGATAAACGAGAGACGGATGAAAGAAGATGTAACTAACCAGGAGATTATTTGCGAGAAGGCAAGAGCTATATACGAAGAGCTTGCAAAATCAAGTTCAGGAACACTCGGAAGCTCGAGAGCACGGAGAAGTATTCAAAGCTAGTCGCGGGTGGTTTCAAACCAGTGCCGTCCAAGAAAGCCATAAGGTGGGTACGTAAGGGGCAAGAAAATAAAAATTTATGTAACCTAGAGTGGTTTTGAGAGTCACAGATGGAATAAAACTGATGAATACATGTACAAAAAATATTTTCTAACAGTCTGTATATTTTTAGTAATTTTTTCCGATTTTTTAAATCGACTTTTTCAGATTTTGGCCCGGGATCAGGAACGGATTAAAATGATTTCCATGGAATCTTATGAGAAATAGCGTCTCTTATAACGAATGCTTTTTGCAACGAACGCCGTCCAGGAAATGATTAGGTTCGTTGTCCGGGGTACCACTGCTGTATATCGTTTCCAAACATGTTTAGGGCATTCGATATATACCAACAACGATAAACACTAAAAAAATGCTATCATGGATATTTGATATTTATACCACTGTCACAGATAACGTTTCGAACTTGGAAATTAGAAGAATGGTTAGCGTCAAATGACTTTAGCACATATAAGGGTGTGCAAGGTGTGATGAGATATCGTATGGAACTTATCGATTCCTAACAATACACGTATGGTACATTTCGATTCTTAGCCTAGACTTAATTGCCTAAGCTCTATTTATTTAAAACCTTTCGTTCATTCTGAACGCATTTAAATGTTTTGCAAAACTTGAAGTTAAACTACCAATTCCTTTTATATTTTAAACCTGAAGCGGTTTGAAAGTAACAAACTCAGTTTCGTAGATAAACGTATCCTGTTAATCGATTACCATTGGATTCAGAAAGTCATTCCTCCTTATATAATGCGTAAGTTCTAACGACAATATCCACCCTTCAACACTATTATGATAAATACAAAATTAGATAAATAAATTGATATTGCAAGGCAGGACCAGAATCTGCTCCGATCTTTAGACTTTTGGCGATACTACAAGAAAATTGAGAAAATTATATATTTAAGTTCAAATATTCAACAGCCAATCATCAGTAATGTTGTTGAACATCGAAGTCACAACTTTAAGTGCATAATTCAAGGCAGATTAGGGTCTAAGCTTTGAGGCAACAGAATATGGGAAAAGGAATATTTAAATTCAGGTATTTAGATTGGGCAGGTGGCCGTGTCAGGTAGCGTCGTCAATACAGAAACCCGCCCGGTCTAGGAGCTGCAGTGGGACAGTACGCTCTTGTTTTTCTGAGCCTCTTAGCAGGGCTTTTTGAGCTGGCGCATCATGAAATCGATAAAACGTGGCGTGTACGTGTACAGGAAGAAAAACAAGAGGACGAGGGTGGAAGGGGCAAGGAGTGGCTGTTTCCTGGCAATTTCATTCACCCGGACCGACTAAGCCATCTTTCCAGGATTCATAAGCTAAGATTTCCCGCCAAAGATTTTCGATTCTGCGTTAGATTAAGAAGCCCTTTCAGGTCACCGAAATGGCAAAGTACTTTGCAGCCAATTCAATTGCTCTTTAGTGATTCTGGATTAGCTCCTCCCTTTAGTTCCTTAATGGAGTCAAGAAAACCTCTCATGGCCCTTAAAAGGGGTGGGGGTGGGATGAATGTTTCGGTGCCGGTGAGTCATGAAAATCGATACGAATCGTTGCTTAGAAATAGTTTTGATAGTCTCGTTAATAGAAATAATTGTTTGCTTTTACTCGATTTGGATGGATCCTTTGCGCCGATTCTGGGCCAAGCTCGTGGGTAAAGGAAATAAAGGTGTCACACCTTCTTCCCGGCAAACCTCGACTCGAATCAGCGGAGTGCCCTGCGGCACACACAACGATTTTGAACGATCCCGACGAGGGCCGGGAAAACTCATGCCATCGCTTGAGCTACTTGTTGATGAGTGGTAACGCGACTTGTCCGTCCGGAACAAGCTTGACAATCGCATCATTTGGACTCTTCTTCAATGATTCCAACCCAATTTTGATACTTAACAAGCTTCGTAAAAAATCTACAGGATTATGGCGTATTCGAGTCTTGTGGGACGAAGGATTCTACTGATTCTTAGGTAGCTAGGTTCACGAATTCAGTCCAATTTTTTTTACTGGATACGAGCACGACGACGCAAGTTGGATTAAACTGAGGTTCGCGGTGATTCTGCTGATTCTCACTCCTTTTATATCACCATAGAATATCCAGTTTTTTAGGGTAATACAAACAAGTGTTTAAGAACAATTCCTAACGACACTATCGCCCCATTTTTTTGGAGCGAATCACTGTAATAAATTGCCTAGCTTGTCAGCCCCAAAATGCACTTCCTCTGGTTAATGGAGGGCACACCACACGACCACAAAGGGATGAATGGACCCGCATGGGGGTCTTAATGAACTCTAGCTCATTCCACATTCACTATAACTATTACCGCTTCTTTTTTTCTTCTCTCTTTCGGTCAATTTTTTACCCCTCGATTTTCCTTTTTTGAAGAAAATAATCACTCTTAAAATGTCGAATAAGTCGTCAACGTACGTAAGAGCCTAAGGCCAATTTCTGCCCGAAAGCCAATAGCAGGTGCTCGGTTTCAAGCCCCAAATAATACTGAGCACCCTCAAATGGCCCGAGGCGTACTAACCACAACAAGGAGCGGAAAAGGACCAACGAGTTTCACCTTCCAAGAAATATCGAGGGGAGAGGGTGGGTTATATACTACGGACGGTTTACAAGAGTGTCGGTCTCCCTTCCACTATCTTTTGCCCTCAAGGGAGGTTTTAGTAGGAGAGAAAATGAGAAGGAAAAATGAAAGTTGAGGGAGGGGAGGAAAAAGTTAAAGGCGCTTGCGTGGAAAAGCCAGTGACTCGTTTCAAGTGACTTTCAGACTCGCGAGTATGCGGTTTTCATCGCACCTGCTACATACAGTCCCACAGCTGGAACAGACAGCAGGAGCCAAAGCCAGCTGTAGCCTTCGAACGATCTGGTGTAGTGGACTAGTGTTTCCAAGGTACAAATGCACCCCTCCCTAGTCAGTCGGGATGTTCGCGACCACCAGTACCTGGGAAACGCCACCGAGCGGAGGAAATGCAGCCAAGCGATGACGTCAACAAGCATAGCCTGGAGGGTGGGGAGAAAAAAATGGAGGGTCAACATCACTTGTTGTTAGGTAAAGAGCAGTCAGGGGCTTCACAGAGTTCTTGCTTGAGCGCCGCTATACGACAAGTTGTACTCCAGAATGACTCATTTAAATTTTGAGATTGTTACAAGAGGTATTGAGGATCGACTTTTGTTATATCCGTTCGCCAAGACATTCGGTCGAAGACTGAGTTCCGCGCAGGCGCGTATATAAGCATTGTTAATTACTTAGCCGGTAGATGACAGTTGCTGCTAAGAAAGATATATACTTAAAATAAACAGCGAAAGTGAGCAGGGTACAAAATAAAGAAAACATTTCGAAACTTACGAAAAAGGTTTCAATGAAAATAATTCAATATAAATGAATAAGCAAATGAAAACGGATATTTCCGAACAAAAAATCATGAACTTGCAGTACCTGTGTTTGATTCTAGGTTGACTTTACGTACCAACCCAGTAGGTGGATCCCGTTTTATTTAGTGATTTTACATGATTATGCGACTTACGAATTGATTGCTACTAATTTTATTCCATCTGATAATGAATAGTAATTCATAATTACATTACAATAAGCAGGAGTTTATTACCTCTTTAGATCTAACTTCTCCGAATCGTAGATTTTCTATTGCGTTCTGCTGATACTATCCCTCCCACAGAATTTAAAGCTCTGACGTACATGATACAGCTGCCCTCTACCGACTAAGATCCACAAAGTCGGCCAGTTTGATAACTTGAAGTTTATACCGCTAGGTGGCTCTTCCATGTCCCTTATCCCTCAGTTTTTTCGCATCCACTTTAGGTGGAAAGACTCAACTGAACGGCTGAGTTCCCTCTGGGAATCTCGTTTTCTTGCCGAAAAGCTGTTCCCGGTTCTGTTTGACACTTGAGTTCCCCTCTTCACCCCCCGCCAAAGAGCTCCACAGGGATATCCATTAAGAGGCCATGTCATAAACCATTACAGGATAAAAGGCTTTTGATAAAAGGTCAACAGTGTTTTCTATTCTGTCTTAGAATATAAAACTCCCAGGAGACTTTTATTTTGAACCTCTGATAACTTACAACCTACCCCAACCTCTCCCCTCCAAAAAAAAAACTACCGCGCCCTGGCAGAGCCCCCCATCGATATTTCTGCTCCAATTTCTTTCTTTGTACCCTCTCAGCAATTTAATTAACCCAGGAATATTTCTCCCCATTCCCAACAGATACATTCAATCCTGTAGAGCTGTAATTGGATCCTTTTTAAGTGTGCTAATGTCTGACACGTTTTTCTTGCAGAAATTACGGTCTTCCATAAAAGGAACCAAGCTATTACTTCTCATTAATAACTGCGATGGCTCTGCAAGAGACGCACTCGATTCACACACGTGTACAGCAAGCAAAACATAAGTTATCGATCCGCGAGGATATAAACTAGGCTAGAGAGAGACACGGAGAGAAAAGAAAGAACCCATCCCATTCCTCGAAGACATTTTGGTACCTTTCGGCTTTTCTGTTTCTGCCTCGGCTGGCAGAAATCCTCTTATTCCCCCCTGAACTTTTATTTTAAGCTTTCGTGAAACTACTTGAACTTTTTTTTAATAAAAAGTCCGCGAACCCAAAGTTGGAAGCTCTTTTACAGCTCATGAATCTTCGATCGCCTAATTAGGATCACCTTTCAGCAATACACGATCCTTGTCAACACACACTCGACGTGTAACGCGCACAACACATACAAACAAGTCTCCTAGGATCATTGTACATAGCTTACAGTACTCCCACCCGATAACGATTTGTGGAATGTTATAGCAGGGAAATAATGGTTTAGTTTCCAGAGGCAACGCTATCATTTCCAAGAATTCAACGCGAAGAGCAGGCTGCTGTGGTAAACATACTTGCGGAGCGAGATTTCGATCAACACCAACAGACCACCGAAAATCCTCTTGTGTGCAGATCTCTTTGAACTATACACCTGGAAATAGCGAGAGGAAATCCTGATTTTTCCTCTCTTTTTTCCTCTTTTCGTGTAAGCTTTTTTCGTCAGCTTTCGGATAAATATAGCAAAAGAGGCGAAGACCAACAACGTAGTTCAATTTGGTGCTTTCCCCATCGGGGAAATAAGATTTTTCCTTCCTTTCAGCGAAAAGCTGCAAGGGATTACTGAGTACAGGGAATAGGAAAACAATATAAAAGAGGCTATTTGGTATTGGATTTTAGCTTGAGTAAACGATTTCTTCACAGAATCGTTTTCTTCCTTTTTTCCCTCGTTTATTTTGTCTTTTATTTTGTCTTTCTAGGAGTAAAAGTTTTATATGGGTCACCTGAAAGTGGAGGGGAACCAACACGAGAGCTAGTAATATGAGATAGTTAACTTTGAAAGAAAATAAAAGTTTTTATAGATTGATAGGGAAAAGAAATTGACCTATTGGTACTATAAGGTTGTTACTTTATTAGAAACGACGATAATTTCGATTGATTTAATTTTAAAAATTGATACAAATGCGAAAGAATCAGCTTGAAGTGCGGCCCCATCAACAGAAATCGGTAGAATAGATTCATTTCTTAATGAGAAAATAAAAAGCTTAATACGGGAAAGAACAAATTACTAGAGTTGCAGAAACTTAAACGGAATGAACACACGATTGGTGAAAAAGACGAAAAGTTCTAAACTTCACAATACGAGAATTGCGAGAATTCTCGCCTTATGAATCTCGCCTTATGAGAAGTTTAAACAATTGGGAGCTGATAAGAAATAAAATCAAGTTGAAGTGAACTTCCGCGATTGAAATATACATAACGAGCTAATAGCGAACTAGAGTGAAATTATAAGGATCGGATGGGAATCGTTGAAATGGGCTGACAACGAGAAGAATCACTTGAACTTCGCTTATAGTAATCTTTAGATGCTGAAGACGTTATGAGAGTCATTGGTAAATTAAAAATGGAAGAAAACGTAACGCTATAAAATCGTAAGAATCACTTGAAATCATAAACTTGAACTTACTAGATTAAAGGGAGTCCTTTCCCTTTTAATCTAACGGAAAATGCTTGAAAATGAATCGCGAATCATCGTATCAGCAAACTCGTCCTCGCAGAATTATTACTGTCAACTACCGTGAAGTGCATTGCAAGCTTCTCTCTGGAGCTAGGAATAATTCAAACAGAGGCACCGATTCGCGAGGTTCCCTAAATTCGCCAGAATCGTTACTTGATGCAATCCAGGCATTAAATTACTCCACGACAGTGTGACTTGATATAATTTGACAACGTGTATTATATAGAAACTGTGTAAATCAAAACAGTAGAAAAGCTTAGGGAGTGTTAAAACTTAAAACCTCACAGAATCGCAAGAATCATGCAAGTCAACATTCCGAATCAACTCCCCATAGTCCGCAAGAACTGATTTTAACCGTTTAAGCCGAAATAACTTATCGAAAACCGACCTCGGGAGCCCAAAATAGCTTGACTTTGCCTACTTCAGAATCAGAATCAATGATTCACAGTACAGGGAACCCCGATTTCAAGACCGAAATAGTTTACCTGGGTTGCATGGCCAAGTAGGTGGGTCCCAAAGGTACGGAGTGAGCGATTCCCAAGGGTTTTTTCATGAGTGAAGCCATTGAGAACCGAAGAGGAGCCGGCGACTCCTCTTTCCTCCTCCTTCGACAAGCGTGAGTCGTAAAGACTCGCCGTAATCGCGGCACTTCGACTGCGGTCACGGCCGGATGCATCGAAGCCAGCAGCAGGCCTGTTGCTCCTTTCCGGCCCAGACCCGGCGACCACGTACTGCCCGGTGCCGCCATCCAGAACTGGGTTCCTCCCCTTTCCTCAGTGCCTGGGGCACACCAAGACAGTTTGCTCGTATTCGCTTTGAAACGATCTGAATCGAATCTTTTCCAAACACTAACTAACACTCTAAGGTAAGTACCTTTCAATCCGAGTTTCTATCACGTCAGCATTTTATCTAAAGAACCCAACTTAAGCTCACTTGATACTCTTTTTTCAAAGAAAGCTTGAAGGTTTGACGAGTTAAGCTTTAACACTGCTTGATTTGTCGCCAAAAATCGCTAGTTTTCCCCAAGGAGATGTGGACCGGATGGACGTTACGATAGCACTGACGGAAGTACGTGCAGCGAAAACCCATCTTATATATCGGCAGAACTCCCTTTTTCGTGTTGTATGTATGTATGTGTGTGTATGCGCGTTGCACGTGGACGAAACTAAACGCCAGGAGATTAAAGATATTACTGCAAAGCCCTCCCTCTTTGATAGAGCGGTCTAAGCCACGCCTTTTTACGCAACACCTGCTTCTTTGTCTCTTTCTATGCTTGTTTTTTTCTTTTCCCTCCTAAAAAGAAAAAAAGACACCCTTAGGTTTCCATGCGAGACCTCCTGCTGCGGAATTTTCCAGACGTCAGCTGATTAAAATATTGTAATTTCTCCTTCAAATATTACTACATACGCTCACCCAATTAGAATTCCCCGGTGGGCCCCCATACATTCGTGTTATTTGCTTAAAAACCATGACAGCTGCTACCGGTTCAAGTAAGTAAATAAAATAATGTCAAATCCATAAAAGAAAAGCTTTCTAAAAAAAGTCTAAAGATTTTTCTGCTTGGAGGGAAATCAATTCTAGCTGACTGGGGAGGATTTCCTCCCTAACAACAGAAAGGTACGAATCCCCTCTTTCTACCAGCATTATTAGATTACGGTCAATTAAGAAGATTCATATAATTTATATAGATTTTCAGGGTGAAAAATGAAAACAAATACAGGGAACAAAAAAGTTTTAAGTAATGGAAATGTGAAAGCTCTCGAGGAATATATGAAAGAGAAATAACACGAACAACTTCAAATATTTCGACCAAATCCTTTGAAGTTGCTGCACACCTTCTCTTCCACTCGGGTTTTACACATATAAAATGGAACACAATAAATCTGGATAAGAGAATCTTTAATAATAAGACATGACAAAAACTTTTATATCCTTTTCCAGACCAAACTAGTCCTTGAAGAAGTTAAAATAAAACACGAAACCTTGCTGTCCCATATAGTTGAGTACTATAGAAAAAAGTTTTCGAGTCACAGTACTGATCCTTGTACTGTCCCTCGTAAACTGTTAGTCCGGCTCACTCGGCAGAAATGGGTTACTTCTATAGCAACTAATAGCAATTAATGCAGTGTCCAATCGAAAAAGGAACAAAAGAGAATGAAGGAACCAGAAGAAAAGAAACGGGTCTTTAGAAAACGAGTGACAGGCACTTCGTTTATACTTCGTTGCGCCCCATCTGCTGACCGTCAGCTTCCCCGCACTAATCAGGGGTGGATCTGGCAGCTTTTCCTGACAAGTCAGACCATTCTACCCCTTATCATGTCTACGTCAGGCTTCTTCCATGCCAGAACTCTCCTTTGCAGGCCCGTACCCAGGATTTTGGTTCGGGGGGGGTTTCAAGTCAGGGCCGTACCCAGAGAATTTTGGTTTGGGGGAGTTTGGGGGGATAGTATGTGGATATCGTTATGGAGAAAAAACATTTCGGGGGGGGGGTTAAACCCCCCGAACCCCCCCTTGGGTACGGGCCTGCTCCTTTGCCTTCCGTTTTCTGAGCAATGTTCTGGAACTTCCTGGAAAACTCCGTTCCGCTCCGCTCTTTTGGGTGGAACTGGAACGGAACGGCGTTGCACCGAAAATGGCAGGGAACGGAACGATTTTTTCGGGAAATTTACCGTTCCCATACCACGCATCTAGTGGCTAGGCAATCTAGTGTTTGTGCCGTCTACTCGCCACACTTAGAAACTTTTTTAATTGTTTTCCATAAAACTATCGGATCTTTGAGNGCATCTAGTGGCTAGGCAATCTAGTGTTTGTGCCGTCTACTCGCCACACTTAGAAACTTTTTTAATTGTTTTCCATAAAACTATCGGATCTTTGAGCGGAACAGATCTGGAACGGAAAAGTTGGGCGGAACGGCCGTTCGGAACTGGTTCTTTTGAAAATTTTGCCAAAATAGAACGGAACGGAGCGACAGAAGTTGACCGAAGAACGTTAGAGAACGACGTTCCGGAAAAAAAGAAGTCCCGGAACACTGTTTCTGAGAGAGATTAGAAGGTAGAAGTTTTAACCTTTGCCTCCATCTAGCGAGCCCACATTGAAGCTTATGCCTCCTTACGCCATCTAGTATTTATTTTTATCATGCCATTTTGTCGTTCACAATGAGTACAGCGCTTTCCTTCCGTGTCAGATTTAATTTTCCATTCCTTTTTCCTGATACGGTCGCAAGCTATACGCTTTCTAAGGGTGCGTTTTATTGTGAACTGTTCCGTTCACCAGTTCTTCCGTTGAACTGCTCTCGTTGACAACAAAACGGACGTTCCGCAGGTCGCCGTTCAACTGGCTCAGTTGAACGAGCGTTGACAATAAAACGCCCGTCAAGCTTAGGGCGTGCTTAGGGGTCGTCCCGAGTTCTACTATGCACCAGTAACGCAGTTAAACGGAAGGCGGTTTTTGAACTGCGCACCAAGCCATCCCGTTGAGCTGTTCACGCTAAAACGCCCGTCCAGCTGAACCCCGTCCACGCGAAAATGCCAGTTGAGCTAACTGGTGAACGCAGTTCTTCAGTTACGTTCACAATAAAACGCACCCTAAACTTCAGCGGTCTCTGGCCCGTCACGGTTGAACACAATCTACTAAATACTAAATAAATCTGAAATCTATCTGAAGTTCTAAAACGCAGCCAGCCTTTAACGCTGAAGCTTGCTCTTCGTTACACAGTCGTCACTAGATGGCGTGTGTTCGCAGTAACTTGATTTCGAAATTCAACGGAATGAGCATAGCAGTAAGACATGATGTTTAGCCATACAATTATTAGATATTTAATTTCGAACTAAATTTTAAGAAACTATATTCATTTAAATAGTAAAGGGTATGCATTTTTATACGCAGCTAGAATGAAACTTCGAAATGACTTTATAGACATTTAGATACAGTGAAAACCGTTTAACACGAAACCGCTTAGCACGAAAAATCTGTTAACACAAAATGATTATTCCGGTCCGGACAAAACGCAATGTAATTCCATACATTTGTTTCCTTTTAACACGAAACAAAAACCGTTTAACAAGAAAAAAATTTCACGTCTCGGAGGAAAGACAAGATAATTTTGTTGCAAAAAAATATTTTTGGACAACAAAGTACTTTTCCCTCTGCCAATGGAAAGGCTTGTAGAGCCTTAGCAACATCCCTGATTTAAGTTCAAATTTTTGTCTTTCTCGCACCGACAGTCTGTGGAGCACACAAAACATTCCATTTGTATTTACAATCTGTTAGAATGCTTTAGAATGTATTATTTGTGCTTTAAAATGTATAAACTGTCAATGTACGAGCAAAAACTTGGTTATTAACTCTGTTATCACGACAGTGTTTTGATTAACTAGGTTTTCTGCATGTTAGCACGAATTCCTTTTAACACGAAAAAATATTTCGGTCCCTTCGATTTCGTGTTAAACGGTTTTCACTGTACTGCATGTATAAAAGGCAAAGGTTTCAAGAGTATAAATTCAGAAATATTACAAGCGAACAAGCTATATATTTTAGCAGTAATACTTAAAGCTGTTGAGAAATTTATAATGCAGTTTTGCAGCAAAGCTGTGCTTAAAGCTGTATCTCCTATTAGGCGCTACTTCAAATATTTACGAAGACGGAAATGACAAATTGAATATTGTATGCCCTATTTTAGTCTTCCCGTTACTATTACCAGTATTTTTGCAACTCTATAGAGGTATGTCTGCTTTATTCTACCTAGCATTTCTCTCAGCCTATGAATGACTGGGAAATGTAAAACAATAAAAAAAAAACTACGCCAGTAATATTGAATAGTAATTGTTCGTAATTCGCATTTGTAAGAGATTCACTTCACAGCAATATATAAAGCTACGTAAATGCTAATAGCGTTTCTACCGTTTCATTCAACACCTCCAGGAACGCCAACGCAATTCACCCCACATTTTAACTTTTCAAAAGAGCTAAATGTATTCGAGGGAATGCGTGGGAGTATCACAACTCTGTCATGAATGCTATCTACATTTAGCAGCGACGACAGATCCAAAAGAAGAAGAAAACGGGGGAGTGATCGTAGGTGGTGGAAGAAAAAGAGCTTCACACTCTGGCGCTTATAACAAAGCTAATTACTATTACCCAACTCATTTCGCAGTGTGCTGGCACGTAACTCCCCAACATATGAACATAAGCTTTTTTAACGAGATCCCTTCCTAACGTTAAGCTATTTCTTCCGTCTCGGGAACTTTTATATTTATTTATTTTACTAACGTCTTTATGCTCGAGAACCCCCTTACACCTAAAATAGCAAAATAATAAGTCCAAAGACCCAATAGGATGAAATGACATCAAAAGGGAACGTCAAGGAGGATCAGACTCTTGTCAGAACGAGCGTCAGGCATTCCAGACAGTGAGCTCTTCTTCCTCCCCAGTACGTAGAACGCAATTTCTTCCATGATACCTTGCAAATGTTCCTGGAAATTCATGAGAAACACCCCCAAAAAAGATCAATCTATTGATCCAATTTCAACATTTTCCTGCCAAATCGAATCATCAAAGATACTACTACATTCTGACAGTTCGAAGCTTTGAATCCTCTGCGCCCGCTATCTTTCTGTTGTTCAAAACTGATTCTCAGAAAGCACGCCACTGAAGCTGAAAGCCAACATTTCCCAAATTAAAATGTGTTTTTAGCTAACCTCCAAATTCTTCCTAACTCCTGACATTACTTTCGAAATTCCAACATTACTTCCATGTTAAAACTCTCCGATTTTCCTAAATTCCAAACCCCAAAAATTACCTCCTATTTGTTTCCAACTCTTACACTAGACTTCCTGAATCTCAAGTTAAATCTACGTAAATATCGAACTTATTCGACTTCAATGAATTTTGGATCGAAACTCAAAAGGTAATCTTTATTTTCTAAGTACTAAAAGTTCGCAAATAATTTGGAAATTTAAAGACTTTAAAAAATCATTCCTACCCATTTTAACACTTCAATAGATGTATAAGCAATTAAAAATTACTATTGTTTTCGATTCTTTGAGACACATTAGATGTCCCCCACACAACCTGTCCAATGTGGTGGTTCTTGGTATTTGGAAGGCTAAACAGAGGGTCAATAAAGGGAGTAGGCGGAGTAAGTGTAAGAATTGCTCACGCAGTTCTCTCGTAAAACATACGCTGCGTGTCGCAAGCCGTTCCAGTACTCACAAATCACTCCTGATACTTGTCCTTAACGAAGTCTTGATAAATAACGTCTTCCTACCAATTTCCTACAAAAAGCCACTATTACTCAATACAAATAGCTTTCTTTTCCCGTTATCACCCTTATTTTCACCCTCCACCCTCAAAATGCTACGTTTTAAGCATCCAATATGAACGGCATTACCGGAAAGTGGTCTGCCAGACCGTCTCTTGTCGAAGTAAAACTTTTTTCCGGGGTTCCATTCCACCAATTTTGTCCTCTTCCAAACTCTGGCTCTTAAAACGATGCTGCAAGCTACGGAGTCGCATCCAAGTCTCTGAAACCCGGGAAGGCATCACCGCCATCACTTTTTACTCGTTTATTTCTATTAAACGAAACAGAAAACTGCAAAAAAAAAATTCTTTTGCCCTAAAACACCCGAAACGAGCTAACTTGTGCTCTTGGTCCCAACTGAAAGCTGTGTAATGGGTACAGGAAGTCTTGGGGGGAAGCTGATATGCCCCTTGTTCGAGCTTGTGTGTCTGTGTGGGGGGGGGGGGTTAGAGTGCCCAGGGCGCAAAATCAGCCAGTTCAGCTCATCCCCCTAGGCTTCTTGCTCTTTTATTCTGGAATTCCTTAGTTCTTTTTTTAGGTGAAGAAACGAAAAGCTCAACTTTTGTTTTGGAATGTTTGGAAAAAGCTGCCGAGTAGACGAATGCTTTTCTCCCTAGCTTGACTACTAAAAGAAAATTTCCTCAACACTTTATCGGAGGAGAGGCATATACTATTGCCGGATCGATGATTTTCGCTTCCTTGCTCTTTTGAAGGGGCCTTTTTTAAGGTTACTTAATTTTTTTGTGCAAACTAACGGAGGAACGTCAGAAAGCAAAGTTCACGCTTTGGATGCTCAACACGTTTAGCCCTAAAACTCCCTTGTGGGTTTTTCCACTGCCACGAAGTTTCTGGGGGGAGGGTGTGCTATTTTGCTTGCAGAATGTAAAGATCGTTTTGGTTCACAAAACAGATCTTGAAGATGCCTTCATATCCGAAACTACTTGATTAGATGGCTTCATTGACATACTGCTCGCTACAATGCGACCAATACTTTGGGAGATATGGCAAGTTGCAATTCGCGTCCCGCGATGCTCCAGGCGTTAGGGGCACCCGCGGCGCCTGCCTTCGAGGCAGTTAGGGTACGCGAGGTCCGT
The DNA here is from genome assembly GCA_022832285.1 of Lepidurus apus apus. Lineage (NCBI taxonomy): Eukaryota > Metazoa > Arthropoda > Branchiopoda > Notostraca > Triopsidae > Lepidurus > Lepidurus apus. The sequence goes on along the minus strand of JAGJRO010000198.1, from coordinate 31,939 downwards.
TTATCTTCAAGTGAAGATAACTTTTGAACGGGACGAGAGAGAAAAGAACGGGAAAACGTTCCGGACGCAGCTGTGCTAACTGAATTACACGGAGCAAAAGTTTCTGCAACACAACTGACCTCATTTTAAGATGAAAAGGATCACGCTGATCACGATGTTCTAGACTTAGCGAAATTGGCCAAGCCATATGCAACAAAGACTCCCGGAAGATGGCTTCCCAGCCCCAATGATATCCGCCCGTGTGATTACACGACGACACGTGCTCGGAACGTACCAGTCGTTTCCTCCGGCTCATTACAGTCGCGGAATTTGATGGTACAAGTCCGCCTGCATTGCGGATCGGCGAACGCCCGTTTTCATTAATGGGCATTGTGATGGGATGAGCACAAAAGGCGAGGGTACTACAATACCAAATAATCACTCCACCAAGAAATGTGGACGCACATTTCTAACACCACTCACTCAGATTCCAATGGGAAAAGGAACCGACAGAACGCCACAGATTGTTGTTTACAAGTACCCTGATCCAATATCAGTATTGGCTTTTTTCCTTCTTCCTTGTGAAACTTCTACGTGCTACATCCCTTCAGCCTTATAGCCGTAACGATCCTTACGCACTTACGCATAAAGGGAAAGGAACTAATTCCACACGAGCAAAATGACCAACCTCCGCGCTCCACGGAATTCGCTCCCAGACTGCACGAGACACTACCAAACTTCCAGTAACGAGAGAGAAAAAACTCCCTACTTTCCCCTTCAGTCCCTTTAGCCTAACGCTTATACTCTCTCCATAAACCCTCCGTTACCCCCTCCCCCTACTCAATCCCCATGACACTTTTCTATCTTTGTGTCGTCTCTTTCTTTCCTTAAGGACTGGTCCACAATGGGTCCCAAGTGGGCATAAAACACTAGCAACAAAGAGTTCTTGCATAAATTAAAAATCTTCACAGAATCCAGCGGAAACCCTAAAACCCACCCCAGCGGAGTTTGCGCTGCATCCAATCGATGCCCACAGGCGTATACAAAATAAGAACCACTCACGATTCCATGTGTGGTGTCATTATACCGAAGATTTTGACCACAAACCCTCCTCCACAGTCCTCCCACCATTACCCGTCTCACACCCCTCCTTTAGTCAGCACGGATTTATCCCTAACTAATCCCTTCCCAAGTCCCCCCCAAGGCATGCAACCACGGATATCGTACGGGTCGATGGAGCGGACGGGAGCAACGCAACAGTTTCCGAAGACACATGTCCCCCATCCTTTACCACCCCTTCACCCTTCTAGAGGAAAAAATCAAACACAACCATACCCCAATGCCGTTTACAAGAGGACATTTCCCTATTCCTTTCCAACAAAGACCAACGCGTGGGGATGACAGCCTTCTCCTATTTCCTGCCCCTAAAATGGTGGTTCGACCCCTATGGCATCGATTTCCGTTTTCTTGCCATTCGTACCCAGCAAACGGGATGTAGGAACTCCAGAGCACTTAACTTTTCTGGCTTTATAACACATCTAAGGCCTTTTTACACCTTCTGAGGAAAAAAATTACTTTACAGTGCTTCCGACACCACCGAACTTTATGATTTTTTCAATGTTGGCCATCTAGCGGAGGCCTTCAAAACCAAACATCACGTGTATCTTTTTTAAACTTGCCCATGCACGTTCTAAAGAATGCAAAACATATGCAAAAAAATATTGAAAGCTAACTAATCAGACAAGTGAGAATCCTACTAGCATACTAATTGACCTGAAGAGGTTTCTGCGAAGTAAAAAGAAAAAGCTTTTTCGGGGTATACGAGAAGACGCAGTGCAAACTTTAAACCTGGTTGAACGGCTTTGCTGTTTGCTCGCTCCGTTCTAATCCTTAAACTGAGCATACAGCGACTTGCAATCCTCTTAGGGAAGTCTCCCTCATCTCTCTGGCTCACTCTCTTCCCAGGTCTCGTCTCTCGGACTTTGCTAATTCCCGTTCATTTTTTTATTGGAGATGAAGACAATTTCCTGTTTTGATTAATTCCCGCGTTTTTATCGAGTGTTCGAGAACCACGTCCGGAATGCAATATAACGGTTACGAAACGCCCCCTATTTTGGCAAATTTTATCATATTAATTCGAAACGGAGCAACAAACAAAATTAAATCAATCAACAAAAAATACATTAAATTTAAAAAAAACATCTAAATCGTTTTTTAAAAGAGGAAAAAATTGCAAGCTTCCGAATGAGGAGGAAATTCATTAGATGGGATACATGTAGACTAAATCTAGAGTATAGCCGGGTGAAGTGCATTCCGTCCAGTTCATTCAATGGTGGGAAATTGGTCAATCTGGTGCTTGCGGAGAGATTTGCATAATAGGAACGTACCTGTTTTGCTAGGTTCCCCCATCTCTCTCTCCCCTCTGTCTCTCTTCCCTTCGGCTTTTTCACCGAGTCCGACGATCGCACATCACGGGAGTCAAGGGCGGTCATTGGTAAGGGTCAGAGCCAACACGATTTCAATGCCGCAACACACTGAGCATTCCGTTTAAGGGAAAGAACCTAGGAAAAAAAGGCTATGAAAATAACGTGGCTCCTAACCAGGTCAACGTTACGGTAATTCGTATGCTCCGGAAATTCGCATCGAAATACCATTATTAAGTTTTCCTTTTGAATTTCTGAATTGATACGTAAAAGAAAATCAATTAATTTTTTTAATTCCAGTGCGAGTTATCTAAGTTGTTTACGATTGTTTTTCCATTTTCGGTTGGAATAACTACATAATTTAAAGTTGAATATTTGCTGAAGATTTTCTTATACAATGTAGAAAGATACAAGTAATGTTTGAGTCTACAATTAAATTGGAAAATGATAGAAAGATAGAATTTGGAAAGATTTATAAAAATTTATATATAACATAACTGTGTGCAGACATAGGGAAGTTAATTGCTTTCAAATGTAAATAATTAGTTCTACAATAAAAATATGTAAGATAATTATGATAAAATATTTAATATAGGTAAGATTTATATTTAAGACAATTTCAACATCGATTTTAAATTTACTGAAACTTTTTTTAAAAACAAGTGTTGACAAACTTTTTTAAGTAACGATTAAAATGGAACCCTAGAAAAATACAGAGTTTAAACTTCTAAACTATACACCCTCATTCAATAAGTCTTAAACTCACTCAAGAATTTGAAAGTTCAAACTCAGTCGAGCAATTCCTACTAAACTTCAAACTCGAGTCTAACAAAACAAATTTGCTGAACGAACCCAATTATGTGTATCTTAAGCAAACTACAAACTCTTCCATGATCTACATTACTGTTCGAAGCTTTTCAAAAAGGAATACAAACTTAAATAATTTCACCACTCGAAATATTCGTACGTATTCGAGTTTAGAAAGCCGCAAACAAATCTCACAGAAAAAGTAGCTCGTTTAAAAGAAGGGTAGTGACCGACTGACCTTCCATGAATGTCCAAAGCCGGTTTCTCGTATCTCATAAACACACACGCGCCCAGTTGTTACAACTATACTCGATCCTAATTCCTAGAACACACGGAAGTCTCATGTTCCCACCGGTACGTTAATTGTGTCAACACATTTCTTCTCGTTACGCTTCTACACTTTTTATCAGACTTGGAAAACTTTAACAAGCTGTCTTAAACCCAATTCTAATAGATTATCTATACCCTAAAAACCCCAAAGGCTCTATAGACCCAAAAGATTCCCCAGTCGTCTACCTTGACCCAAGTTCAGGTCAATGCACGGAGAACAGGTGGGCGAAAGGCCTAAAATCTTAAGTCGCATTTTGTTTCTTTTCTAGCTTCATATCTGGTTTGGGATCAGCTACATATGCGTAAAGAAGTTCAAGGTACGGAAATTTCACGGAAATGACTTCAATATGACAATTTCCAAGTCAAACTACCCAATAAGGGGAAAGGCAATAATAAAGACAGTTGCTCCCCAAAACCTTATTGAGCGTATAAATTGCGATATACACGAGGTTTATCGATCTTTTGCTGAGCAGGAAAAGCGGAAAGAGGGCAGATTACGAGGTCGATGAGCAAAGGAAGTTTTATTCTTGTTCTTGACGATCAAGTTTTTGACTTTTTGATCGGAGAGACGAGTCAAGAGGCAAGGAAAATAAGTCTTGGACCAAAAGTGGAGCTTTCGGGAGAGTGCGACGACCTTTCCCGCCGTTTCCGTGACTTGCAATGCGTTGTGGATTGGAGAGAATGTGACGTGACAACCTTTAAGATTGCTCTAAAAGGTTGGTGACACGGAGCTCCAAATCCTGGAATCATCGAATCATGTAGAAAAGAGACCAAGATTGCGACAAATCCCAAGTTCAAGGTCGCGCATTGTTGTCGTCTGATTTCCAAGGCAACTGACTTATTTACATTGTTGCTCAGGGGGTTTTTCAAGGCTTTTTTGGTGTTTAGAAGGGTCTTGGGTCTTATTGGGAAGGGTCTTGGGTCTTATTGGGAAGGGTCTTGGGGTTGTCAAATGCAATAAGTTTTCATTGTTGTAGACATACTTTCATCAGAATTTTGCTGTTTTTCATTGTTGCTTTGTGAATTTATGTGATTTGGAGTGAGATGTCATTGTTGATTTCCTTCGTAGCACTTTTATAAGGTTGCTTGACAAGTTATAAGCAAGTCTTCATTCACTAGTCCTCATTTTTGTTTCCCGGTTGAGATTTTTTTAAGGTTGTTAAGTTTAATAAGCAAGGTTCCGGTGATGCAAACGAGCATTTACGGTCAATTAGCTTTATTGCTTTGTCGCCTCGCGAATTTTACTATGTGCGGGTTAATTTTCTTTGTCGATTGCCTGCCTAGCAGCTTACTAAGGTTGACAGAATTGTGATAAGCATGTTTTCATTGTTGCCGTTAGATTCCACGCCTGCTTCGCATTATTCATGTTGCTGTTATTGCTTTCAGTCTTGAAGAAGGTTGATCTTCATTGTTGCTTTCCTACATAGCATATTTATAACGTTATTACAGTTGCTACAAGCAACTTCCACGGTTGTCGTCCTTTTCCATGGCATTTTCGCTGTTTTGCATTGTTGTTTCCTTGTCTAGCTATTTGGTAAGGATCTCGAACTTCTGTTTGGCTGATTCTTCATTACTATATAGAATCTTGTTTTTGCTATTATGAGCTTGTTTTTATTGTTGTTGTCCACATTTTCCGGCTTTATAGGAACAAAAGGTTCGGAAAAACCGGGTCTCAGGGAAGATAATTCGGTTAATGACCATGCTGAGCGTTTTGAATGAGACCTTATTACTTCTTTTCGACGCAGGGATCCCAAAGACGAGAGCACAATTGGCTATTTAGCCCTGGATATTTGGTATTGGCATTGCTCCATGACCTACTTTCCAAGATGTCATTCCGCTTTTTCTTCTTTAACGGTTTCCTTTTGCTCGTTCAGCGTCTCCGTTTGGGATAAATCTTTTCCAGAACAAGAAGAAAAAGAAAATATTGATAGTGTCCTTACCTCTAACAAGTAGATGGCGAAACTTTGGAACTTTTGAGGCATAGTAGAGCAACAGATGTGATTTATGGGGGTAACTAAGGCAGGAGCAATCTTCCAGAACAATTAATCAAAATGTCATTTTTTTGACTTTATTGATCCTTGGAAGCTATTGTCTTATATCAGGCACATTCGTTACATGATTAAATTGAGAATTTGCGTCTAAAGAGTCTATTTTTCACAGCCAACAAACCAGGGAAACAAACTTGTTTATATTTGGGAATAATTCCAGGCGCTAAACTTTCATTGACCGGAATATGTATGGGAGCGGCTTCGGCAGAAATTGGCGCGCTTTTGCTACACTGTTAATAGTTATGCTTACAAATAGCTTCATTGTAAATAGGCGGCTTGTTATTGGTACTGAATTAGTATAATAATTAAATTGCATAGTTTCTTAATTTATTTTAAAGTTTCAAATGTCCCTTGAACCCAGAAAACTCAAACGCTACCCAGCAAATCGCCTGCTGATTCTAATTGAAATTCTTGATGGGTGCTGGGAAGGAGCTATATTATGTGCTCGATTAAATTCAAGGCTAAATGAGCTTCAGTATATTGGCAATACGTAATCTTTAATAAGGAAGAAAAAGCTTAGCTTCCTGGAAGAATTGCTTAAACTCGACGCGTTTCTTGATCAAACCTGGATCGATCTGCTCATAAGTCACATACTTCTACAAACCAATCCGGAAACTCTTCGGACTTACGTGACCCATACCAATTATTATTGATCAAACCATATATAAGCCAACTGTTAGGTCTAATTCAAATACAGTCGAGTTTTGACCTTTGTAGCGGAGAAAAGATTTAGGAGAAAAATGGCTTTTCCAGTAGTTCATTTTCTCCTCCTTGGTTTCGCCATTTCTTGCTGCTGTGCGGCGGAAAATGACGACATGGCTGTTAAAGACGATCTTACAAGCAGACTTCCGAAGTTTTTTGTGCCCTTTGTCACCAGAACAGTGACTTCCACCGTCTTTAGCCGGACTGTCGTTCCCACAGTCGTCTTCCCAACTTGCTTTTCATCTGCTGCGGCCATTACCGCCTGTACCGTCCGCCGTAGGCGATGGGTATTGTACAACGAAGAGCCCATCTTTCTGCACATCCAACCTGGTGGCCTGATTCAACCTTCTCCCATCAATCCGTGAGTCAATTTGTTCCGAAATAATTATAAACTTCAGCATAGCATAACCACCAATCCGGAGATGAAATTTAAGTTTAATAACCTGTATTAGCTTTCGATTTATTATAGTGTTCATCATTTCCAGCAAAATTAAGTCCTTCTGCGAATTTCCCTAAGGTGTAAAATACGACTATATTAAGACTACAAACAGGATTGGTTTGCCTGTACAAGAAATATGCCTCCAGCTTACCGCAGAGCTGCCTTTAGTTCCTTGCTATGACGCTACAATCCTGCCCGGCAGTATTTGTCATTGTCTCGCGATATTTGGCAAGCTAGCGGAACGCAGTCTTTCTCTAGTAGTATTTCCAATTGTCACCGGATACCTCTCCTGCTTTTCTTACTTTTTTGTTTACGTTTCTTTACCTACAAATATAACTATTACTACAATTATGACTCTAATTTGGTACTTAATTTTTAGTTGCTAAACTTGAGAACTTTGAATGTGAACAAGAGGAATGAAAGCATTTTTCTCTTTTTTTATACAGAATCCAAGCAACTTCTCTCCCTTTACTTCAGTTTCGTACACTTACGGGTTCAGTGGCCGCGCTGGATAGCAGCAATAGTGAGTTGAACGATTCATCACAGGCTGCTGTGGCCAGGTTTATTGCTGGTACCATCTTCTCCACCGTAACTGTGACGTCGCCATCTATCGTCTTGGAGACATCTACAGGACGTCAAACTGCGACTATTTCCCTAGCAAATTGCAAGCCCATTGGTCCCACCTTCACTCCAGTATGCTAAGCTTAATGCCCTATATATTAAAAAAAAAGAATGTTAAATTAAACAAAGATTTGTACTTCCTGATTTAAATATTGTGTTTACTTAGCTCATGTCCGTCACAAATAAATACAAATCTTGACTACATTTTGAAAAGGCTAGCATCGTTTCCAGTCATGAGATTAATAATAATTCTTCCATTAACTGTGACCACTGTCCTTCAAAATATTTCCTCTTCCTCATTTGGATGCTAATTAGCGTAACATTTGAAGACACATGGATTTTTAGAGCCGAAAAAGTATAAAACTAAAAGAAGTTGAAGGCGGTTTTTAGTTCTAAAGCTGAGTTCCCAGAAAATGAAGAGTTTTTGCTGGTGTTTATACATTTGGGGCTCCTTTGCGATCAGCCACGCCCTCCCTGACCCTCAACCTCGCATGTTCGCCACTAGGGTGATCACAGTGACCGACTTGAAAACGGTTACCCAAACCCAGATGTATTTCTCGACGTGCTACATTGTACCAGACGGTTTATTAGTGTGCGACGCCAGAAGGAGGAGCTTGGATCAGGATCTACTGGAGCCAGTTTTGATCCTTGCTAATCCTCATCAAATCGCTCCTTCAATCGTTGAAAAGTAAGCTTGTTCCAACGTCACCCTCTGATTAATTTTTTCATTCTCATTCAATTGATTTCTAATTAAACTTTCATGCTGAATTCACAACATTGACGCTTTAATTTACAGGTTTGATTACTGTAGAAATTGACTTGTAGTTAACTTGCTTTCTAGTTACATTGAAAGTCTAATTTAATTAATTAAAAATTAATATTTTCTGAATTCATACTGTAAATAGATCCATTCGTGTTCAAGCCACAAGAGACACAAGAGTAGCTGCGCAGACTGATGCCTTATCGTTGCAAAGCAGCCAAAACGACTTTCCCACCTTGGGAATGCTCACTTCAGGCAACGATTGCCTTCAAGGCCGGTACTTCTTACTCACACTACTCTCCACTGCTACTGTGACCGGTACTTCCGTCGTTTTCACCACCCAAACCGCCCAAAATACCGTCACCTACTCAGTAGCCGGGTGTAAAGCCCCAGGCGTGGCGTACTCCCCTCCTTGTGAACCGTAAAACGTTCAAATAGTTCAATACTTATAATATTCTTTTAGTTAAAAAAAAACTCTTACAATATCTTTGTTTCCTTCTTTTTCTAAATGCAAATGAGTAAACGATCTGTTCAATAACATAATGTTCTATCGATTTCAAAGAATCTAAATATCTATATCGATCTACACATCCAAAATTAAAACAGGAAAAATCCCTATAGTCCTTGAAACAATATCTTTTCCCAGAAATGAAAAGGACCCAATATACATTTTGGAAATTAAACAAGAAATGCCTGAAAATTGTCAAAACCAAATGAAACTACTAAAATGAAATGTTATAATAAAAAAGGAAATCCCTTGAAGTGTGAAAAAACTAAGTAAGACTTAAAAAACTTATGAAACTTAAAACCAGTATTTTCTTTTTTATTGTAAAAAGCAAGTTGAAAAATGTTTTAAAGAAGATGATACACTTATATCTAAACTCCGTTCCTGGCTCCTTTCCTTTTAAGTTCATTGGCATCGAGTGAATGAAGTTTATACTTACAGCTAACTAGTCTCTCGATACCTGTTTTGTGCGTTACTCACCTATAAAAAGAAACTAGCAATACGAAAACAGGTTTTATGTTGCAACTTGTTTCTCCGGAGGTTTGACACGGAAGAGGTTATCCGTCGAAACCTACTCTCTTACCAAAAAATACAAAAAAACTCGTTTTCGTCAATTTTACACTGACCCAGAGGTCGTTGCTCCGGCTGGTACTCGCTTCCTGGTGTTTTTGGAATGCTTCGAACATGCTGGTAGAGGTACCGCTATACACTAAAACTTTTCCTTTATTAAACTAGGAAGAAAAATCAAATCAATATGAAGAAATGTAAAACAACTTCAAGAAATTTCAGTGGTAACAGTGTTGTATTGATGAAATAACTCGCGCCAAAATGTGGGCTGTTTTTTTACAACGAACAACAATAAATACCTTCAAGTACTGTGAGTTGGTATAACAATCAACCGAATGGAATATTTTATAAAGAAAAAATTGAAAAATGGGACAGAAAATGTCCTGAGTAAGATACAGAATTGTTTTTCCTGGTTGAAAGTTTAACAAAAGAGGGCGGGCGGAGCGTAACATTAAGACAATAACTTACAACAAATATTAACAAGGTATTTCTTAAATTAGAACGAAAGTATGGGTACTTTTCCATAGTTGGAAAGTAATGAGAAGATTTTCGGGAGAAAGAAAATTGGAAGGAGTTTAGCACGTGGAGTACACAAACGGGCTTGGGGTGCATCCGCCGACGAAGAAGGGAACGGTACCCTCGGTGACGTAAGAGAAAGTGGAGAAGACGGCGGTTTGAATGCTGGTGAAGAGCACGGTCAAACCCAAGCCGATACGTCCACGACGGCAGCTATCGTCCAAGCCAATGACGTCAATTTCAGTCAATTGCTCACCGGAAGGTTCAATAACGGGAGAAGCATCAGCTTGTTGCTTGACCAGAGATGGCGCAACGGTGGCTTCAACGCTGTCAAAACAAAGGAAACCAAAAATTGATAATTACTTTTCGGTTTTAATTAAACCTGTACAACAAGCCAAATTAGACTACTTTGATTTTGAATTATCTTGGAAACTCAATTTATATCTTTAAGTTTTTTTTCAAATTCTTGCAATTAATCTGTGAGCTTGAAATTGGAAGTCTCACAAGGTTGAAAATTTGAGATCATACGGAGAGTTAGGTCAATCGTGACAGAAAAAAGGCTTTTTGAGGCTTCGGAAAAGATGAGGAAGTTTAACGAAAGATTTTAGGAGGTTTTGACAAAGGTTAAAAATTACTGGAAAGGATGAAAGGGACTTACGCAATTGGTTTGCTGGGGAAGAGTTTCTCTTCGGTCAAATCTTCATCAAAAGAGAGGACGACGGGTTTCTCCTCTAGTCCACGACGACGACGGCAAGGTCCAGTGATGTTAACCAATACAGCGCAAGTACGAGCAATGGTAGAGGTGCCGGTGACTGTACTGAACGTCAGCTTGGTCTGGGTGGAGGTGACGGCAAGGAAACGAGCACGGCCATTGAAGACAGAGGCTTCGTTTGCGTACACGATGGTTAGGGTCATGGCCAAAGCCACTAGGATCATTTTGGAATTCATGATTCTGAAAATTTATCCAAAAAATATTAGATCCGATTCCCTTTTCAATCTTTTTCTTCGAAATTTGTTTCAGAAATACTCGCAGAATATCTACGATTGTGATCCTAGAATGTTCCACAGACACTTACTTGCAAGTTGGGTTGTTTTTTCTGAGGGATTTAAAGGTCCACAAATCCGTAGAGATTTTCACGAGGTTTAAATCACTGTTCGAAGGGATGAACCCTGACCTGTTAGCCGTCGAGCACTGAAGGTTTGTAACTGACTTTACGGACGAACTCCCGAGCTTTTATAAGTGGCCAAGTCGACGGGAATTCTCGTTTGGAGAAGCAGTTTTTTACTCTTTTTGTAGATCTACGAATTTGTAATTCTTGCCCTTTCGGGTATCAAAGCGAGTTTTGCCCCGATACCGTATAGTCGCTTCTTCAGCTCCCGTCACGGGAAAAAGGGAGGCGGAGCAGGTCTCTCGCCTTGTAGGTCGGTCGGTAAAGAGCATTTGCCTTTCCGAGGAACATTTGACCCCGTCCAGGGACGCCCAGCCAAAAAACCTGACGACGACAACCGAAATATTTCACCGAGGCTTGGAAACTCTCGTAAGAAGAGTTGAGGAAGAGGCGGAAAAGGAGCAGGTTGGAGCAGACGAGACCTGAAGCTTGGGCCAAACAGGTTGGCCGACTTTGAAAAGTTCACGGAGCCCCTTTTTTACTTATTTTTTTATTCTTAATCGTGGAATGCCTTCTTTAATCTCATCACTACCCAATCGTATTCATAGGTTTTACATTCTGTCTACTTCCTAATTTTTTAAATGGCGTCTGAGAAACTTCTTTGACTGAATAGAATAACTAGGACTAATAATGGAGCTCTTGGATTGATTAGAAGTGAAACTTCGTAAGAAAACTAATTAATGGTACATTTTAAACAATTAATTAAAATTAGAAGATTTTAAGATATCACTTGAAGTTTTTGCGAAATGAAAGAAAATTTTAAACTGAAGCAGTAGAAATTCCAATTTTTCTTTGTTAGCTAATAAAACAAATAATTATGTATGTATTACTGATTTTTCCACCCTGAAATTAGTTGAGAAACAGCAATAATTATCTGGAAAGAAAATGGCCCATTCTTAGTTAAAATAGTATTCTCTTTTTGGGCACTTCCTGGTATTCGAAGGAAGTGTCATGGAGAGTAGAACACTGAAAATCAGCCAAAGAATAAAACTTAAATTAGTTAATTTGTAATTTCCTCATGAAGCTGAGTAAATCTTAATTTATTAAACTATTTTTTGTTTTAAACGAATAGTTATAGTTTCAGAAAAGATATATTTTAATTTGCTTCGAACGCGTTTTCGTTTCTATCTGTGAGAGGGAAAAAGAGAAAAATTGACTAATTTTCTCATGAGAATAATTATTTCGAACCCAGTTTTCAAGCTTTAATCTCTCAAAAGCTTAAAAGAGTTCAGTATTTGTACTTATAATTATATTGGTTAAGTCTGATATCACGTCTGGTATTTTAGAGACCAGTTGCGTGGTAATAGTCTAAGTGTTGACAAGTGTTACCGATTCGGAATTTTTAAGTGAAATTGGGGAAACAAGGTTGAAGAATATTTAAGTAGTCCAAGACAAGGGATTTGGGTCATTTGCAGTATTTAATTTGGCACACATGAGATTCCTTAATTCTTTGGTGAAGGAACTAAATGCTCCTAAAGCAAAAAAAGAACCTCTATAAGCAAGAGACCGGTTTTCTTTCGATTTGAGAAGAGGTGCAGCAAGAGGAACCTCCGTAAAATAGCCCCGATCTCTCGGTTCCGTCTTTCGGGGTCAACGGTTCCGTAACTATGCTGGAAAACTTGTTTTCGGCTGTTGGTCCATTCCGACTGTCTTTTTACATGTTAGGTCGTCCGTTTCCTATTTAAACCGCCTATCACGCAAAGATTAAATTCTAAAGCATCTTAAATCAGAAAGAAAACTTTGTAAAAGCTCGAACTGGGAAACTATAATTAAATTCCGTTATCAAAATAATAACCTTGAGACAACAAAATCGCCAAAATTGTATGTATTTATTTTCTTATCCTAAAGAAAAGAAGAAAGAATCTTGACCGTGTTCTGGTCTTGTTTCCATTTCTAAGTATGCAAGTCTTCAAAGACTGCTCTGTTGGCCGTTCCAGTGGTTAGAGTTTAGTAAGGTAGTAGTAGTAGCGGTCTACGTACTATACATATTGCAACTGCCCATAAATGCATGCAGGGTTTTTGCATGGTTCGTCTATTTTAAAGAGCAATAGCCACCAAAAATCAACTTTGTCTTATAATAAGGAGTAAAAAATGTAGTTTCCAGTTCTATGTGTCTTTTTATCGTACGCTAAAACAAAAACTAGATAATAAGAAAATAAGAATTATAAAATTCAAACGGAGCATATTTGCCATTGGCCAGCGCGGTCACGTGGGCCCTGTGACGTAGATATTGGATGCCATGCCAGTTAGAGCCACAGAGGAACCACGAACTTACCAACACAAACCACGAACTACGAACACGAACCGCGAACACGAACAGGTCAGCCTGTAAAGTTTCATCCAATATCTACGTCACGCCTCTCGTGGCGGGAAAATGCCAAAATTTCGCAAGTCAATAACTTGGGAACGGCTAGTCACAAAAACTTGAAACAAATTTTCCCGTTCTTAGAATAATGTGTACAATAAGAATCTATCCAAATATCAATATGTTATGTCGTTGGCTATTGATCTTTAAGTATAAGCACGACGTTTGACGCACATAGATTGATCATGCACATGCTGGTTAAGTGCCGAATTAGCGCTACTGATTCAGCATGGAACTTTTCATGTATTACACGGTTTTTCCTACTAAAAAGCGACAGCTAATTACTAAATACAGAAAGCATAAGAGTGTCACCTCGGGCAGGGTCCTTTTCTTTAGACTGTAAGTATCTTTACCTGTTGATCTCGGAATAATATTGATCGGTTGTTTCCGATTATTAAATTGTGGAAACCCTGGGTTGTTGATTAGTCTTGTGATACATTGTATTAAGCTGCTATTTGACAAGTTTGTTGCCACAGTGTCGTTATGAATGTTACTACACCCAAAAAACACGATAGTCTAGACCTTCGTGCAACCCGATATACCTTTTAAGTTTTAACAGTAAACATTAAATTACCTTTCGGAGGTTAGCGTGACAATATTGTTCCTGTAAGGATATTAAACAGAAATACTGTAAATAATATTTGCTCTTCATTATTGCCTGGCGATTTCAACTCTTGGAGGCAATTTTGTTGTTTCATATCTTATTAATGCTCCCGTATACCTTAGCTCATTGATGGGAAAGAGCCACAGGTGGCACTCATGTTTGTTACTGTTTTGCAAAAGCCTCGCATAAGAAAGTAAGAAAAGAAATGGATAGCTAATTGACAACAAAGTTCCAAGGCTTATTTTGCTTCTGAAAAGTGCAATTTGTCACCACAGTTTGCTTTAGTAGCACAACGTCCTAAATCAAGTCAGCAAACTTTTGGAACAAGGTTTCTTCGAAAACGGCTCGTCACATTTGAAAGCAAACTAAAATAGAAGTTTTATTTTATTAGCAGCTAGTGCACAACCAAAGGACATATTTCTAGGTAACGTATGTCTCATAGTTGCAAATTTTATTTGCATATTGTCAACTTATTACTCATTATAAAATACTGTACATTGGTTGTGCACTACCTGTTAGCAAGGTAAAGATTACTGTCAAAGAATTTTTCCATTAGATGCACTTGTTTTCTCAAAACATTGTTCTGAAATTCCCCATGTTAACCGCCTATACGGAGCTAAAGTATACGGTACCCTTAAAATACGACTCAATAAGTTTTCGTTGTTGCCATGGGAGTTTGTTTGACCTTAACTGTTAGGAGGAGTTTTTCCTGGTAAGAAGTCGGTTTAATACTTTCGGCAAGTTTTCGTTGTTGCCGCCAAATTCCTTTGACCCTTTCCATTGTTGCAAACATATTTTCGTTCTTGGAGGGCTTAGTCCTCATTCGTCTTCAGTTCTTGTTTTCGTGCTTGGCATCTTTATTCAGTTGATTCTGATTCACATCGCCTAGTTTTAATTGTGTCGTCAAATTGATTTATTTTATTGTTTTCATGTGCAGTTTACAGTGCAAAATTCTATTGCTTTAAATAATAACAATTGAGTTAAAAAAAGCTAATAAGTTAAGACTGACTTCGTCGTAATTCTAAAAGATCAGTTAAGTTGTGTTAGTTACTTCTTGTCTCGAAGAATTAAACTTTAGCAAGCAGGGTATGCAATGCCCAGAGGTAAACAGTTGTCAATAGTGAAGGGTTTAGACCCGGATGTGACGGTGCTGTAGCTGGTCATTGTCAACGTGGTATAAGTGTTCTGCCTATGTGCAAGGAGAAGATCAAGTTGGGTCCTTTAAAAGTGAACTGGGCTTTGAAATGACAAGAACTTGACCGAACCTGATAAAGAAGAAAATCGGCTTGCGCTGCTCAATGGAGCTAGAATGATCGATGACTTCAGCCTCGACCCCATCAACGGAACTGTGGACAACGGTTTCCGCGGCAGGTTCAGCAACCAAAGGTTCTAAAAGAGCCGTGGCGGTGGATTCTACACTACAACAGAGTTTAGATGTTAATTACGAGCACAATTCAAGATCAATAGCTAATAAATCGAAGACTGGAAGTCAATTTTGTGGCAGCAATCTGGAAGACGGCTGGCAAGAACACTTACGCTATAGCCTTAGAGGGAGATAAGTTGATATCAACGTCATCAAGGTCAACGTCATCAAAGGATATGAGGATGGCCTTCTCTTCGATACTGCGACGACGACGACAAGCCGGGACCGACGAATTCGTCACATAACATGTACGAACCACTAAACGAATAATCATGATTTCAATTCAACTGCACACTTTATTGGAAGATAACTGAAGTATAAGGTTTATACCGGTGGTTGGGATGGTCGTTGTTGACATATAGGCTACGGTATTGGTTACAATAAACATACGTTGAGCACTCTCGGGGTCAATTACTGTTTCATTGGCATAGACCCATGCGGCCAGGACCAACAGGTAGAAATACACAGAGTTAAACATCTGGAAAAATTAATTAGAAAACATAAGACCTATAAACTATAACACAGTGATATTAAATATTGTAATAATTGTAGGTACAACTATTTCAGAATTGAAGGGAGCGAAAGTTAAACGTGAAGCTTAATTTTCAAAATCAAATGAAACTAGTAATATTGCAAGATATCAACTTTTTTAAGATTTGGCTTGAAATTTATTAAAATTAGCCCCACTTTTCTTGAAAATGTATCCTGAATTGTATTTAGAAGTGGTTTCAATTAATTAAAATTCAATCTAGAAATCAACAAAAACTCCAGATAACTCAGCTTAAATTTCTCACCAACAGAAGTCTATTGAAAAATCAAGTTTAAAATGCTTAGAAAGTTTCTAGGTTTTAAAGTTTAGTAATACTTACATTGGAAGGTTCTTGGAGGGTAAAATAGACACTGCGGTTAGTACGGCAAAGTGTAGTGCGTATAGCTACGTGTTGCAATGCGAAGTGCGGCGATGCTGGGGTGGGTGTATGAGCTTTTATACAAATCCCAGCCTTGCACTTTGGGATGGATAAATGCAAATTATGTACTGGTTGCACAAACATTACCCTTACCGACTCTTCTTATCTTCTTACTATTTAGCATCGAAAGGGAGGCATTTTGCCAATATGGCTTTCTGTCCCTTAGCAAATTGTAAGATGCAATTGCAGATCCTTTTTCAAGCAGATACATATTTATCAAGACCTAATTAACCAATCCACCCATATCCCCCCATTTCAATCGTCTTTTACAATAAAACCAGTGACAATTTTACGGACCCGTGGTACAGCTGTACCACGAGTCCGTAAAATTGCATTATCAATAATACAATCGCATTAACTGGAAACCTTATCTTGATAAGGTTTCCAAAAAAAAGCAAAAGATGTAAGTTTAGTTGTATAGTTATGAAAGATCTTTGTTTATTATTCTTTAATTTATACTTTTGTAATCAAATTGCAAAACAATCGATGATGTCATAAACTATGCTACTATTGCAAAGTAAAAGGTAGTTTACATGTATTGTCAAAGATTTTAGTGTAGGAGTAATGTATTGTACTATACCATCGAAAAAAAATTCGAGTATAGGGAAACCTTAGTGGTTTAACCACGGGATTAAGTAAAGCCTGTTGATTTTGAACCGCTCCTCTCTGTAACCGAACCGAAACTAAGAAAAGTGGAATCCGTCTTTACTCTGAGGTGGGTGCATTTTCTGGGCATTTTCTGTAGTCCAGCTCAGAGTAGAAACGGATTCCACTTTTCCAAAGTTTGGGTATGGTTTTGATCAAGAGGCCCTCAAAACGGTTCGAATGAGCAAACTTTAATTAATCCGACAAGTAAGGATTTGATCAAGGAGGTTTCTCTACATCGTTTTTTTTTCGAGAATATAATTCTTAAAAATCGAATATTGCTGTGAAAAACTCTCTCCGTTTTAATCCCTTTCCCACGGATTAATTAGGGAACTCGGCGCGTTCGCAACCAGAGATTCTCGTAAAACAACCATGACAAAGCAAGAAAAAACTATGCCTGTGTCAGTATTACCTGCTAGAAAGTTCCAAGAATAATCAATCCTATAGAAAATTCTTGAAGGCTAGTATAGTGGTTGTTACAGTTTGGCAACAGCCTTATTTGCAACCGCAAATAACCGGTACTTTTTCCAATCCAATTGACCTCTGTCCCTATTTTTGCAACTATTTTTATAGTTTTCTTGGTGCGTTTTGTAACTTTATTCAAGTCTAGTTAGTCAAGTCTTAATTAGTCAAATATAGTAAGTAAAGATAATAAAGTACGTAAAGATAGTAAGTAATATACGCAAAAAATAGGATAGTTGCTGAAGCTTGGGCAAGTGTTTTCTGTGCAGCGCCAGTAAATGTGCGTTTGACATTACGAATGTTGAAATAATCTTAAGAACTAAGGTCCGACTCTATTTACCGTGCACTGTGTGCTCCATTCCACCTGAAAAAAGTTTCCTACCAGACGGAAACTTTTTTGCAAGAATGCCAAATTATACCGAATTCGTGGTATTTCATTCACATTGACCTTGGCTCGCTTGTTTCAGGTTGCGGAAAGATCCGATCTTAGTTGCGAGTCGCAACACCAGCTTAAAATTGGAGAAAGCAAATGCCATCGTAGACAATTTCTGTGAAATAGACTTGGTTACATATAACTGGCGGTCATGAAATTCGAAGCCCCCGTCCGCTCAAGTATTAAAATTCAAGGTTCATGTGCGATTTAAGGTATCAACGTATGTATTGCATGAGAGAAAAAATAAAAGAGTTCACAGAAAAAAACAAAAAAGTTACGAACCGCTTTGCGAGAATGTTGGAAGTACAGTTGAAATGTATTAAATAACTTAAGTTAATGGTATCTTGTCTTGATGAAGGAAGCCTTAGCAAGCAGAGTAGCTGAATCCTATTGGTGTGCACCCGTCCACGGTGAAGTTTTTGGACCCAGAAGTGATGGTGCTGTAGCTGGAAACTGTCAACGTGGAATACTCGGTATACCTATGTGGGAAGGATACAGTTAATGTGGGACCTTTAGACGCGCCTTTTTCTTTGAACTAACAAGAATTTAAACGAACCTGATTGTGAGTCTAGCGAAAAACGGGCTGCGGGGCTCCAGAGAGCCGGACAGACCAATGACATCAGCCTCTACCGCTTCCAAGGAGCTGTGGACTTCGGTTTTCGCGGCGGATGCTGCAGCAAAAGGTTCCAGTAAAGCCCTGGCGGTAGGTTCCACACTTCGAAGGCGTTAAGACGTTGATTATAAAGAAATTTCAGGTTCAAGCACAAGTAAAATCGAACGTTACAAGGCAGATTATGGCAAAAATCGGGGTCAAAAGTACTTACGCGACAGGCTTAGACGCAAATAAGCTGATGAGATCAACATCTTTGAAGAGAACCATGGGCTTCTCTTCGATACCACGACGACGGCGACAAGCCGAGACCGACGTATTCGTCACAAAGCATGTACGAGCCACTAAACGAATAATGATTGCAATTCAACTGAACATAGGACTAGAAAAATGACTGTGGTTGGCTGCGTACCGGTGGTTGGGATAGTCGTAGCAGATAAGTAGACTACAGTCTGGGTCGTCGATGCAATTAGCATCCGCTGAGCATTTTCAGGGGCAAATTCACTTTGAGCCATGGAGGCCAATCCCCATAGGAAGAAGTATACACACTTGTACATCTGGAGAAATTAGAACAGTGAAACCGAAGATCTGTAAAATTCTTTCACAAATATTTTAAATCTTTTAATAACTCTACGTGAAACTATTTTAGAATAGAAGGAAATGTAGGAAGTCAGACTTGGTAAAAAATTTAAGAGCAAATTCAACAGAAATGAAAGTGATTTTGAAATTTATTAACTATTGATTCAGTTTTTTAACAATAATGCCTAAAGTTAAGTAAAAAAACATGCGTCATTTTCTTGATAGAGCAAATCTAAACTTTTCTCTTGAAGTGTTTTACAATTCTTTAAAATTCAACTAGACATAAAAATGCAGCCTAAGTTTCTCACAAAATAAAGCTAAAGTTTTGTAAAAGTTTATTTTGAAATATTAAGTAATTCTGAATCGTAGTACCACTTATATTGGAAGGCTCTTGGATTTGTACGTAATATTGAACTTGGACTTGGACTTGATACGTAATGCTTGTCGGACTGCAAAGTGATTGTGGTAGGCCTGTGTCCTTTTATACTTGTTACGGTCCTTGCACCTTGTGATGAATCGATGCAAAACTTTGCTAGCAGAACAAACATCTCTTGCCCTTAGCTATTCTTCTTTCCTTGTTACCTTTTACCATTGAACAGGGAGGCAGTAAGTTGCAATCGAAGACTATTATTCAAGCAAAACCCTTTTCACCTTGAGATGCCCTTTTTCCTCTTTACTCTTCATTCACAGTTTCGTCCTAAAATCATGAGTAAGGGCAACGACACGTGGTAACTCATAACAAAATAATATACTGTAACTCATAACAAAAATTCAACTTCGCAGGGTTGTAGAAAGAATAGTTCCAGATGTTCAATTTGCAAGAATTTTGAGATAAAAAGGGTAAATGGGGAAATCACCTTAGACCTGACTCGTAGCGCTATTCGGGCTTTCTTTGCATTTGCTTAACCATGAAAAATAATACATCGAACGAGCGCGCCTGCACGCATGATGGCCGCTTGACAACCTGATGCTCTAATTCTCGGAAGTTTCATGGAAATAAATTTCTTCAAGCCCAAGTTTGCCCTTTGCTGTCCATTGACTAGTTTTTTAAGCGAGTTTTGTTAAAAACCGTGTTAAGCTCCATTCTGACGTCAGACTTATTGCTACTAGGCTGGATGCGCGGCTTTATAAATACTACTATTTCTACCCCAAGAAAATGTGGAGGGATGAAATCTTCTTGCATTGAAAATGAAATCATACAGGAATGCTCTAAAGAGGTCTCTTTTTATATCTGACATATTTACCCCTTTTTCGATGCGTATTACCTACATAAAAAGCGGTACTGCTGAATATCTTGCGATTCTGGTGTAAACCAGAAATCCAGTTAAATTTAAAATGTTGAGGTAGTTCAGTGTATTATGAACCATTTTACGGTAAGTATAATTGGGACGTGGACTCAAAGATTGCTTGACAAAAGGATTACAGTGTACCCGACGCAAGGACTACGAACCCCGACACAAGGACGACAGCTCCATAATATTTTAAGGAATTAAAAGCATTTCGAGTTCAAAAAGTCTCTGCCCATTGGCTAAGCACCCAACGAGATTAAAAGATGCTTAAACCGTATTAAAGGTTACCTCACAACGTCGACGGACCACGACTTAAGGACGACGGATCCCGACAGGCGGACGATGGAATCCGACACTAGGACGACAATAATCGCTAGCACTTTGAAAATGGCCTTTGGATGGACATTTTTGGATGTACTTTCTCCAGGTAAGTAGGTGTGACGGACAAGCCCGTACCAAGGGGGGGGGTCGGGGGGTTAA
>JAGJRO010000198.1:0-11152 GCA_022832285.1 Lepidurus apus apus | reverse complement strand
CCCCCCCCCCCCCAACCCCCCCCGAACCAAAATTCTGGGTACGGCCCTGACTTGAAACCCCCCGAACCAAAATCCTGGGTACGGGCCTGGTGACGGAAGGACTGACAACGAAAGTACAGAACAGCGACAATAATCGGTGCACAACGTCGCTGCTTATCACGCAACTTACACATTGCTTAATACAAAAAAAATCACAAGCTTATGTTTATTAAAAAGTGCCTCTACCAACAGAAGGGCACTATTCTCTAACTATGCTCTAACTATATTCTCTAACTATTTACTGCCTATGTTTTTCTAATGCTTTTTTAACATTTCTTAACGTGGACTTGCGAATAAACTCTAAAAATTTCCATCTAAACGTCATTTTCGTATTGCTAGTAATTATTATCGTCCTAGTGTCGGGGTCCATCTTGCGCCGGGTGCATCGTAGTCCGAGTCCTCCTTTTGTCGCGTTGCTAGACTAATGTAGTGTATAGTCAAGTTCAATAATCTTATGTATTTCAAGATATTCATCGTATAATAACTATACTTTAATGTATTTTCCCTACTACACATAAATCAATTTATCTCGTTTATGGCTAATTAATGGTCCTTTTAAACTTAAACGATGATGTGCGGCTCATTGTACAAAAGTGTGTGTATTGTTTCAAACGAAAAACTTGAGTTTGCAAAAAAACAAAAATTTAAGAACAACTTTGCGGGAATGTTCGAAGTACAGTTTAAATTTATTAAATAACTTAAGTTAGTGGTATCTTGTCTCAAAGAAGGAAGCTTTAGCAAGCAGAGTAGCTGAAACCAATAGGTGTGCACCCGGCCACGGTGAAGTTTTTGGACCCTGAAGTGATGGTGCTGTAGCTGGTAAGTGTTAGCGTCGAGAACGTGGTATACCTACGTGGAAATAATACAGTCGACGTGGTATCTTTAGACGTGTCTTTTTCTTTGAACTAACAAGAATTTAAACGAACCTGATTGTGAGTCTAGCGAAAAACGGGCTGCGGGGCTCCAGAGAGCCGGACAGACCAATGACATCAGCCTCTACCGCTTCCAAGGAGCTGTGGACTTCGGTTTTCGCGGCGGATGCTGCAGCAAAAGGTTCCAGCAAAGCCCTGGCGGTAGGTTCCACCACACTTCGAAGGAGTTAAGACGTCGATTATAAAGAAATTTCAGGTTCAAGAACAAGTAAAATCGAACGTTACAAGGCAGATTTTGGCAAAAATTGGGGTCAAAAGTACTTACGCGCCAGGCTTAGATGCAAATAAGCTGATAAGATCAACATCTTTGAAAAGGACCATGGGCTTCTCTTCGATACCACGACGACGGCGACAAGCCGAGACCGACGTATTCGTCACAAAGCATGTACGAGCCACTAAACGAATAATGATCGTAATTCAACTGAACATAGGATTGGAAAATTGACTGTGGATGGCTACGTACCGGTGGTTGGGATAGTCGTAGCCGACATGTGGACTACAGTCTGGGTCATCGATGCGATTAGCATCCGTTGAGCATTTTCAGGGTTAATTTCACTCTCTTCAGCATAAATCATGGCAGCCAGTACCAACATGAAGAAATATACGCACTTGTACATCTAGAGAAATTCAAGAACAAAGTTTAGGAGCCCTTGAACATTTTACTAAATAATTTCAGATCTTTCAACAATCCTAATGAAAAATTTTCCCGATTTTATAAGGGATTGGAAGTTGAATGTGTAGCCAAACTTTGAAAAAAACGCAAGAATAAAATCAACAGCAATTAAATTAAAATTCATAGAAATTAAAACTTCGAAGATTTTGAATTCTGCTAAGTAACAATTGAAACTAAAATATTCAAATGAAATTGGAAATACTCAAAAAACCTAAAATTTAGGAATTTCTTACCTTGGAAGGTTTTAAAAGTATAAAGTAGACACAACGTACACAGCTCGTTGGACTGCAAAGTGACATAGTATTTTGCGGGCCTAGGAACTTTTATACTAGTCCCAGTCCCAGTACTTCGAGACGGACGGACGCAAAATTTGCTAGTTGCACAAACATCGTTTGCCCTTGAGGAATTGTACCTGTAACCTTTCATCATCGAAAGGAGCCAGTAAGTTGCGATTCAAGACGATTGTCCCAGCAAACCTTATTTACCTTGACAAGGTTAACCACCCCCTTCCTCCATTTCCTCTTCACTCTTCCTTTACCCTTAAATCAGGGTAACGACAAGAACATGTGATCTACGTGTGATTCTGACTAAGAAACGCACAAGTACAGTATACCAATTTGTTTACAAAACTACTAAAGTTGAGTTTTCTTGTGCTCAAATTGGACAGAAGTCGACGTACTCTGTAATGGTTGGTTCCCACTATCAGACAAAAAAGGCCAGACACCGGACAAAAGACACAAGACGACGGTGTTTTGTGTGTTTTTCTTCAACTTTTCTTCAACTTTTTCTTGTCTAGCCTGACAAAAGACAAGTTTTGTCTGATAGTGGGAACCAACCATAATTAGACTAGCAATGAAAACCATGACGTAGTTGAACATATCAATTTTATTGTATAATCATTCTTAATTCATTGCATTTCTATTTTTTTACCAATGCATTTCACGCATTTAACTTTTCGACATTGACAAGTTTAACATTAACGGGAAACTTGCAGAATTTTTTTAAAAAGTTAGATTTCCAATTTTAGTATGTTCAAGATGATACTCCAATGCGCATAGATTGCTAAACGTATTTACTATGGCTTATTTCAAATTTTACGGGACTTAACCGAGGATATACTGATGATGTGGGGCAAAAGGTTCCGAAGCAAAAGCTCCATGGGTTCTTGCACTTTTGCCGAAGAAAATTGTCAATCGTTCACAGACAAACCTTGACTATATGTTGGTGAATCTATACACTTCTACAATCTGAATTTTTCATAATTTATACATAGAATACTCAAGAAGCTTGTAGAAGTAAAATCCATTGATATTCTTCCACGTGAAGTCCCACAAATCGGTTTCAATACGTTCTCCGGATTTAGTGACAAACATGTATTATATTCCACTGTCAAAACTGACAATCATGTGTCACTTTCGAACAATAAATTTGTCTGTTTTCAGCAAATGGAGCGAAAGAAAGTACAAGTTTTAACGATTCTCATCAACTTTTGCTGACGAGAATCGTTAACGTAACCTAAGCTAACCTAACCTCTAACCAAACCTAATGCATTTCCAACCCAACTACCAATTTTTAACTCGGTTGACACCCGTTTGTCATTCTTTTTTCATAGAACGATTGGACAATATAACACATGTACAGTACAGTACGTTAAAAAAACGACCTCAACAAACCGTAATGTCCTAATGGCCCGCAATTGCGCGTCTGGAAAGAGTGCTGCGAATAGCCGTGCGAATTGGCGTAATGCTGTTTCGTAGTGCTGATCCCAGACGCACAGTTGTGGGCCATTAGACGGTACGCTTGGTTGGGGTCGTCTTTTTGAAACGTACTGTATGTTTTAAAAAAAAACGACCCCAACCAAGCGTACCGTCCTAATGGCCCGCAACTGTGCGTCTGGGAACAACACTATGATATAGAGATTACGGCTATTCGCAGCACTGTTTCCAGACGCGCAGTTGCGGGCCATTAGGACAGTACGGTTTGTTGGGGTCGTTTTTTTTTTAAACGTATTGTACTGTCCTTTTTTATCTCCGGGTTCTGAAACCGGAGAACGTGTTAATAAGTTTCCCGACACGAAACAACGCCATCTGGTTAATTGTATTGTGACTAATGCTTAAAAACAACGTGGTTGCAATAATAATGGAAAACAATGTTGGAAATAATGCCAAAAGCGAGCAAGGTGTGGTTAATAAAGCCTTGGAAGCAGTTCTTGTGCCCGGAAATATTCTTCCAGGTTACACCGACACCGTGAAAGGTAAAAATAAACCAAAAACACTATGCAAATCATTTTGTACTTATTTAAAATGAGCTGCTATTTGTCTGGTTCAGGCTATAATTGGGAGCAAGGCGTAGATTACTCAAAGATTCTAGAATCCTTACGATGGACTGGTTTCCAGGCGACTAATTTTGGCCTCGCAGTGGAAGAAATCAACAAAATGGTATAAAAACTACTGAACATGCTCTAATTTCCATGATTCCACCTAGTTTATCTTTCTTTCCGCGCATGCAACAGCTTAGCAAGCGTTCTGAACCATTGTCGGAAGATCAGCTCGACTTTTTCGAAGATGACCAGTTTATTAAACGAAAATCCAACTGTACCATTTTCTTAGGATACACTTCCAACATGATATCCTCTGGCGTAAGAGACACAATACGCTTCCTCGTCCAGCATAAGATGGTAATTTTCTTTTAAAATACATTCCAAGTTCACTAAGAAGTGTTTTGGGGCAGGTAGATTGTATAGTGACGTCAGCTGGAGGTGTAGAGGAAGACTTTATCAAATGTTTGTGTCCAACGTATGTGGGATCGTTTGATTTGGGTGGGAAGATGCTCAGGGAAAAGGGCGTTAACCGCATTGGCAACTTGTTAGTACCAAACGACAACTACTGCAAGTTTGAGGACTGGGTTATGCCACTTTTGGACTCTCTGTTGGCTGAACAAAAAGAGAAAGTGATTGACCTCGAATTTTCTTTGTATTTTAAAAGTCGATTCAATCTTATTTCTTATTGGTTTAGAGTGTCATATGGACTCCTTCCAAAGTTATTGAAAAATTGGGCTTAGCAATCGACAATCCAGATTCAGTTTACTATTGGGCGGCTAAGAATAAGATTCCAGTCTTTTGCCCTGCCTTAACGGATGGAAGTTTAGGAGATATGATGTATTTCCATTCGTATAAGAACCCTGGATTAGTTATAGATATCTTACAAGGTGTTTCTAGTTCATAAGTTCGATTAATTAGACGTTAATTGGCGTTGTTTGGAAGATTTAAGGCGATTAAATACCATGGCGGTTAAAGCGGTCAATACTGGGATGCTTATCATTGGTGGGAGCGTCATAAAGCACCACATCTGCAATGCAAATCTCATGGTATGAAATTAGCTTTCATTCCTGAATTCTAGGGACTCCTTAAAATTAAAACTGAATTTAATGAAAACCAACTAAGTGATTGAATGATACACTAATTAATAGTAATTTTAAGTAAAAAAAATAATATTAGTACATTGTACGAACTTAATACTAATTAATATTAATAATTAATAAAATCGCTAATTAATAGTAATTTTAAATAAAAGTATTTAGTATTTACAGTGTTGTAAGAAATTAAAAATTATTTTTAAAAATAGTTAAAGCTAGTTAACTTGATTTTTCTAAAAATAT
Source organism: Lepidurus apus apus (assembly GCA_022832285.1). Classification (NCBI taxonomy): domain Eukaryota; kingdom Metazoa; phylum Arthropoda; class Branchiopoda; order Notostraca; family Triopsidae; genus Lepidurus; species Lepidurus apus. Next base: position 5,851 of record JAGJRO010000198.1, on the reverse strand, counting down.
TTTCGTAGCGAAATGGGGCGGACTTTGCGGTATTTATTAACACGGGTTCGGATTTCGATGGAAGTGATAGCGGAGCCAAGCCTGATGAGGCTGTTTCATGGGGGAAAATTCGCAAAGACGCTACTCCAGTCAAAGTAATTCACTTTCGCAATTTATTTAGTCAAGAAAAAAATGTTTAAAATTGTGAAATTTCTTCAAAACATTTCGTTTTTAACGCAGATCTGCGCTGAAGCAACGTTAATATTCCCGCTGTTGGTTGGCGAAACATTCGCTAAAGCTCATTTTAGCAAGTCAACATGATACAGTGCATAGTTTATCCTGTTTTAATTAAGTAAACCAAATAAAACTTAAACTTTTGTGAATGAATGTTTTAATTTGAACAAGTTGTGTCGAAATCCGATAAAAAAAAATTACTACCCAAGAAGACAGATATTAGGCGTCTCTCTCATTTGCCTTAAATGTGTTCTGAAAACATGCATAAAATTTCGCATAATGAACCTCATAGTGAATTCCTTCACTGAACACTGCGTATGCTTCCTAATATTCTTTTAAAATAACTGCAATGGTAAACTATTCTAGCTTTATGAGTTAAAAAAACTGAAAGTAATGTAATTAACTAATTTTTAAATGCAGAAAGCTTTACAGATTTTAAAACAAAACAGATATTTTTAGCATATTGTCACGATATTTTTCTCACTGTTTGCTTTCTTCACGGTCTTGCTTGCTTTTTAAAAGGCATTATATATGTAGGATGGTTCACTTGACCTTCGTGAGGATTACACGCGCCACTTTGCTATTTCATTTGCATGCGGTTTTGACAGAGTTAGCCTAGAGGATTCGTTGGTGGTGTAGAAGTTGTCGAATAGAGTTATGTGTTTGTCCCTTGTGTCTGAGCCCTATTTATATGTAGGCTACTTGTAGCACCCTTAATTGTATCATTAAATTTAACCCAATTTTAATGTTGTAGCGCTTCTGCTCTGTGTGTTGGCTTATTTTTTATGTATTTATCTTAATCCTATTCCATGCGCAGATTTTATTTCTGTGAAGGTTTTGCATGTAAAGAGACATTTAGTGTGAAAAACATTTTTGTTCATCATTGCTTGTATCGTTTTTTTTGTTTGTTTTTTTTGCAGTTCGCAAACACATTATCTTTTTTAAAGATTGTTTATTTCTGTTTGTGTGGGACTATACCGTACTCTATAGAATAGAAGAACACAAAATCGCTTGGAATACCTATACAGTGGTACCTCGCATAATGAACGCCTCGGATAACGAACGTTCGGCATCAGGAGCGCGCGCGCGGGCCGGAAAATGTTCCGCATAACGAACGCGGTCCCGCATTACGAACCGCACGCGCGCTCTGTTGCGTTTTTTTACATTTGAAATGTGTGGAAAGTTCCGTGCTTTTTTATTGTTGTCACAATTGAACCTAAGAAGACCGTTACTGGGAAGAGTAGAAAAGCACAGTATTGAAATGAAAAAGAAATCATGGGCAATAAAGACTCCGGAGCTAGAGTTGCTGTGGATCTTGCAGCGGAATATGGAGATGATCAAGTAAATCATTGGTACAATTACGGCCAATTGAGTATCATACTGTAAAAAAAATTCGTTTTACTCAAAATTTTGAATGTAGTATTTTTCACCATGAAAAAGTAGTAAAATAAAAGCTCAGACTTATGAGTACAATTTTTACGAGTCCTTTGAGTAAAAATTTTACACTTTCTTTGACAAAAAAATTTAACAAGTTCTTTGAGTAAAAAAATTCTGAGTACAGCGTAACAAGGCAAATATGTTTGCTGGAAAAGAACCATCTATTCCGGACAGTATCACCCAATTACAGTATAATTAAACAAAATCACAAAGTAATAAGCGCATATTATTTGTGAAGGCACACATTCTCAGAAAGGAAGTTTCACTGTAATAATTTGCCATTAATGGAAGAGTTAACGTATTTCTGTGTAACTATTTCAAACATTATAGGTCATTCGAAAAGCCATATAGATATCTTTCCTAATGTGGCCAAAGTTTGGAATGATGAAAAAAATGTGTTGGAAATTACACAAATGATAAACGAGATTAAAAAACGAACGCAGTATTTGAAAACTTACAAGTTGGCGAAGTCACTACAAAAATTGGCAAAGAATCGTCTATTCATTTGACATGCGCAACATAATTTCATTGTATCTTGCTACTTTCGAATGAACGGTTGCAGATTTCCTGCGCTCCCCGTTACTTCCTTTTTCAGCTTGAATCGTAAAGATGCTCCTGATTTAGATTTTTTGTCATGACAACTACTGATTTTTTAAAATTCTTACCGCCCAAGGAACTCCATTATTGCCCTGCAATTTGGCGGGATATTTTAGCCAAAATAGGAAATAGCAACCAAAGAGCCATAAGTAGGGCATCGGTGAGATTTCTCAACTCCTCCAGCACGACTTTCTCCACAACCACGGTGTACCTTTTAGCTTAAAAAATTGTTGGTCCAAACGCAAAAATTTGGGCGTGTGTAATATTGTAGCGGCAGATAGCGTGCGAGGTGGACAGAGCGAGAAGAGAAGAGCGCGAGTTTAAAAGACTGAGCTGTCGATTTCATTGTTGTAGGAACCCCGAGCTAAATCCCCACTTTAAATAAACCACCCTATCTAAATTAAATTAAAACTGTGCTCACCTTCTTCCAAGCCAGTTCCCCTCCCCGTTTATGAAATCAGTTAGCGTAAATCGCAAGATACGCTACAATATCATTGTACGCTCGTACAATTCAAAACGTAAGTGATATTTTTGGTCTAGTTTGTAATTACCTCAAATAAATGCATCATACGGTAGAGATTTTCCCGGAAAAGATGCGTAATGATGGGCACCGCGGCATGGACGAAACCAACTTCCGACCTCTCGACAGCTGTTCCACGTCTTTTGACCATTTCATCAACACTTCTCGGGCTCTTTTCCATACTATGGAAACTTCCTTTGCTAAGTTTGCTTTTGCAATAGTTATAACATCTTGAATACCAACCAAACGAGACATTTGCAGATTAAAGAATTCTTCTTTGAAGAGGAACGGGAATTTGGATTTGACGTCTTGGACAGTTATTTTGTCTTCTATCAATTTACGTTGATGCCAGTATGTTTACGCTTCAGCCTTGTCACTTGACCCTTCTTTGGCTCGCGCATTTCGTGCAATCGTAGGAGCTCTTCTGCTTTAGCCTCTTGCGTTTCTGCAATCTCGCTCTCTGGTAACAATGGTGAATATAATTCTTACATCCATACGTACTAGCTGATGCCAACTTCTTTCGCTTTGATTCATCTACCGTTGCAGAGGGCAATTCTTTCTTTTTCTTTCTTCGCTTCATTCTGTGACCTCTAGTATATTGCCAGCACAAATGAGTTGCGGGTTGGCCTCGTTGGAACATTTGTGGCCCCTACAGGCATATCGCCAAAGTGCCCGGGTACTTTTGTACCATGTCCCTTGCGAAATCACGAGTTCACGAAATTGTTATGTGTATGACCAGAGTAACACTGTAGCCCCATCTGTTTGTAACTGGCTTCGCAGCCTATATAATAGATCCCAGATATGTAGAACACCAGTTGGTGTTAGACCTACCAACTCACTGGTTAGCTTTCATAATACAAGAGTAACTCAAACATAACAGAAATGTATGTTTCCGTTTGGCAGTAATCAAGTTTACATTTTAAAGAATAGCCATGCGCATAGTTTTCAGAAACCTTACGATCGAAAACGCTACTGTGACTATAAGAGACGCATGACGTGCGAGAAAACTAGCTGTTAGGAATGAATAAAGACTGCAAACGGTACATGAAAAACTTCCTTTCCTCAGATATGCGTGCAATTTTAAAATGATTGCGGAAAACACCTGGTTTCAGCCCTTCTTGTTTGCATATAGTGCAAGTAAAATATCTCCTTTTTAACTTACCACAAGCAGCTTTACTCCATGTCTTTCCCTTATCTCTTTCTCCGGTAAAGAGAAAAGCTCAGCAAACTTGCAAGAAAAAACAACAAGCAAACAAAAAGCAAAACAAAGCAAAACAAGCAAACTTGGAAATGTTCGCATTTTTCGGGTTTCGTTTCCTGTTTTCTAACGTTTTTACGAAGTTAACATTCTGGAAACTAGTTAAGACAGCAACTCCCAAGATGCATAAGAATGTATGTATCATAGGAAACCATATGTTTAAGTCCACATAATGTCTGATTAATTTGTTAGGCAAAAACGATGAAGTAAGAGGCACAGTATAAAGGTTTACACAGTAGGATAACACGGGTATCTTCCAATGAAAAGGTTTTGGACCAACCTTCTCGGTCCCCAGAGTACATTCAGGTAAAAAGGCCATAATATCAAAGGGTACATTCGCAAACCTCCCAGTGCAGTTCAAAAAACGTCACGACGGTTTACAAAGCTCAATCCAGGTAGGACCTTACTGCAGTCCAAAACTCCCTAGAGTACCCGAGGAAAATGTCACCAGTCCCCCGTTTTGCGAATGTTTTGCTCTCTTCTCGAACCCTTTCTCTAGTAGATTAGGAATGCCTACTGTAATAAAACACCACTGGGTAAAACGTATACGATTTTATTAACGTGGTTTGCCGATCGTGAACGTGCAACCGCTCTCAAGCTAAAATGACTCAACTCTGCCTCGACCAGTAAAAGCAACCCCCAGGAGAAAGTAACCGAGGAACACCGAAAGAGTAAGAGGAAAAGAGTAAAAAGGAGAGTACAACGAACGAGTATAAAAGGGGAGTTTGCTGCACTCCTCCCGGGGCAAGGGAAAACATTTGCGTCCTCGCAAAAAGCACACACACACACACACACATTAAAACAAAAGATTGTTATATGCTAGGATCAAAAATAATTTTTGGTTTAGGACGAGGTCTTAGGAAATAGCGCGTCGAGGTCCGAAGTTCTGGGCGAGATTCGTCGCAAGCTGGCAAGTCCATCGGCAGCGACTCTTCCGCGGCTTCGTTCTCTTGCTGTTGAGGAGTGTTCTCGGTTTCCCTGTTCGGTAAAACGTTCTGGGTTACGGCGTCTGGTGGCGCTATTGGCGAAGGGGTCTGACCTGATGGATATACGATAGGATGGCGGTAAATGGGTGGCGACTCTGAATCCTCATCAAGGGGCGGGGTTGCAAGTTTTCGAGTCCAGGATGGCATTTCATGTAGCCAATTCATCCTATTGACGTGTACCACGTCTAACTTTCCATTCATTACATTTTTTACTCTATAGTTTACCTCTGAAATTCTGGCCATAACTTCGTAGGGACCAATCCACGCAGGGGTGAATTTCTTGCACCGTCCTGGTTTTACTATATGATTTCGCAGAAGTACCTTGTCACCGATGTGATACGATGTCCGAGTGGCGCGTTGGTCGTAGTATCTTTGTTGGTGTAGGCTGGCGTACGCTAGGTTACGCTTTACTAGGGTGAAGGCTCTCGTCAAATTCTTAATCACATGGTCTTTGTAAGAGTCAGCACTGGTCCAGGCTGAATTAACCGTATTGTTAAACAGAATGTCCGTTCGCAGGTTGGGATCACGTCCATGCATTAAGAAGAATGGAGTTTCCCTAGTAGACTCTTGCACGGAAGTCCTATACGCAAAAAGGACGTATGGAATGTGCTTATCCCAGTCGTCGTGTGTCTCTCGAACAAAATGACTTAGCATGTGAGCGAGGGTCTTGTTCCAGTTTTCTACCAGTCCGTCAGTTTGCGGGTAAAAACTGGTCGTCCTAATCCGCTGAATGCCCAGAACGCCATAAACAGACTGAAGAAGTTCCGACATAAAATTTGTGCCCCGATCAGTAAGTATCGTACGAGGAAGTCCATGGCGGCAGAAAACTTGCTCGATGAG
>JAGJRO010000188.1:0-94835 GCA_022832285.1 Lepidurus apus apus | reverse complement strand
TATATATATATATATATGTGTTTCAATATATCTTCAGTGTGTTCAGTGTGTTGAAACCTAAATCGTCCTAAAGTAAAATGGGTTGGGACTTTCGGTGCACCCAATGATGTTTCCTGATCTGTGATACTCGAGCGACCACACGTGTATTCACCGCTCGGGGCAAGATCCACTTGCGGTCGAACGTTTTAGGTCTGACATAATAGTTCAGGCTACTTTTGGATTATTCGTGTCATGAAAACGTTATTTATAAAAAAATAAAAAATAAAAAAATAGGGTTGGAATTTACCGCCATAGTTTTTCGGACCCACTGAACTTCCTACCGGGTAAAAACGTAAGTAGGCTTTTTAAAGTGTTGGGAACCACCTTGTACGTCATGATTAGAAAGCCAGGAAGGTTCCTTTAGTAAGTTACTAAGTTGAAGCGTGATATGTGTGAAAAGGGGGGCATCTTTTAATGGCCAATAATTAGTTGAGAAGAGCGACTGGGCCAAGAGAAAGGTAATCAAGAGATGATTGCATGGTACCAACGGGTTCGAAGATTCTTGCACCCCCCTCCGTGCGCTTTTCCTGCAGATAGTTCTAGACGCAGACGCAAACAATCCCCCAAACCATTTTCCCTCATGTACGCCCCTCATGGGGGATGAAAAATGGTAACAGATTCTGCACTACTTTGTCATCAAAATGGACGAGGTTTGTTTCATTAACCTTCTTAGTTAAGCCCCCTCAGGAAGGTTCTAATGATCGAGGCGAATCTTCCGTCTAGACATAAGTGTTAAATGGTGAGACTCTCCTATCTATTTTTAGAATCGGAACCAATGTGCGAAATCTCCTCAAGGCCCCATGATAATCGCGATCCCTTACGATTGGTCTTTTCTTGTTTAGGATAGGAGAAAATAAAATTGGATTTTGAGGTTCCCTGCTTTGAATGTTTGAACCTCCGGACTTTCGCTTTTCACCCTGGTATTTCCCTGCTGGTAAATTTCGTGCGGTCGGAGAAGATGCCCTGGTAGGAAGAGATGGCTGGGATGCTTTCCGAGTCCTCCTTGTGGAAGTTGAGCAATGTTTTGCCTCTCTTTTCAACCAGACCAGGACGTACGGTCAAGGTGAAGGCAGGCTTCCAGGCTTTGCTCTCGTTCTTTGGGGTTTCTTCTCTGGGAACACAACGGGAACAAAACCAGGCGAAGAACCAGAGCCAAGTATGCTACAATGTTGGTGGTTCTTATGCTTTAATAATTTTCCCCCAAACTGGACGGAGATAATAACAAGCCAAAACAAGAAGAAACAGTTAATCTCTAGAGAAATTGCTAGTCTAACTATTTTTCACCAGCTGGAGGCTCTTTTTCACCTTGAACTACGCAGCAACGCGGAAGCTTTGTAACCACGCGGTACAATTTGGAACTCAGCTAATCCCTTTTGTTTCTAACATCAAATGTCGAATTGTATATGAAATAGACCCTATATTGAAATATATTCTATCTGGATTGGTTTCAAATGTATGTTACAGCGACTGAAGTATTGACCAAAACTTGATTCAAAATCGTTTTATATTGGACCAGAAGAAAGGGATCATTGGATTGGCGAAAAAGGTCTGGCCAGCAGCAATTTGAGGTTGTGTTTTAATTTTTGCATGTGCATAGCTGTACTAATGGGAATAAACTCGTTTCTCAGAAGCGATTATGTTGGAGGCATTTGTTATTAGTGGGTTCATTCACCAAGATTTACTACGAGGAGGTCCTAATTAGGAAGTCCAATGTGACCTATTTCTGTCCTTTTTTTAGCTTTCTTATCCTTCGCCATGTCACTTGGTTCACACATTCACACTTAATAGTACAAAAGACCAGAGAACGCGTTACTTTCCCAAGTCGGCACACTGCAGCGAATTCTTGCAGAAGCATACATGGAAACATGTTCTGGAAAGTGGGACCTCGTTCTTGTGAAATCTTTTTTCAAAACAGAGAGAAAAATACATGTGGGGAAGCGTTGCCAAGAATGACGTAACCCCGGAAGCGAGATCATAACGGTGTGTTGAATAGAAAGCTAACGGATCTAAACACAAACACACTTACACACTCTCACAATATTTACACATCACTCGTCCCCTTGTTTTGAGACTTAACCAGATTACCAGTTCCTTAGTAAAAATAAGTGCACATGCCTGCCTGCATGCCTTCAGGAATTGTAAGCAAGATCGAAAATACTTAGGATTATTAGATTACAGATATTACGACTGAAGCTGCGCGCCAATTGCATTACATAACAAGTGCCATGGCGCTAATACCAAGAGACCTCCAGCCAAACATGCTTTTCGAGGATCCTGCAGTAATTTTGTCGACGTATTTCTTTCTGGACAACCGAAACGAATACAATAATACCGAAATTTGTTTTTAATTAAATTTCTAAGGATAAATTAGCTAAGATTGTTACACACTAGTAAAAATCCACTAAATAAATAACATTTAAATCGATTTCGGGAAACTGATTATTTGTGACTGAAGTGGTTTTTCAAAATATTTTATTTGTATGGCCTACGTCAAGTCGCAATTAGCCTAACCGTGCTCCGGATGAACTTTCATTGCTTAGTCGCAGTAAAGCAGGTAAACAGCTTTTGTTTTCGCATGGAGAAAGTATGTTCAACCTGTAAAAGGGTGAAAGGGGCGGACTTTACGTTATGGCTTAATAAAACGGCCATGTTTACCGTAACTGGCGCAATAAGAGGGCCTGGAATGTTCTGCGAAAGACGGGTTGGATTGTAGGGATGGGTACATCGAGGCATGTTTACACGTGTTACTAGAGTCTAGCTTGCGGCGCTTTTGCGCAACTTTGCTCAAGAAAACGCGGGCAAACCAATAACAGGGCACGACAAGTTGACCTACATCACCAGACTGTTTACTCCAATCGTTATCGGTTTTCTTTGAATTATGAATAATAGAAAATTATGTTAAACCATCGCCGTCTTTGGAATCAACGGCTCCTAGCTTTCTTTTTTCCACATCCATTTAATGGCTCCCATAAAATTCCAAATTGAGCACACTATAAAAACAACAACAATAACACACGAGTTGGGAACTTGACAACACTATTTTGACAACACTACTATAGCGATCCTGGAGGAGTATCGATAGTATCAATCCTCCCTCAGGCGTATCGAAGGTCCCAATGTAGCGCCCATTGATTTGACACGAAACTAAACTTTAAAACTTTAAAACCACCGTATTACCGTTCCTAAGCTCTGTTTGGCCTTTCCCCACCTTAATTTGGGAAAAACATTGGCTACTAGGCAAGCGAATGAAAACCTGGGATCAAAGATGTATTCAAAACAAATTGAATAATAATGCACCAATACTTTACAGATATCCTTAAATAGTAGTTGGGTATCATGAATTATATACTTAATTCTAATAGTTACCGAGAAATTAATAATTCTCTGACGCTTCTACGCCGTATGCATCACAGCAGTACTACATATCCCCAAGTTAGGGATAGCCACACGATGTAGTACAGTTTCTTTGGACCGCTATACACGCAGTAACATGTTTTGTTCCCGGTATACCTTTCATGCCAATAAAGAACTGTGAAATTAAAATCAAATTGTACTACATAAAACAAATTCAGAATCTACAGGCTAGTATTCCATTTCTGCATTTTTTTTCAAGAATCTACAATTTACAAATAATATCGTAATAGTATCGTAGTAGACTATCGTAGTATCGTATAGTATTGTACAAGATGCTAAACTCAGGATGTCAATTAAGGAGAGGGTCTAATTCAGAAATATATCAATTAGACTATCATTTAGAATATCAATTAGAATTTATCAGTATAGCTTTCAAACTTTGATGATTACGATAGCTCATTTCAAGGAACTTTTGGAAAGTAGAACTAGCCATGTGAACGACTGGCTTACTACTGTACAATTTTTCAGTAAATCAACTACCATGGCTGTAGTAGAAACGTATCTGAGGAACAGATGTTCAAAATTTTGAGGGACATATATTCAAGTGCTGTCACAAGACCCAAAGGTCGAAAGATTAAACCATCCTTAAAAACTAATGGCCTGTGGCCGTCAATGGTTAGAAAACTAACCCATTTGGTCCCTTGAAAAAATAAATGCAAGTGAATTATTTGGGTCCTGTCCTTGTTGCGAGATACCAATATGTTGCAATACCCATCCACTAAATGCTGTATCAATGCCATAACACTATCCCTATGTTACGGACCTGATGCTTCATCGCCGTAAGTGGGTAACCTGTTAGTATCTCGATAATTCCCCAAACCTGCTACACCCTTTTCTTGTTACCAAGTTACTTCTCAAAGACTACTGCATAATTATAACGTAGTGACAAGATCTCAGTGCTCTATTATCCATAATTGACAGGGAAATCCCACCTTGTAAAGCCTATGCGACAGAAGTCTGGTAATCATCTAAAAGGCTCTACACAGTGTTATGTCAATGGCAGATTGTATGCTACTTGAGTTTGGAGTGCTTCTACATGGTTAGAAAAAAAATTATTGCAGATGACCGGGGAGAGATAAGAAAATGCGGTTGTTTGCATACATTAGTCAAGGTTTTGGCCCTCAGATTAGCACAAAGTCAAGTTCATATGGTAAAGCCACGCCCACCATGAAGTGGTTCTAAGAATCCGAGGCTGCTAATGGAAGAATTGATTGCGCATTCATAATAAAAAGAAATGAAAAAGCGAGCGACATTCGGGGCTGTTGATTATGAAGCGAAACTAAAAAAGTAATCTTACGAATGCATCACATGTTTGGCGAATAGGTGTGGTAAACGCTTTCTATAGCTTGAATGAAAACTTGTTTGGTTATCGAGTTCTTGCAGCTTAACGTTATATATCGCTTCCTTGATTGGCAGATTTTTGGTCTTGTTGGTGCCTTCATCAGCACACGGGACGTGAAAGACAAACTCGGGCAAAAAGGAAGCTGAATTGATTGAAGGCTATAATAAATTTCCTTTGGACCAGGTGGTCGCGGTTTCATTGATAAAAGCCGCACTACAGCTTGTCGATACAACATGTTAGCATGCATATTCGCTTATATGCGATGGGTATTCCATTTTCAAGATACAAGGTAAAGACAAACCACCTACCTTCGTCTGGAGGTCACTTAATAGTTTACTCAGACAGTTAAAAAAAAGAAAAAATCATTATTGCCCAAGACCCGTGTACTGTTGAACGTTCTAAGCCATTCGTTCGAAGCACAACCAACTTTAACCGAAACTTACGCCAACATTTCGTTGCATGCAAGTACCCTAAGCTCCATTTCTATACTTCAATGCTTTGCCAAAATTTTTTATGACCGAAACCGTTACCCAATGTAATTTTGCACAAAGACTCATTTACATTTACTTACATTTACTATGACGTAGATAATTTCTTGGAAACTTTCGCGAACTTTCTAGGTAATACAAATAGGATCCGGCTTTATTTTTAAATGTAAGCTTCACCGGAGGGCAACAAAGTGCGAGAACGTCTAGCCACACGACAATATCCACATCTATCAATAGACCTGAAGAAAACTCGTACTGTACTGTACATTACAGTCAGGCTAGAGGCCCCCTTGTACTTACACGCTGTTATAGTGTTAGATAATCTCGAATTTAACCTTGTTCGCATAAGCTTACGCCTCCCTGTTCGTGATGTGAGCCCTGCGACTAATTACCTCACCCTTTTTAAACCGACAAAACCGCTTCACTATCAGTAGGCTTTGACGGGGGCCCCCGCGCGAAGATTGTGACATGTCTTCCACAATTTGATGGATGGACTGAAACCTTCAAACTCGATGTACTTGTTCATTCCCCTTTAGAAGTGTCCACATTCCAAGTTCATATATATATAATATGCCCGAAAAATTCCCTTTTCAAAGGTAAGCCTGCGGGGAAGGCCTAACGATTACAAGTGAAGGTTACACGGGAACTCCCTTGTCTGCCGAGCGCATTTGCCAGGACATCCACACATCTTCCTTGAGACTAAACGACATCTTCAAATTACTCACATCTTTCAAAGCCAGTTTCGCCACGCGGCCAAGAGCCCCAACCACCTCCTCCCTGCCTAACCCATCCACCCTGGCCTTCCATACGAATCCTACTGATGGTACTAATCGTATGGTAACGTTGTCCTAATCGACTAATGCTGAGTATTTTAAAACTTGCTTACCTGAAGACTTTGGCCGGTGTATGGGGAAGATACTAATGGACGCCAGAACGGCTGGGTTTTTACAAATAGAAATGACGAAACTAGAAACACGCGAAACACCAACGTCAACGGGTTGGATTTTGCTGGGAACATGGATCTGCTACCTACCTTTTCGGTTGGGTGCCGAGTCGGGTTATACAAGTGGAGTTGGCATATAAGGTGATATTTCCTTATATCATCATCTTCGGCGCTTTCTTGAGGATAAAAAGAAGGGGGGTGAGGGAGGGCAGGAGGGAAGGGCACCTGCTTCTATACTACCGCCCTTAAGTGTTGCATAAAAGGTATATTGTCCGCTTGATTGTCCCGGTCCTCCCATTGGTCAGGTGACGTAGTGTGTGCCCCATGCGGAGGAAACCGATGCCACCGGACAGCGTAAATTCGAGCGGCCAAGTGCACTGAGCTGCAGTTGCTCTTGCGACCTGCAAGGTGGTATATACACCAGGACGGAACGGTGAAGTAGAAACGTCAGTCAAGCGTCTATACTACCGACTTCCTTGGGTGTTGTAGTACGGTCTCCACAATCCTAACTTAAACTTTCTGTTTCAAGCCGACCAACCTTTTTCTTCAAAGTCATGGACAGCGTCTTCTCAACAATCAATTCTGCCACGTTATGGCTGGCTGGTGTCGTTACCCTTCTAGCTACCGTGACTGCCTTCCTTAACACGTCCCAATGCAAGCATGCTCGGCGTCTAGTCCACCTCACAGCGCTGGGTAGCTTTAAAGTCAGCAGAAGCAACTCAGCGGCCAAAATATCCAGCACCACTACCGATACATCGAGCGATGACGATGAACCCGTCTCTGGCGCGAGCCGTTCGTCAGACTCGACATTGACCGCCGTTGCTGCTGTCCCGTTGGGAAAACCCCCCGGTCCGTACCCTTGGCCCATTCTAGGCAGCTTGCACCTGCTCGCGCGCTACGAAGTCCCCTTCGAAGGCTTCACAGAAATGTCCAAAGTTTACGGTGACCTGTTTGCCATCACGCTCGGCACCACGCCCTGCGTTATCGCCAACTCCTTCTCCCTCATCAAAGAAGTACTTATCACCAAAGGTCCCCATTTCGGCGGACGACCCAATTTCATCCGATACCACAAACTCTTCGGCGGGGACCGCGATAACTGTAAGTACCATTTTTTTTTTATTTTTCCTTCCAATTTAGCTAAAATGCATTAAAGGACACAGGACACAGTTTAAAAGCTTTTCCTGCAAAACTTTCCCATTTTCTTGCAAGACTACTGCAGCTAGGTTTCGAAGAATTACTGAAAAAATTTCAAAGTTATAAAAACAGTCTTTCAAAATTAGAAAAAGTTGGAGACGAACGTCTATTACTTGCGGCAGAAATTTCCCCAACTGTCCCAAAATTTCCGCAAATTGCTTCCTTGCGTTGTTTCATATATCTCCCAATTTCTTACAGCAGAAATAAGTTACTGCCAGAAAAATAAATTGTATTAGCTAATTACTTCTAGTATGTAACTTATTTTTCATGTAACACCCACAAATGCACTAACGGGATCTCCCTGAAATCTATTCCGAAATTGTGTTGCGATTAGCATCAGAATTATGACCGCAGTACATTCTATCAGATAGGATCTTATATTACATCAAATCTATTACCATGGATATGTCCACATTTCTAAAATACGTCACGTCCTCCAAATAACCTCCAACGTATTCTCCCTTTCTTAAGCGACCATCAGCGGGCTTAAAGCAATGGATCGCAATTATTGCAAAAAAAAAAATTCGAACCCACTCCAAGAAACTTATTTATTGAAAATAAGTGGGTTTGACCATGCCCTTGGAAGATCTCTGCCAGCGGTCTTGCCAAAGCTTCTGCTGCCTCTGGAAAGCAGTAGCAAAGGCACACGTCTTTTTTAGAAAGCTTTGTGAATGGCGGAATCCCCGCTTGGGATTCACCAGAGATTCCAGTCGGCGATCAAAGACGTAACCTTGGCTAGACAGCAGACGAAAATCTCTCTCAACGGCTCACCCAATGAGACCCTGACCTTGATTCCCTTATCAACCCTGATACGTTTTCTATTTCTCTCAGAAACCGAACCGATCCCATTTTCTTGAAATTGGACAGATTTAGATAGAAAAAATTGGGTATTGATCAACGAATTCCTAATGTACTATCATTATTTTTCATTATCCGAACAGCTTTGGCTTTGTGCGATTGGTCGGACTTGCAAAAGGCTCGACGTTCCATTGCCCGTCATTACTGTCATCCCCGCCCGACATCCATGCAATTCGAAACCTTAAGCCAAGTCCTCTCAGCTGAAAGTTCAGAAATGGTACGGGAACTACACAAGTTGGCGGGCAGGCCGGCCGACCTCAAGCCTACCTTGCTGGCTATGTGCGCGAACGTCTTCAGCCACTACATGTGCAGCGCTCGCTTCGACTACCACGACGTCAACTTCCAGAAAATGGTTCGCCAATTTGACTTGATATTTTGGGACATCAACCAGGGTTACGCGGTGGACTTTTTGCCCTGGCTTTTACCCGCGTATAAACGGCACATGGAGACACTCACCACATGGGGCCAAGATATCCGCGACTTCATCCTGAAGCGTATCATCGAACAGCATCGCAACTCTTTCGACAAAACGCATATCCGCGATTTCACTGACGCCTTGCTGGCGCAACTAGAGAATGTGGCCGGGAAGGAGGACCACGGGTCCCTCAACTGGGACCATATCCTCTTCGAACTGGAAGACTTCTTGGGCGGCCACTCAGCCATCGGCAACCTGCTCATGCGCGTTGTCGGAGAGCTGTGTCGCAATCCCGAGGCCCTTAAAAACATACAACACGAAATCTACAAAGTCACCGGTGGCACCCGACCCATCGTCTTGGAGGACCGGTCCCAGATGCTCTACACGGAAGCTGTCATCTTGGAAACCCTTCGTCTCTCCTCCTCACCCATAGTCCCCCATGTCGCTATGCAAGACACATCCATTGCAGGTAAAAACATTCGACCCCTTATAAACTTTAACAACATATTTACCTAACTCAACTGTATTTGAAATTCTTTGATGACAGGATACGACATCCAAGAGGGCACCATGGTATTCCTCAACAACTATGAACTCAACATGAGCGCCGCCTACTGGGACAATCCATTACAGTTTGAACCTTTGCGCTTCATCAAAGGCGGGAAAATCCACAAACCCGAGTACTTTATCCCCTTCAGCACAGGGAAGCGCGCTTGTATGGGATACCGGTTAGTTCAGCATGTCACTTTCGTCGCCTTGGCCACCCTCCTTCAGAACTTCGACATGACATCACCAGACCCTTCGTCGATTCACCTGCCCAAAGCTTGTGTAGCAGTAGCGCCTGATGCCTTTCCGGTTCTGCTAACAGCAGCATCAACACACCACTAACGAGACCCACTCATAACACCAAGAGAAACGTATTGAGAAGGGAGCGAGGCCATCTAGTGGGAAACTTGTACGGGCCATTTTTTTTCATTTTTTTGTAAAAATAAGAAAAAAAAGACGAAACGTCCTTCACCTGTCTGCCGGTTCAGACATTTAAAGGATATCCTCTTGTATACAGCATAGACATTGTTAAAGCTATGTTGGATCTGTGATTTTGTCGTTAATGAGATTGGCTGAGAGGTAAATTCGACATTGAGATTTCTTGCCCATAACCCGTGTGGCTGTGATCGAAGTGCCCCACTCACTCCAACCCCTAATTCCAGGCTTTCTCATGAATATTTGGATCTCGATCAAATTTTTTTAGAGCAGGTCTTGAAATGTGTGTGGAAGAAAACAAAACGAAAAAAAGACATCGAAAAGCCCAGGCACTGTCATTCGATCTCAACCGCACACCGCTGAAGGCAAACTTAGAAGCAAGCTTCAAAACCTTATTTATTTAAACCGAAAAGCACAAACGACTCAAGTGAACTCCCCCTGTACAAATTCCCATGATCTTGCTTTACTTTTATTTTCCTTTTATTTTTATTTTTAAAAAAATCAAAAAACAATGGACGGTTTAGCTCTGATAAATGACAGTTAAAAGACAAAAAAAATTGTCTTTGGTGACGGAAAAAACTTTTCCTCCTTTAAAAACAAAACAAAAACAATCTTATTCCGTATGTTCTCGTAGGATCAATATTCTCTGACTATAGACATATCTGGTTATTTCATGGTGTAGTGTTGTCTTAATTATATAATTTGGAGAATCTGTGCTTAAGAGTTTATGGCGCAACTGAACCGAACTCCCCCCAGCTGTAAAAATAACAAAACTCCCATGAGTGCCTAAGGTTTGCATGTCTCGAACTTGTGAATACAGTCTTTTAATCTTGATACATTTAAAACACGATTAATAAGCCGTATACACCCCACGCTATAAAGGTCGTACACAAAGGCCTGCGCGTGTATTTTTTGTTTTCTTTTACGACAAACGGCTGGCGAGATACTTCGAGTTAAAGCTTCCAACCAATCACCTTGGGCATCCAGCAAGTGACTCCTCCCACACCCGGTGAGGTAACGCCAGCGCCCCAGTGAAGTCCTTACCGAACAGCTCGCGCCGTCTTCCCTTTCTACCCGCACATTAGATGCCTACGCGAATACGCCTACACGTAGAGCGTGTCTTTGAAATCAGGCTTGGAAGTTGTACTCGAAACTACGAAAAAGCTCGCGTATTAGTTATTTTGGTGTCAAGCCTGCCTTTCAAGAGAAAGAGAGAGTTGAGCTAATGAAGGCGCCATGTAGATCAGGTCCTTTGAAAGTCCTTAACAAAGAATAATAAAGGGCTTTATGTGCTTTGGAACCATCTTTTGCCATGTAGAGAGAGTAATGAGGGAGAAAGCGTGGTCCTGGCCAAACTCAAAGGGTATATACAAACCAGCTACAAACTCGTGTTTGGTCACCTGAAGCCAGACGTAAGTGCAAAAAAAGCGAAAACACAATAAAGCTCACATGTGTAACATAATGCTATTTTCGTTAACCTAACGATCAGAAAAACGAAAGATATTGAGATAGGTTACTTGGGTCTAAACCCTGGCCACAAGCAATACATCAACCCGACCTGTACAAGACAAGGGTCAATGTCACGCCCCCTCAATGTTATCCCCGCAAAGAGAACTTAAGTAGGGACCAAGGTACTATACAGAGGGTACTACAACAGTCCCGCTATAATGTGCGTTAAACCGATTAAGGTAAACCACGTTACCCAAACGCGTTGGAATGTATTGTAACAGTGCTGAGCAAAAAAATCTTTACCGAGCAAACCACAGAGGTCTAATTAACCCTCTCGAGGCTGATTTCCCTTCAGTGAAGGTATACCTTTAATGAAGGTAAACCAGCCAACGAGGCTTAATTCCACCTCTGTGGTTTGCTCGGTAAAGATTTTTTTGCTCAGCACTGTACGTACCTCAAGCCCTAACTGCATTTGGGTATTAAGGTCACCTTGATTAATCGTACACCCACGATACTCCTCACTCGCCCTTAATTACCCAGTTCCCGATCTGCGAGCAAATAAGCAGGGCAAATGCTCTGTTTAGGGTCTTAGGAGAAAGTGAAGGGAAGGTTTGCGTAGGTTGACACGAGTCCCCAGTACCCCTGGTTCCAAATTAGACTACTAGTCCATTCCCCTGCAACCCAAACGGGAACGCTTGAATCATTCCTACAGACGATCCAAAACATTATAAGGGCAACCAAAAGAGAGTAGGTTGAATGCTTTCGAAGCCCAGTGGTGAAGGTAGGAATGGCAGTAAGCATGCTATCCACGTGCGCATAGACTTTCACACCTTACCAAAACTAATTCAAATTAGAACGCAACGAGAATCTTCAGTCGGATGGTCATACTAGGAATTGAAGCCTATACTTGGCGGCCTTACATATACCGACGATTCGAGTTCCCAGAAGAAGCCCTGAACAACGCAATGGATTACGAACGGCTTAGTAAAGGTGCAAAGGTCGTTGCTACGTTCATTGCGAAACTCAGCCCACGAACGCGAGTCCCGTGCGTGTAAAATAAACTGTAACTCTCTCCGGAATGACACTACGAATCGTAAGATTATTATCGAATTTCCTTGAAACGGACAGATGACCTCTCCACAGTCCATGGTAAAACGTTTCAACATTATCAAAGGTAGAAATCGAACACAAACTTTACCCAGAATAGATCCGAAAGACACTAAATCAAAAGGAAAGGACCAAAATTGAATCCTCAAAGGAATTGAACAGATGCAATTTTTTTCTGAATTAGTAGCATTTTTTTATTTTTATTTTTTGCAAAGAGAATTTTATGTCAACCGACATTTTTCTCCTGACGGTTGGAAACACCATTGCCATCTTGTGACAAACCTGGTAGTTATTTGACGGTTACCGTTTACCATCACCTCAACGCTGGGTTACTGTAAAACACAAATTATTTTGTACTAAATATTTATGCATTTTAAATGTCGAAGTTTCTGTATCCCATAGCTGTCTGAGTCGTAAAACGTAAAAAAGTAAAATGATATTAATAAGGCGTTTATTGTGGAACCTGTCGAGACTAAAAACCACGTTTGGTGCACCATTTACGGTATTTAAGAGAATGATGGTGCCAGGAAATGACGAGTTAAGGCCAACAGTGGAGCCCCTGTCGGAACACCAGGAAACGGCCCGGAAGAGCCCGCAATATCCAGATGCGAGTACGGAATGGGCTTCGAGGAATCCAGACCATGCTACGAAACGTTAACGTTCAATTTACAAACATAAACTCTAGAAGCCCCTTCCCCATAAAAAAATAAAAGAACCCCAGATTTACTTCGTCTAAACGTGCTGCACGAATCATAAACGCCGCAGGCATTTGATGTCCTCGCGGAGTACGGCTCGATGGCAGATTATTGCACTGTAGAAGATCTTCGTACTCCGATTTCCCTGCACATGTGTGAGCAAATTTAAATCTCCAGACGAAAACCATGGGGATCCTAAATTTAATTACCACAGACAAAATCATAATCTTCCCGGCGGATCGTACTGATCTCCAACGGATCGCCGACCAGGTGTCCTGCTTGCTGGATAAGACTTGCGGTTTGCTTATTGCGAGCGGGACCGTTATCCATAATCAGCGAGTAGGCGCTACCGGTCGCTAGTACCGCGTGTCCGGTTAAGGTGGCGATAGTGAACAGTTCCGGATTGACGGCGGTTAGAGCCATCTCTTTTACCTTTACAATACAAATGCACGTCAACATTGCCGATGTAGGGAACTCCGGAGTTTACAATTAACTATTGATAGTTTTAACCATATTTATATTTCCCAAAGTAAACCAGACATGTTTTTTTTCTAAAAATTGTAGAGCTAAGTTCCCTTTTCCTGCAAACAGTTGATCCCGTTACATAACTATTAATAATGATTCATAACGATCCATAATGATTCATAACGATTCATAGTGATTCATAATGATTAATAACGATAATTGATTACATAACGATTCTCGAACGTTTTTACTTGTATCCCCCCATGAGACTTGGGAGTGCTCAAGTCCTACCCTTTAACCTAAGATGTACTGAATGCACTTCCGCTAAGACAGCCATAGTTATCAATTATTATTTATCTAATTAATATCTAATTATTATATATAATTATTATATCCAATTATTACTATATCTAATTGGATTTTATTACAAAGTATTGAATGCACTTCCGCTTGTAAGACAGTCATAGTTATCAATTATTATTAAATCTATGACTCAGGTACAGTCTTTTCGAAACACTTCGTAATGCAATGTCTTTCGCAATCGCACTTGACAAACCTCAAGTTGCCTAGTATTAAGCGTCCAGACGAACATTACTTCGCAGACTCGTTATTCTTGGAATAATGAATACCCCAAACCTAAGGTTTCTTGTTAATAGTCATTAAAGGATTTCTAAGTATTCTTGCCATGTGGTAACCGACTTGGGTAAAAAAAAAAATTCCTTGGGCTGAATGCGCTATACAGGTTTTAGCTAGACCTCGAAAATACGTGATTCGGACTGGTGATCTTCTTATTGCCTCTAGAAATCAAGTGTTGATACTGGTGAAAACGATTATTTTCGCGATGATTTCAAACATCTCTCTCACACTAAATAAAAATATCCAAAAAGATATTCCTAGGACAGTTTCTCTCTCTGGAGGGTTTGGCACGCCTGACCGTAGCCTGACCGTAGATAAGACGTTTTTCTTCCGGTAAAACCTCTACTCTTGGGGATTTAAACATGTCTTTTGCACGTAAAAGTACTTTTTGCGTGCCCCAAATTAATCGCAAATTAAGCGCAAACAGGTAGAGAGATGTTTCGGTGCGATATTATCCGACAAGATAAGTTCTGTGAGGCACTTGAAAGAAAAAAACAATCTTTCGACTGGGCGCATGCGCAAAGCTATGTACACGCGTAATGATCAACATTAGCACCGAATTGGGTGCTAAAGATCGATCGCCGATACCATGTGCCAAAAAAGGGACATCATGGACTCTTTGCTAACATAAAAATAGCGACAAAATAATAAAAAACCCATACCCGGCATAAAACATCCGCCATGGCCATTCGTCCCTCGGCATCCGTATTGCCTACCCGGATACGGACTCCGGCACGGGACGTGATAATTTCATCCGCAACATAAGCTTCCGAGCCGATGCTATTGCGAACCATAGCCATCGCTCCAATGACTTTTAAATTCTTAGGCTGCAATGCCGCCAAAACTCGCATAAATCCGGCTACAGCCGCTGAGCCGCATTTGTCCCGGTGCATCCCGGCCATGATACCCCCCGCTTTGATGTCGCAACCACCGGTGTCGTAAGTGACTCCTTTGCCCACCAAAAACAACGTCTGAGTAATAGGACCTTTGCCTTCGTACGTCAAGTATAAGATCCGTCCTTGGTGTCGCTCGGTCCCTTAAATGCACCCAGTTATTTGCTGTTTTTTCCAGTAAGACTGGACTGATCGACGATATTAGTTACCGTTGGCGCAGCGGTTAACGGCAGCAAATAACGGATATTCTTTGACAAGAGTGTCGACGTCCGAAATGACTTCTATTGATACGGTGGTCCCCTTGAACACTTCGCGTACGTACTCTTCCACTTTAGGAGCCGCCATGCGCTCCGGGTCGGATCCACCAATATCACGGGCTACTACCCTATATACACGCAAAAACATAACTTTACAAAATAAATTTTTACAAGATAAATAATTCCACATTTACGGGAATATATATATACATTTTTAAAAAAAATTCTATACCAACGTAGGCTTTCGCCTATTGTTGGTTATCTTTATTAAAGGTCTATTTTTACATAGCTCTTTTAAAATATAAATATAAATATGTATAATATATATATGTATATAAAAATATATGAAGGGTATATATACATTTATTATATTATATTTATATGCATTTATTTCTAATAAAAGAAATGCATAATGAAGCCTCTGGAGCTTGTGTTTGTTTTTAAATACTGAGCTTTTTGCAAGGGGTTCGCAACTCGTATTTAATTTCGTAAACCCTGACCACTCAGTTAAAAAATGTTAAGTTTTTAGCTTTTTAACTGAACAGTTTAAGTTTAACAGTTTAAGTTTAGCAGTTTAACCCTAAGATTTATTTGGCTTTTTACTGTGGGAATGAAGCTTAGGGTCTAGGAAAATTCCTTAACTTTAGTTTCAGTGTTTTGTCTCGGAGAAAGGAATTACATTGTATATAATTGATTAGAAGGATCTTTAAATAAACGATGACTGAACATATATTTCAATTAGTTTGGCAAGAAATTCTTGTTTGGGTGTTGTTTACATTCATAAAGTGAAAGGAATCTGCTTACCTTCCAGCCTCCAAGGCTTCGACCAAGTTTATAGACTTGTCATCATGTAATGAGGGGCTGTGTATCCCCAACTCTTCTACTTTCCGTAGCTTCTCCGGCAAAGCTTCACGAACTTCCAAGGGCTACTCAGGTTTGATAACAAACAGAACAGAATGTGGTTTAAGCCGGGGTCTTTTGGAGTAAATAAACTTGCCAACTCACCACATACAAAGCACACAATGCTCCCAGCATGGTTACCATATCAGCGTGTTGATAATCATGTTGGTCTCCCAACTTGTCACAAGCAATAGATAAGATGGGTTTCTTGATCCCAGCAGACAACGCTCTAGAAGGAAAAGCAGTCGTTGGGTGTTATCAATGGCTGTACAAAGGCATAAATTTAAGCCTAACCTTTTGATTCCTTTCACTGCAGCATCGTGGAATCGCCTCACGTCATCAAAATCACGATTTAAAGGACCAGTGGGGGCGAAAACGAGCCTTTTTGCTGGCAAACTCACAGGAACTACGCCGCCTTCTTTCGCAAACGCTGCATCCAGCTACAAATTAGCATTTAAACGTTTATTTAAGTTATTCAATTAGTTTTTACGGTCTTCTGATGCTCCAACGCAGTCCTGATGGCAGAATCTTGGTGTTCGATGCTCTCGCCGACTAACACAATACCATCGTACTGACCGCTCTCTTGCAGGCTCTTCACCAGCTGAACACGACACGTTTTCCAACTAAAAACATTGCGGATACAAAAAGGTTATAAAATAAAATTGTCTTTTGAGGAGATTTTGTAATATGATACCTTGCGCCTGCCATTTTGCTAACTGAACTCCTCAGCATGGAAACAGCAACAAAACTGGGCTGAAACCGTTATCTACTACGTTAGCCCTTATTATCTTTTCTGCTTTCACGGGCCTCTTGAATTTGTCTTGGTGAGATCAATAAGTTCCAAAGTTTCTTCTGTTCTTAAAACATCTTATGGGAGATGTTTATCTGTTTTATTTGATTACGGGTATAAAACAAGACTAGAAGAGAGACTATATACCTCTAAACATGCAACGCCTTGGAGTTTTATCTTATTTAATTTTTAAAACGTCACTCATACCACCACTTTTAGTGGGTGGTTACGTAAAAGATAACGAAGAAGAAAGAACTTTGCCATACAGTGGCTATGTGCAGGATCATAGGACTGAAGGCGGGGCCAACACTCCTACACGCTTTTCGCTCAGCGGATTCAGATTTTTAAACAACAATGTGAATGAAAAACTAAAAAAAAATGGACAACTAGCTTGGCAAGAAAATAAAAAATAAATACTTTTGGAAAGAAAAAAATAAACAGATTCACTGGGCCTAAACCTTACATGTCACTAGCAATGAATTCCTGAGATGTTTGACATTACAGCTTTACGTATATATATATAGGCGAAGACAGCACTTTTCCCTGACCTTTTCAATAATTGGTTTCTATGTAGGTAGAAAAGTTTTAGAGGCCCAAAGTTTCAATATTTAAGTGTTCTTAGTGTACTGAATTTTTAAGTTCCCTAAAGTTCGTGCGTCATTCCCAACAAATTCCCAACTTCTTGATACATTGACTATAGTGGCTCCGACAAGGAAATTTTCAGTAGATGTCGCAATTCAATTTTCAATACAAATGTCAAGAAATGTTTTGAGTCTATGTTATTTCGACAATACAAGGTTGCAATTCCCCTTGGCCGAAGAACAGCTCTACCATATATTTTTTTATTTACAGAGTTCCAACGCGAAGCTTTTCGGGAAAATAACTTCAAAACTTTCAAGACCAAGTTTTTTATTATTAAGATATTTACTCCAATGAACAAGAGTGTATAATACAAATTGTGCTCCATGCATTTTATAAACAAGAACGTTGTTATCAACATTAAAACTGATGAACTTCGTTAAACTTCTTCGATGGTTTCAATAGCAACTGACAAGGAAAAGTCCACAATAAGTTAAGAAGCCAGTTTGCATCAATTTCAAGAGCAAAAACTTTACAAATCCTTTCGGAATATAGGTCTCAAACTTTTCAACTAGCGAAAACATTATGAGATTGACTTGGTCCGTTAGCTTGAAGCGGCAAAGAAGATTCAAAATGATCAGCCAAATCCGGGCTATTCACATGTCACATAGCATTCTTACTTCTTTGTTTCCGCTTTGATCGGTACTTGGTTTGCATCCCTTCCTGCCAGACGTGCTTTAGTATCAAATTCCCATCGATATGGCCCATTTCGTTGAACAAATGTTGACCCTCTTGGTCCAATACGGCTTCCAGGAGATTCAGAGAACTTCTTCCCGTCGAATATTTCTTCCACTTGCCCACCGTCACTGGGATTATAAACATAAAAGCGATGAAGACTGTGTCTCCGGGCGAAAATGGATTGAACGTGGAGAGAAATAATTGCCGACTTGTCGTTTTAGCGTCTAAATTGCGACCTAGGCCTTCCTTTCCCCCATTCCAGTCAGCAGTCGTCCTAAACGTCAAAATATAAATAATTACATAGTCAACATCAATAAATACATAGATAAATACAAGTTTAAACCTGTAAATTTACCCCAAAATAAATATTCCAAAATAAACACCGTTACATCTTTGACTCTTACGTTTTGTAACGGCCAATGACGAACTTTGTGTACACAACTTCCCATGTTAACACCCAGAACACCAACTTAAACCACTGCATATTTCCCAAAGGTCGTTTTGACGCTAATTAGAATGTACGGTTTGTACGGTGGTAAAAAAATCTCGCACAAAGCTGAGTTAAAGCCATTAAGAACCACGTGGGCCTGAGAAAAAACTTGGATCCAACTGATTCCTAAGAATACCTCAAAGGGAGTGATAAGAAACAATCTAAAAGAGACTTCCTGCGAGTACTGTATTACCTCTTCAACATGAACGCGTTCCGCATGGCGTACTTTCATGGTCATGAACTTTTGAAAACATAAAACAACGTATACACGCAAAGCATCTGCAGTTTCAACGGAACGGAAACCATATAGGCAGAACCGACTAACGGACACAGGGGGAAAAATCACAATGACCCAATGAATAGCCTACATTCCGTACAGTACGCTTCGCTGGCAAATGGTGTCTTTTATGCCTAAATTACCATGTTTCCCCAATTTTTTTTCTCGTTTCATCTACAAAGACTCGGAGAATTTGCCCTTTTTAGTAACACATGAAGAATGCAAAACTGACTTGATTTGGGTAAACTGAACCCAGTGAAATTCGAATAACGGGGTATTCGAGTGACTGGACCACTTTTTTGCGGTTTGTAATTACGTGTCCAAATGCAGAGCTAGCTAAATATATTAACAAGCTGGTATTAAATTCTTCCAGCTTTACCTTCAAAAACGTTTAAAATGTATCAAAAAGGGGGAATTTTTTTTCCAATAAATTGCTTTCAACATTGTGATTTCTGAAAAAGATAGAAAAACTGGAACTGCAAAACGAATTCCACGCAAAAGGTATAACCAAGGTTCAATATACACGGTTTAAATTAATTATAATCTTACCATTCTATATTTGATAGAACTTGTCTCTAATTCTAACTTTCTAATTATTCTCATGGTAACTTTCAAGAAAATTATAATTACTAAATAATTTTAAAAATGTACATTTATATAACTAAGAAAATATGCAATTTTTAGCGTATTTTGTAATGGCGAAAAAGTTCAAAATTTTGCAAAAAGGCTAAAATGCATTGATTTCGCACACATTTTGAAAGGAATAGTTTTGGCTAAGCAAGAAAAAAGTTGGGACTTTGCAGCCAAGCGCGAATCTCATAACACCGCAATCAAAGAGTCGGGACGACAAATTTCCAAACTTTCCCAAACTCTTTAACATCTCTCCCAAAGAGGAGAGAAAAAATCTCTTTGATGACTCAGAATCCCATTTCCAGCCTTTTGATCCCAAATCATGCCCATCAATGGTAGTAAAACCCTCTTGGGTAAAAAGACAAAAGACGATTGGCCCACATCTGGATATCGTAGCATATATTTGAAATCTATATACCTGTTTACAAGACAGGACACAATTACGAAACAGCAACAGTTCCAGACAAAAAGTTGTCTAGTCCTTGGCAACCAAAACCAAAAGTTTTGGTTCTTCTATACAGTTCCAACATCTAACAAGAGTGAGCAGGTTTTTTATTCTGCCATCCCCAAACCGCCATATTCAGAAAAACTCATTTCCATAGTGGGCCAATATAGTACCAAAAACGTTTTGATTAAAACATGTCCTTTGCTTACCAATACCTCCCATTTCTTTCATCCCGTACTTATTTTCCCTTTTTACGACCTTCTTAACCTTCCCTCTTGTATCCCTTTAACCCTTCACCCCTCAAAGTACACAAGTTATTAAGCCAAACATCCCGTTTGCTTTCTTCTTTTTTTTTTTACTGATTTCTTTTTTCTTTCGTTGGGGAGGAAAATGAGAGTTAAGTCCGAATGATTGACGGTCCAACGGAATCTAGTACATACACTTTTCATTTAGCGGGAGGGGGATCCTTGGATGGCACCCTTTCGTCACGAACGGATGCTGTGGTGTATATAGCCCACATCTATTAGACCTGACCGTACCAAGCCGAGGAGAGCAGCAAAAGTCCGCACTTTTTGTTTCTTCTGCCAAGTCCTTAATGACGCTTCTTCACGAAACAAGAAAAGATAAAGAAAAAAAAGAGAAAAAATACAATAGTAGTAGTATATATATACACACACATGAGGTTGCTGGCAGTGCAGCCGCTGGACTGGAACCGCCCCCAGCCACCAAAACGAAAAAAAGGCTTTACTCCTGGTATCCTAGCCGATTCCACGATCTCGCGAGTCAGTCGGTGTGGACCAGCCGCCCGAGCGAGTGCACGTTAATATACCCATCGTAAGCCGAAAGTTTGTGAACTTTCGCATTACTGGACTAAGAAGTTTTCAAATTTTTTGTAATTAAAAAATAAAAATAACGTTCAACGTGTCGTACAAGATAACCTAAAGTGCGACCAAAACGCTCTCCAAGGTCACCCAAGCTTTCCATGTCCATCTATACTCCAAGTAAGCCAAAGATTTTTGGGAGGAAAACAAAACAACAACAAAAAAAATTTAAAAAATATATACATATATTTTTTTTCTGTGTTGGAATTTTCCTGCTCAGTTGGATATCAATAGTTTAAACCTAAAACGGATGTAAACCGAGGGGCGTAATTGATCGTGATTGGCTTGACCTATACTTGATCAAATTCCGTATATATCGGCCGGTTTTAGGGTTTACCCTACGGGGCTACCGTGCCCTTATTTTAAACTGGTGGAAGTGAACGCTTCGGAATTTTCCTTTTGCTGTGATTTTTATTTTCCAAAAAAAAGTGGGAATATGGAGTAACATCAAAACTTTCCCAACAGCGAGGGTAAATCTTGTGAATCTTTAAAAAAAAGGGTGTCGCAAGCCCCGCCTATTATCCACTTACAACTACAAAAACTTTGTCTGCGTTGCCCCGCAGTGTTTTAACTGTGGTTTTACAATGTCTTTCGTTACCGGAAACCCTAAAAAACAGCCAAATGTTAATCGTTTTATTAGTATGCCAACATTGCATCTATACGCCAGGCGGAGGCAACGAGAGCCCTGGTTGGCGGATGGATAGTGATCGACAGGGCCTTTCGGTGAAGAAAAAGTGAAATTTAAGGCGATTTGACAAAAACTGTCATAGATTTTCAAGCCATTCTCAAGACAATAATCTAGGTCATACGTGATGCTTTTGGCACCTTTGCGTTAGTTATACGCTTTACAACGAAGGTTATTACATGAGTTATTCGTATATAATCTTTAGAAGAAAATATAAATATAGAATAAAAATATAGAAATATAGGGAAATATAGAAAATATAAATAAAATAGAAAATAGAAGAACTTTAATTTTTCGATTTAGGACACTTTATTGTCGATTTCATTAACTTTTTACTGTCGATTTTAGAATAAAAAATATAGAAATAAAAATAAAAATATAGAAATATAGAAAATGTAAATATATAATAAAAAATATAGAAGTATAAAAATAAATATAGAAAAGTATAGGAAATATAAATAAAATAGAAAATAGAAGAACTTTAATTTGTCGATTTAGGAAACTTTTTTGATTGTCGATTCATAATACCGAGTCAGGTTTACTAAACTGGAAATGCGTTCATCTTGAAAATATTGCAAAGCATGGAAGGTCCTGACATGACTTGCATCCGTTTTCAGGACTAAATGTCGTAAAAGCAATCGCTAGAAAATTGGATTTACGCTGTCCTCGAAGTGACGGGAAATTTAATTCGCCGATTCGCTCAAATTATTAGCCAAATAGGGCAAACTCCCCCTGACGCTAATGTATAGATCATATTCCTATGGGATTGCATGCTTATATATGCGCTGCAGTCATGGATTTACGACTTCCCTTTTTAATATTTCTTGTCTTCATAAATTGACAACACTGAAAGTGCATTTTCGCCTACGTTTTTGGCAAAGAAATAAAACTGTAACGTTGCTGCAAACACTACAGCCTTCTAAATGCAAAGTGTAAAGGCGAACAGCCGGGCAAAATACGATCCTGTTCTAGTGTCCATCGCAGCATTTCTCCGCAATTTCATTGTCGTGAACTATTGAGAAACCTTAACAGCGCAGAAATTTCATGAAATTCTATGGCGGAAAGAGTTCCATGGAAATTTTTTTAAACCAAACAGAACCGAATGACTTGGCAAGAAAATTTTAGACAAGTCTCTCCTAATGGTAGAAACCTTGAGCATTCGGAAGAAAAGGTTCCAAGGTTATATATAGGTTCACTTGTAAGTAAAGTCCAGTTTTAGTACCTAAGATTCATGCCAAATTAAGCGTTCTGACCAAGCGTAAACAATTTGGGCCTTGTTTACGTGGCGGAATCTGAAATGGGCTTGGGGTTTTACTCCTCCCAAAGTCGAGAATCGGGTATTCTAGGGTCTCTTCCCGGAACCCCCGAGTGATCTTCTGCGGGGTTTGCCTATACGCCTGCGGGGTTGATTCGACAGTTAGGAATGAAATATGAAGAAAGGTTTAGCCACACACCAGGCAGAGGAACCAATCGAATGTTTTTTTTTCCATTTCACCCTAGTATATTTACTAAGCTTTTATTATGAAAGGAAGGGAAAAAACTTCCCACTTTGAGTCGACAGCGATTTTCAGCCTGCCTTCCGCCGAGGGGATGTAAAAGTCCAAGTCAATAGCGGGGAGGATCAGTTTCCTCCTAAAAGATGCTATCAGGTTCGTTTCTATGCAAAAGCAAAAAGGGATTGGGAGGGTAATGTTTAATAAGGTACATATACAGTGTTACACAGAAGACAACGGGTGGTGCACCGGTAATTCCACTTTCCAAAGCTACGGGGTGACACTCATCTTCACTCTCCGTTACTTCGTGGCACCCCCCCTGGATGTGCTTTTCCTTGACTGTAAGGGGTGTCAGAGGTTTTTGTAATAGACGGAACCAGCAGGACCCTCTCAACACATTACTCACATATGCCTCCATTACCCGCGAGCCTTTACGAGCTCCCGGCACAATATTCTCCCGGCTTGGACTTCGGACTGGACTCTAACCAAAAACCCCAGCCTCACTATACTTCTAATGCAATTCTACTGGACGTTAATTCGGTAGACAAAGTAATTAATTAATTAACTCCGGGAAAAAGATAGACAGAAAAAGTACGCGGTTGTCGCAGTACGACGTAGTAGGCTACAGTATACAGTACCATCTACCTCCGCCCCCGTTGCTCCTTTTTTTACCGCTATCATGGTGAAACCTTCTCGTGGACCGCAAAAAGACCATCAGTTTCGGAAAGATCGTGAAATTCTCTACAATTTGACTACCTGCATCCATACACCAGCCGTTTCTATTGACGTAGAAACCAATTTAGAAATTTTTGAGGTTTTCAGCGCTCAGCGCCAGCGGCGGTACGCCCTGGGCGCTAAAGTCGTGAGGCAGTCCCGCACGCCATCCTGAACTTGAGAACGTAAGGGTTAACCTTCAATCTTTTAGGGCCTCAATGAAAATCACAAGGGTTTCAAACTCAGTTAGAAGTAGCTAGGGGATCCATTATCACCCTATAATAATTCTCTTGACTGGTGTGAAATATTCCAAGGGGTAAACTCCATTTGAACCCAAGAGGAGGAAGAAACTTCTACCTCGTAAAAACAATGTAGACTTCCCTGAAATCTTGGAATTTTAAGTTGGACAAGTTACGATTCTGAAATTTATGACTGGTAGACTCAACAATTTGAAAGTCTTTCGTTTTTGTTTTTTTCAAATTTGGCAACTTTTTCTCCGAAGGCCCTTTTCTATAGCGGCCCAAGGGTTTTTCCGTTTAGCGTGCTCAATGTCGAGTTATTTTCGACCCCGTGTCCGACGTTAAAAGCCCATAGGATGCGAAGATATATGTGTGCCCCCATCTCAGGAAGAAAAGGCTATAAATAATCCAATATTTTGCACGCCAGCGAATCAAGAAACAAAGGAATTAAACTGTCCACATTGAAAATATCTCAAAGGTTACCAAAAACTCTTACAGTTTTTGTCATCGAGCTTGAAATTTATAAAAATTTCAAATCATGGAGCAGAATCCGTGAGATCTGGTGTTGGCATGGATTGATTTCTGTGCTCCGCTGGGAATGATAGTAAAGGGCGAACATATATGCCTTTCTTCGCTATTTCTGAAGCCCCTTGTTTCATGCATATCCTCTGCAGACAAGACGCATCTGTTCGTGTACTCAGATTAGGGTAACGGGGGTGAACGACGGGTAAATAACACGCGGGGAACCCGAAAAAGAGCTTCTGACTAGGTTAGGTAAAGTCTACTGACCTTATTTACCTTAGCGAGTCCATCTGTGGAGTCACACGGGATACCAAGAAAGGAAATAACAAAAAAAATTCCTCGACAAAAGGGACAACCAGTAGTCCAAAATACCCTTGTTGACCTACCCACGCAGTCAGTACGCAACGCCCTTCTAAAAAACAATTTTCTGTATATTTATTTATTTTTCCTTGGAAAGAAAAATAAATCTCAAAAGAAGCTTGTCAGAATCATACCCAAAGAGGAAAACCGTTTAAAAATCAGACAAACGGTTCATTTCCTGCGATTTATTGAATCTTGGAAGAGGCCGAAGAAAGTTCGGGACGCCTACAGCCCCTTTGACCCTTCTGAGGGGCTTTACAAACCTGCCCGATACGATACCCCTTTCAGCGGACGGACAAACCTCCTTGACTTATTACTTCAGCTTTTAGTGTGTTCTCCACCTTTATGCCAACACGTTTCTTTCAACAGTTTTCCTTTACAACTTGCATAAATCTGTATAACATTCTGGAATTCTGGGAAGTGAAGTTACTATTGCATGAAGCAATGTCTTAGCTACATTCCTGAAGAGATTTTTGAAGCGAACATCAATACAGGCTGACCTAAAAAGGAGTATTTTGGATTGCCAAGTAGAAATGTCTCGTTCAATCGTTTTCCAACTTGACAGAATTCAGCAAAAACACCGAACAAACTCCTAAGTTATGTAGCATGTATTTCTGCCCAATTCGGGTGCAGGAAGCTCTGCAATATGTTCCTGCGATCGTAAAATGCAATGCAAACCACAAAGCTGGTCGAGATAAATGTTTAAAATTTCCCTTTCGTATTTAGTTTAAGAAATCCAAGCCAGCGCAGAAATCCTTCTGCAAGTCTCACGAAACGTGAAACTAATAATTCTTTCTGGTGGCTTCGCTGCGAAACCACTGACAGTCACAGTCCGGTCCCTTTTGACTTCCACCAAAAGTAAAAAAAAAAAGCACGGCAGTAATGTGATCCCGTAAAGGTTATACGATCACAGCGATACACCAGGCCCCCTCCTAAAAGAAAAATCAGAAGTCCCTAAATTCGGACTTCAAAGCCATTAAATCTTTCCGCGAATCGAAAACTTTAGAAAAGACCAAATAGGCGAATACCGTTTGAAAGACTTTTTTCTTGGCATTCTCTCTTTGTATCTGTTTTTCCCTTTTTTCTGGTACTCAACACGGTCAGCAGGCACGACCTTCACCAAGGCTATTGCCATGAGGTTTTTGAAGATCCAAAAGTGCCTGAATCAGCCACAAACACATTCCAACTTTTTGCTCCTGGTGTCAAAACAATAAAACACGCAAGCCTTTCCCTCCTAATGGTAGCAAAATAAAAAACAGTAGACAAAAAAAGAAGGCTAATCATGTATCTCTTGGACTTCAAAATTGTAAACATTACAAGTATAAAGTTACGCATTAGAGAGGTTTACGAACTGAACTGAACTGAACTGCACTGGCAGTTTGCGGCTTAGGTCTTAGTGCCAAGAAAACTCAAACTCGATGAATTTACGCTGAAAAATTTGCATCCTGGACCCTTCCATGGTTTCAAAAGTAGCCACTTTCAATTCTAATTGCCACGCACAAAAGAAACTGACTAGAAAGGAAAAATCATAAAAAGTGGCCCAAAGTCGAGAATGTTCCAACAGGGGTCACCAGTTTTAGCATTAAAAGCACGAGGGGGCACGAATCTCCATAATATTCTAACGTGACTAGGATCCGTGAAACATAACACAGGATGGCCTTGCCAACTTGCCTTGGCCTTGGTAAACTAAGAAGTGCTCTCCTGTCTACCAAATGAGGCAGAAGAAACCGGTAATTCTGGCGCCTGGAAAACGGGTTCCTTAACTCTATTTTTTTAGTATTTTCTCTCGTTCCTCCGGTTTGGGGATCACTATCAATTATATGATTATGCTCTCAAGCCCTCGTGCTTGTCTCTTTGTATGTGTGTCTATGCTTGTCGTTTTTTTATTTTTGAAAAAAGAGATTTTAATCACCCTAATGTGTTTTTTTTGTTTCTATTTGAACTTTTTTTTTTTAGTGGAAAACTCAAGCGAGTTCTATTGGAGTAGCAGTCATGTGTGGGGGTTACCGGACAACATGAGCGATGGGTACTGGATTACCACCGAGTTCCTAACGGGCGAGGATTCCATGAACGTGACTTCCAACGACACCAACAGTACCCATCCCCCCGGGCTGCAATTCCCCACGTACATGAGTGTTTCCACTACCACTGCCTGTGCCTTGATCTTCCTAGTGGGCTTGATTGGCAACTCTCTAGTGCCTGTCGTGATTTGGAACAACCGGGATTTGCGGAATTCCACCAATTTGTTCTTACTCAACTTGAGTTTGGCGGATATCCTCATTTTATGTGTGTGTATGCCGACGGTGATCGTGGAAATCAACACACGCCCGGATGTCTGGATCTTTGGGGAATTCATGTGTGAGTTTCGCGGAAGAAGTCATAAACGGCGCTTATTTACTGCTCCTTCTTCAAAAGCTTCCGTTTCCTCGAGGCTCAACCAAAGTTGCAAGTTTTCGGGAAGCGAACTTGGAGCCATTTGGGACAACAGCTCGAACAATGCAGGCCTATACTTTTTTGTTTAATAGCTTGGGGAAACTTCCACCTGAGCACGCTTTTCGGGCTGAAGATCCATATAAGCATATACAATTGAGCTGGGTCTGTTTTTACTCGCGGTTTGGAAGAGAGTCTTAACTTTTTTTTGTTATTATTATATATCTATTTTTGTTTTTGTTCAGCGATGAGCCGCCCTAAAACGGAGAGCTTTAGGATATTTTGAAAAGCCAGGCACGTTTCTAGAAATAAAAAAAGAATTACGAATTCAGTTTTGGACTTTAGAGTCGAGATTTTTTTGTGTTTTTTTATAGCATGATACACCATGCTTTCCAGCAAAGCAGTTCAGCACAAACTAACCTATTTGTATTCATAATTTATAAACCCAAAACGGCACCTTGGGGACTCGGGGAGTGCAAGAGAAATTCAAAGCTTTTAAGCCAATTAGAAACAGCGATGGAAAGTGACAATCACAGTTAATTTGGTCATAGTTTGGCTTATTTTTAAAACACATAACTAAGCCACGGTGTGATTTTTATTTAGGTAATTTATTCACTTTCATGTTTGGTCCAGAACGCTTTCTCGATAACGGGGCTCGAGCGAATCAGTCAAGTTTCAGTTATTTCCAAGCATCTAATTTCTCCCTCTTCTTCCATTTATAACGTTCTTGCGAGGAGTTCGAAGAGTTATGGAAGCTGTAAAAAACCTATCACAAGAACAAATCGTTGGGGAAAAATGAAGAATTTGAAGTTCGATAGTTTCCTTAAAAGAAAACGAAGTTCAGTTGACCAGAACGTCAACGTCATCTGCAGGGAGTAGGAGCAACTTAGCTCAATAACCCGTGCTGAAAAGGATGGGAATGTTTGTGTAAGTGAAGTTTGAAAACCAATTCTAGGATCCTTTGTGGGACTTCAAATGTAACATTTGACAGTGGGTGGAGCTTAATATTTGTTCCGTTTTTTCATTGGTCGTCAGGATTTTTATGAAAGCAGTTTGGATCCGGATCTTTGCTAGAGGCTGTTACGTTATACGCATGTTATAGTTACTGATTCGAGGAAGGTAGTTTTAGCTTTTATACTATACCTCACGATTCCCGAAATCTTAGTTTAAATAACTCGAAATTGTACAGAGTTTACATTTTTTCATACTTTTTCAATTTTTCATTTGGTTTCTTGTAGAGATTGGCTCTTGTTTGGGGTAGTGACACACATTTTAACAAAAAGTGACTGAATTTGATTTATTTCTTCTAGGTAAAGTGGTTCCGTTTGTGGAGCTTATGGTTGCTCATGTATCAGTATTGACCATACTTGCTATAAGTTTCGAGCGTTATTATGTTATTGTAAAGCCCCTGCGAGCAGGATATACATGTACAAGAATGCGAGCGTTCGTCATCATCTTGAGTATTTGGGTTACTGGATGCTTGAGCACAAGGTAACTATGAAAACTAATATGTTCGAAGAAAAAATCAATGGAAAATCTCTTTTTTTTTATCACAGCCCTCTTTTGTTCCTCTCAAACTATGAAGAACAACAACAGGCGGATGGAAGTCAGAATCAAACTTGTCTAACAACAGCACAAAACTTTTGGTCGTCGTTTTTCTTTATAAGTGTCGTATTTCTCTTCTTCTTCCTACCAATGGTTATCCTGGTCATCATTTACACCATCATTGCAAGACATTTGGTCGCCGAGCCTTGTTCGATGCGGAGTCGACTACAAGCCAACCCGAATCTTCGAGCTCGGAAACAAGTGGTGGGCATGCTTGGGACGGTCGTCGCTTTTTTCTTCGTGTGCTTGGTACCACTCCGAGTGTTCATTCTCTTGATCATCTTTGACGACGACGATATGAGCCATCTGGGTGTAGAAGCCTACTACAACATCCTGAACTTCTTTAGAATCTTGGCCTATGTAAACTCCGCCATCAATCCCATTCTTTACAACGCCATGTCCAGTAAATTTCGACAAGCGTTCCTGAAGGCATTGGGTATCGCCCGAGGCAGACGCACTCTCAAGTATTTGAGTCGGCAAAGTACATTCAACACGACAACCTCGACCAATTCCACTACAACCACGGCCAGCAATCGGCACCGTGGCGGAGTGGCTTCCGAATTGGTTAAATCCTCCTTAACAGCCAAAGAATTCATCTATCCCCAAAATGGCGACGTGAATGCACGCTATGGAAGGCGCGGAAGTTGCTACACTAATGGCGTCCCCCTTATCCGCCAGGACACGCGAAGTAGTGCGATGCTGACGCACCAAGATAGTCGACTTTCAATCAGGTCTAGTAACGACTACCAAATCCGGGAAAAGGCGATACACAATTGTGTAGCAGAGCTGCTCCGGGATAGCACCGTTTAACATAGTATTCATGAGAAAAGGAAAATGAAAACATGTGTCTGATCTCAACGTAAAGTGAAAACAGAAAAAAGACAAACAACGCTCATAATATTACGCGAAAAGGTGTCCGTGGGAGGACACTTAGCACATCTGAAAACAAGCTACTCTCAACCTTTGTGATCTTCCAGTGTGCCATTCCTTGCTTGTTCCTTTTAGAGTCTAAAGTCTATATATATATAATACGCCACAATTTATCATTGGAGCTGCACTATTATCGCATATATTTATATTGTCAAAATGTTGTATATGTGAGGAAAGATTAAATGTGGTTTCGCGGACACAAGACTAATCCATACTTTTGACTTCTATACTTCTTCTATACTTCTAATATATATTTTGTTTTTCTGATTTAGATTTTTGGACATTTTATTGGAACTTTATATTAATACTTTAATGAAAGATAAGTAATCGGTACCTGTGGAGCTGCACTAGATAGTTCAGTTTGTATGAATGTATCACAATGAAAACTTCCAACAAAAACTTGGGAACGAAAGACGCTTTGGTTTTTGTCAAAATTCCGTCGCGCAAGTAAAGGAAAGTGCTACTAAACGCCATCTAGCGATCGGAAACGCGTTACAACGATGTCTTCAACAATCGGTTCCTCAACGTTGCACTGAAATCTTACAAAGTAGTTTAGTAATTCGGTACATAAAGGCGATTCTTCATAATTAATTTTAAAAAAGCATTCAGAAACCTTACAATAAAATTTAACTATCCTAGTTAAAAACGAGTTTTACTACTAATTTATCTCCGAAGTACTAAGTAGCTTATGGTTTTTGAAATAACAGTAAGACCGTCCGAATAATTTTGGTATATTTTTTTCTAAAGGCCCTTGTTATCCTAAAAAGTAAATAAATTTCACAGCTTTGTGCTCTCGTTTTTTCTACGTTTCAAGAACTTTTAGCGGTTACCGCGGAGATGGCCTTCGAAAGTTTCCACTTCCGGGAATTTTCAAAAATTCATAAATCAGTGAACTATCCAACAAAAAGACAAGTGCTTTGGGTCATCTTCCTTTGCTTCTAAGCCGTTTTCAAACCATAAATCGACCCTGAATTCCGCGACATGACCCTCTTCTGCGATTTATTGCATTTCAAAAGCATGACCTATTTGGCTTTTAGTGCCACGCCATGGCGTTCACTCAAACTTCCAAGAACTGCCCCGCAGCCCTGCTACTTCTCGTTTTCTTCTCTTCTCTCGCTCCTGGGTTGTTTATCAATGGGTCCGTGTAGGTGTGGCTTCCATATTCCAGAAGCAAATGTTATTTTCTTGGCATAGTTTTCTGCAACGGATAGGCCGCAATTTAACTAGTAATTCAAACTAAAATCATCCACAAATTAACTTTCGAGTGGCCAAAGTGATTTAGACAAAATCCACCAATTTGAAGAGCAACAAAGTAAAGACAAAAGTTGATCTCCAGTCTTTTCAGCTTGAGGTAATTTCTCAACCCTTTCCGCGTTCGTAATTATAATTATTTCCCAAACAACTTTTGAATTTCAACATTTAAGCTTTATTTAATACCCAATTAATGTTTAGTATTTATTGCACATTCCTAAACTCTAGCTTAAGCCCCAAAAATAACCACGTTTCGTGCAGAACTGTTGACCTAAAAATCGTGTTTTGTTTCTTTGTTTTGTTCCACAGGATCTAGAGAATTCGGAAGCGTTGGAAAATAATAGCAGCCTGGTGCACGGGATTGGAAAGCTATTTTAGGGAGAATTGACCCAGGAAGGAAGGGATATCTTGGCTGGTAATTGCAAATGGTCAAGATATGCCAATATTTAAGCTTACAACTTAAACTTTCTAATTGCAGAAGCTATGGCTGATTCCAGCAGTTCAGACAGCGACGAAAGTGCGTCAGTTTCGTTGCCTTCTTCACCACCCAAAGCTGAAGTGGATGAGTCTCCTCTTCAAAATGCAATGAACAGAAATAAAGAATGTAAGTTCAATTCTTTTTGGGCATCCTATTACCTATTGACAAATAACCTATTTATTGCCAGTTTTCCTTAGCTTTAATTGTTATACAACAAACCATGGAATGCATGAGACCTCTTCTTCCTCTACTCAATATATTAACAGCACTTAATTACGCAACAGTTATTAGCTAATTAATGTCCTCTCAAAAAATATTCTTCTTGTTTTACAAAATTGTTCGAAATTAAACAATAATTTTACTGAAGTAATATGGAATTGTATTTAATGAATTAGAAATACTTTCTTTTAGAATTACCAAAGGGTTAATATTGTTTTGTTTTATGTTATAGTTATATTGTTCTTGTTACATTATATCGTTAAGTTTGAGTTAAAAAGGAAATGCGTGATGCTAATAAATTATTCCTTTTCAGCTCTCAAAGTGAAGCTGATGACGCGCCGTCCAATTACGCAATTAGTGGAGCAAGGAATAATGCCTCGTACGTCAAACTTTTCCAACTTTTTTCTAAACTTGTTTTTGCGCCAAATTTATTCTCAATTCTATATTATTGAAACGTTTCTTATAGCATTGAAAGGCACTCCAGCTTACCATAAAGAGCGACAAAAACTCGAACGTGCGAAAATGGGTGACGTTTTAAAGCATAAGATCCAAAAGCGCCCCGACCGCATGGAACTCGTGCGCCAACACATTCTCGAAGGTTTGCTTCACTCCAAAATGATTACAAAAAGTTATAAAAATTTAAAAAAAAAAAATGCTCCATGATATAGACGCTGGGAAAATTGATCCTTCGTTGGCCGAACGCCAGAGGATGTTGAAAAAAGCTCGTCTCCAGGACGCTTTAAACGATCAGCTGTCTCATCGACCGGGTCCCTTGGAATTGATTAAGAAAAATATACTACACACGGACGATTACGTGGAAAAAGCCGTCAAAGGTACTCGAAAATCATCCAATATTCCTTCTTTTCGATCATTAACAAGTGTTTATCACCAGAGGGTTATATTCCTTTCCGGGCTACTTCCGAGGGCTCCATGAAAGGCGTTCATCCGCTGCATTATATCATCCCAGACGGCGACGAATCCTCTTCAGAAGGTGGAGTTTCTCCATTGCACGAAAACGCCGGTTCTCCCGTTGTCGCGACTGCTTCCGCAGTGGCCAGTCCATCCATGATTAAACCCGAGCTCTTGGAGAACAATTTTTCTACCATATCCATCGTCTCCGCTCAGCCACAAGCGCCTCCACCACCACCTTTACCCCATTATCAAGCCCTCTCCCTTATAGCGCCTACGGTTTCACTAGTAGCGCCTTCTGTGATCTCTTTTGAAGGAACTAAAGCCCCTGATGCACAACCAAAATTCAGGAAAAAATGCAAGCCCAAAAGCCAACCCAAAACTCGAACCATAAAATTCCACGAATATAAAGTACGTCAGTAGTTTTCGTTGTTCCAGGATGCGATCAGTGTTTGATTTTTTTTTTTAATTTTGTGTGTCTAGGGTCCTCCCAGTGCCCAGAAATTGGCAACTTCAGCTGTTTCCACTCATGAATCGTCCTACGACTTATTGCTGCAGCAACAGCAATTATTTCTGCAGTGGCAGTTGGAATGGCAACATAAATATCCGCAAATTATCTTGCCAGCGTCCCAGAAGGCGAGCGAGTTGACAACGTTGAAGCTCAGTCCTCTTTCGAATACGCTCGTAACTACCATGGGCAGTAATAGCAGTAATAACATGAAACAGAGAAACGGACATTCGGTGTCCAGTAGCAATGCCAGTAACACGGAAATCTTAAAAGGCCTCGTAAAGCTAGAAGACATGAAAGGTAACTCTTCCTTTTTTGTTTTTTATTCAAATTAATAAAATAATACTGAAAATAAAATATTGGATAAATAATAATAAATAAGATAATAATAATAATAATTGATAAACTTTGGTAGTTTCGGATCTGAAAGCAGAGTTAAAAAGACGCAATCTGCCTGTATCGGGCGCCAAGCCGCAGTTTAATAGATAATAATAAAAAATAATAATAAATAAATAATAATAATATATAACAATAATAAATAAAATCAGACTGAAAATAATATATAATAAAATAATATATTTTAAAATATTTATTTCTTGAGACATAAATATATGAGACCAGCAATAGGCGACAGCCTACGCTAGTACATTAAAAAAAAAAAAAAAACTTGGAAAAATAAAATAATAAGAATTGATAAAATTCGGTAGTTTCGGATCTGAAAGCGGAGTTAAAAAGACGCAATCTGCCAGTATCGGGCGCTAAGCCGCAGTTGCTTGAAAGATTGCGACCCTTTACGGATGAAGTGGGTAATTTGGTATCGGTACCGTCAAATACCAGTCCGGCGCACTACACAAGTGGCTCTAATCCGGGTAGTGAACCTCCGGTGTTGTCCTCAAAGCCTGAAACCGGTTTTGAAACAGGCGAGAGTAAGTTTTTTAGCGTCCAGCCCTGATTGATCCATTTGTAAACATGGTTTTGGTAGGTTGTCGTAGTCCTTTGGCGGTTACCAGCTCCAAACTGCCTCAACATGGATCTTCGTCGAGCTTGTATGACGCCAATATGTTGCGCCGTATTTCGAACGCGAGTTTGGAGGCGTCTTCGACGTCGCACTCGCCGAGCCCCGCCCCGTCGGTCCAAGTTCCTTCTGTGCTCACCATGGATATCGACCCTGAAGTCGATGGCTTGCATATGATGGATACGTTTGAACAGAATTGGGATTCTATGGGGGACCATAAGGGAACCATGGAAGAGACGTTCCAACCTCCCGTGCCCCCGCCCCTTCCGGATTTGCAGCAAGTGGATTCCAATGTGGACAAGAACGTGCTGTGTGCCGAGTCCGTGGATAGCTTGATGAAAGGGCTGCAGGAAACCAAGAAAGTATTGCACCAGCAGCAGTTATTACTGCGGCAGCAAGCTGCATCAGCGCAAGTAAGTTTGCAAAGGAAGGTTCTTTGGCATGATAAGTGTTTTAAAATGGTACTTGTGCATTGGTTTTGCAGCAAAACTGCGAGTTGGGAGAGTCAGGGTCGTTGGCGGTGGATCCCAAGTTACAGCAACGTTTATTACTGCAGCAACATCTGCAGCTGAAAATTCAGCAGCAGCAGATCCAACTCCAACTGCAACAGTTGCGTGAGTTGAGGAACCTCCAGCAGGCGCAGAACAAGAAAGATCTGGAATCGACCGAAAATGCCCTCAATGAGGTACAGTTTACTTCTGCGTCATTTGTTGTTATTTCTGCTGCGATTTCTTTATGTCTGCAAAGTTACGAATGGTCTTGTTAAGTATTTTTGGGTTACTAGGCCATTTTTCTACCAAGTACTTCATTGTTGGTTGCCTATTTTACGTTTATTTTCCATTTCTTTATCTCTGCGCAAAGTATTATATTACTGCCATAGTACCCTGTCAACCACCTTAACTTCCTCGTTGTTTGTATAGGGTTATTCATGAGTTTAAGCCGAACTATGCATGTTCTTTTTACTCCAGAAAAATGTAAAACACCAGTTGGCCAAGCTAGATGCCAGTCTTCAATCCTGCCCTCGAGGCGTGGGTGTGGCCGAGAATCGTTTGCACCTAAACTCGACAGATAGCGTCCTCTGCCAACGTACTTCTGAGTCTAGCGAACATTTACCTGAAACCGAACTTTTTAGTACTTCAAATCCCCTTCGTCCGGGAACAAACATACAAACCAGGTATATTCTTTATTAATTCTAATGTTAATTCTAATTTTAATTCTAATTTTGGGCCGTTTTGACGTGGTTTTTGTATTATTATTATTATTGTTATTGCATTTTTGCGGAAAAATTCCGGAATTATAGCTGCAGTCAAGCTGTAAACCGTGATCCCCCCTCGTATTCCGACGTGATAAACTCGTCGTCTTTCAAAAGTCAGTTGGTGGACGACGTTTTGGATATTCTGATAAAAAACGGTGAACTTCCACCTAGCGCCGCCCACGGCCCCTCAGCGCCAGCTGCGGGCAAGATGGACAACCCCTTACTGCCTGTACCCACTGCTCACCCCACCGGTGTGCCCTCTGGCTTGGATTTGTGTGATATAAACTTTGACTTGGACAATTTTGAAGCGATGGAACTCGGTGGCGAGCAAAATACAATAACGCAACCCGAACCGGCACGACCAGACCCGTTATCAGACAAACGAGAAGGTGGAGCTTGTGATGAAATCCAAGAAATGAACATGGACATGGACTGGCTGGAATTTCTGGTACCACATGACAATATGTCAGAAAACACGCACTGTTTTTCGGTCCCCTCCACCTCCCATGGGTATCAAAATGGCCACAGTTATTCTTCTGACCTGAGGCAAGATATGGTGTTATTTCTGCCCAATAGCGATCCCGTTTTAGCCAGTATAGCTGAGCCCCATTCAGATCTGTTTTTACTGGATGATGGCGAATTGAGGTTTAATGGCGTGGTTAGCAGTTTGCCCTGGGATAAGGCAGATTTTGCTACTTAGTTGAAAACATTTGCTTGTTGCCTTAACACAAAATAAAATAAAAAAGAGAGAGAGGAGTAAGATACCAGAGTTTCTCTGGTGATCATACCACATTCCACTTGTTGTAATTTGCGATTTATTTCCTATAGTATTTCCTAGTAACTTTGTAAATTTTGTATATTTTGGCTTGCAAAGTCGGAAACACTCAAGTGCTAAATCAGTGCCTATTTTACGCGTGTGTGTGCTAATGGTAGTAGGCGAAGAGTTTAGTTGGCTTGTTTCCAGAGTATTAAGTTAAAAAAAAATGGGGAAAATGTGAGCAATACTGGTTTGAGCTAAGTGTGGCGTGATTAGGACAGACAGAGGAAAGGTTTAGTTATGTTGTACTTTTTTTGCGTGCAGTGTGCTCAAATGATTCTATTTAGTTAGTGAGAACTACCCTGAGGAGAAAAACTCGGTAAATTACTGACACAAATTTTGTTTGATTGTTAACCTTCCCGAGTTTTTAAAAGATATCCTTAAGCCTTGTTATGCGGAATGGCGTGAAATTTTCTAAAAAGTTGCTGGCTGACGTGTGCATAGGAGCGGTAGATAGTGCTTATAAGTTTGTATAACACAGGAATTCCGATACAAGAGCTTTAATTGTTATTTGAAGATGTTACGTGGTACGTTGCTTTGTATAGCTTCGTGTGGTACATAAAAGAGTCCCGTATGTATGACAAGGCCATAACAATAAAAATAGTTGCTAACACTGATTTCAGTTGTCTTCATTTATTCCTTACTTTCGTTTATGATACTCTTTTTCTCGCTTCTTTTTTATCCATGCTCGACAAATTTTGTGCGTTCTCGGAATTAGACACAAACTAAAATCTGTAAACAAAGTTTCCATGTGTATTTCGCCTGTTTTTATCAGCCGCAATGTATAATACGTTAGTAGTATAACACAGCGGCAAGGCACACGAATCAGATTTCAGGGATTGACTTTAGCACCGCCCTTTCCTTGCTAAGGAGCTGGGCGTAAGTCAATCCCTGCAATCTGATTGGTGTGCCACACAGGTGTGTTATACTACTTTGGTAGATTTTTTTAAATCGCAGCTGGTTAAGCTAAAGTAGTATTTTGGATTTCGTAAGATCCGAAATTTCGTTACTGAAGACTGAACATGCTCGTTTTCGTTCTATTAAATACCGCAAAAGTGAAGAGGCAGCACGTGTAACGTCTATTTATTCGTAAGATTCCCTCCCCCCTACACTTCGTAAATCGAAATTAAAATCTATAAACAAAGTTTCCATGTGCATTTCGTTTGTTTTTAACAATCGCAATGTATACTACGTTAGCAAATTCGTTTCGCTTTAAAAGGTTAGTTTATCTAAATTTTCGAAAAGTCTAACTGATTTTTGGCTCGTATTAACAGTAGTCTGGTAGCGAACGATGTTGTGGGCAATTTGAAGTTCTTCATTCACAATCAGGCCGTGTCCGAGTTTCCCACCATTCCCAAGAGAATACCACGTAGTTCAACAGATATCCTAAAAGTAAGATTACGCTCTGAAGTCTTAAGAAAAAAAATATTTTGCGAGAGGAGCTGTGTACATTTCTGAATATTCTTCTATCATTCCAGGCATTGGCCGGTACAGTGAGTGTGGATGGTACCGCACCACGGTACAATTACCAGGATGATCCGTATTTGATTCCTTTATCCAACACTGGAAAACGTAGCTTCGCATTAGCCAAGGAATCAGGGCGAAAAGCAGCTTTATGGATTCGAGATGAACATCCGAAGCTATTCAATCACAAAACAGCCGAGCCATTCATTTCTGTAATTCACTATATTTTTTAAATTTTGCTACGAATTTACTTAATTTTCTTTTAAAATTGTTTATCAAAGGCATTTTCACCTAAATGGAAGTACGCGGAAGGGAAGGACGTCAACGGTGATGTATTGAAGACTTTAATCAAGCAAGCTCGCGTTTCCGAGGCTATCGGCGTCTACTCGGCTCTGAAGCCAACCAACAGTTAGTTCTCTAAGTTTGGGTTATGTGTTAGAAATACTTATTGGGGTGTGCTTTAGGTATTCCAAATGAACTCCAACAAAGTTTCCTTGAACTGCTTTGCCATTACAATTGCGAAGATCCCCTGGATGAGCAACTCGCCGAAGAAAGATGGTATAAGACTAATACGAAACTACGAGAAAAGCCTAGCAAAACTTGGAAGTATATTTTTACTAATATTGTACCCTCTGGCATGAACTAACTAAAGGTTTCTACTGTTATAGGGATAATAACTTGGCTGATGTTCTTTTCAACGAAATTG
Organism: Lepidurus apus apus; assembly: GCA_022832285.1. Taxonomy (NCBI): domain Eukaryota; kingdom Metazoa; phylum Arthropoda; class Branchiopoda; order Notostraca; family Triopsidae; genus Lepidurus; species Lepidurus apus. The sequence goes on along the minus strand of JAGJRO010000188.1, from coordinate 56,329 downwards.
AAGAGAAAAATAGTGCGCATTACTGTGCCCTCATTAAAGGTTACGTCACGTACCACAACGTGGAAGGTGCTTGGCAAAAATATGAAGAGGCTGTTGGGAAAAATATCAAACTAGATATTGAGACGTACAACAGCCTGATTAGCGCCGCAGGCTATCTCAAAGAAGGCACTGAATTGAAATGGAATTTACTCTTGGTATGAAAAAAAATTCTTGAAAACACTATTTAATTTTGTACAAATTTTAACTTTCTAAAGGATCTCTTGACTGCTGTGCACAGTGAGAAGTTGATTCCCAACATTCGAACATTAAACGCAGCATTGGAAACCATTTCACTCGTCTATAATAGTCGTCAAGCACAAAGCTACGCAAGCCAAGTTTTAGCCGAGTTCCAGAGCATTGAAATTCAACCCAGTTTAGCGTCGTATTTTCATCTCTTAAACATCTACTGCCGGGATAGTAAAGAATAAATAAAATATATTGTTTCTGATAATGTTTGGGTTTTTTAAATTTCTAGAGGGACCACCTAGCTCGGCATTGAATGAAATAGTTGAACGTTTGGAAAAAGAAGGCGTTCCAGAAGTAGTAGATCCTAAGGACATGTTCTTTTTCCCGCGGGCCATGGAAGTTGCGTATCATCACATGCAAGATAGTACAATTGCTCACCGAGTGCACAGATTAGAAGGCGGTTGTGGTGCATACATGGGCGATGCTCTTAAAGTAGCTATTTATTAGTAAGTAACTGGTTATTACTATTAGTTTTGGGGGAAATTCATTACTCTTTTGATCGGTTTTACACTTTGTGGACTGCTTTACACGTTATTGTACATCTTTTAAATATTCGAGTAGTTCTCGTAAAGACGCTCTTATGCATTGAAACGTACTTTGTTTGTACTTTGCAGTAGGAATTATTTCATGGTTCTCTGCTCCTGCGAACCTTTGGAGGCTGTAATGGAGACGTACCGTGAGTTAGTACCCAGTCTGTACGTTCCAGAACCCAGTGTATTTGAGGTACGTTCAATCCAAAAAAGGGTATAAATTGGTTTAAAGAGTTTGGGTTTCCTAGGAAATTTTGAATATAGTAATTCAGAACAATGCGGCTGGATTACTGCCTGCTTTATGGACCGATGCAATGTACTTTGAGCTGGGAACGCGGCAGAAGACTGTAGCTAGTTTTCTGCAACTTTTAGCGAAGACAGACCAAGATATTGAATCGGAGGAAGGAAAACAAGGGTTTAATACTGCTTGGAATATTTGGGAAAATATGGAAGGATTGAAGAGTGTGGGCAAAGCGGTTAACTTCCAGTACTTATACACTTAAGCAAAATTCCAGTAAATATTTAAGCGCTATTTTGTTAGCTGGACTGGGGAAATCTTGGGAGATTTGCTGGAAGTTTGCGTTAAACACGGCCAACTGAAAAATGCATCTCAAGTTCTGCAAAAGTTAGCTAAAGAAGCAGAATTGGTTTCGGGCTTTCCCCAACCTTCCACACTGCAAAATTACATCAAAGAAGCCTCGAAACAAAGAAATCCATCAGCCGTTTTGGTAAAAGAAAATTTTGCTCTTTTAAAACAAGTTTTTAGTATGATTTTAATGAATCGTTCTTTTAGGCTGCAATGCAATACTCGATTGATGTCGGTTTTTCTGAATGCCAGGATTGGCTGAAAGAACTAGAAAACAACGAAATCTTGTCTGAAACTGATTTAGAGTTCTTGAGAGCCAAAATGTAATTGCAGTTGTCCAACGAGGAGAAAAGATAGAAATAAACACTTGTATTGAATCCAAATGGATGACACAGTCACACTTCAAATGCGCTCTAATGCCTCTACCATGATTATACTGTTTCCACGGATGACCTAGAAGAAGACATTCCTGTAGTTAAACTCTACTTTCCGAGTACTTTCTACTTTCAAGAAGGAAAAACTTACCACCATTCCTACGTTATTAATCTGACCGGCTTTGGAATGTTCAACAGCTTCATCCAAGACCATATTCATGAAGGGATCAAAACCACGTAAAGTGCCAGTCACATTGCGACCTCCGTTTAGCTTTACTATAAGTAACAAAAGTTACATCCAGGGAACAGTCAAATAACTTGTAAGTGAAACTAATCACGTCTGAGGCTGCGAAAATTCTCTTATGGCTTAGAAATAGTAAATTTTCTACGCCACAAACAAGAACAATATTCATATTTCATATGCATTCAAGCACTTCATATGCATTTCAAGCATTTATATTTGGGTAAAGCATTCAAGTATCAAGTTGGTGCTGGTGTATGCGATATACTTGAACCGCGTTGCTTTTTAAACTTACGTGTCAGTTTCTTGTCCATAAACCTGTAGAGAAAACAGCATTTATACAGACTTCTTAACAAGAATAAACTTTAAAACTTACTTCTTCAACTCAGGAGGGTGTGCTTTGCTCATTTTGAGGAAAAATTAAGGACCTGGAAGCCAAAATACAGATCAAATGCTTCCAAGCAAAGCTATTGGCGTTATACGTACGGTTAACGAACTGCTAACCCTTAGTACCGCTAGGCAGCGCTGTTCGCATTTGTATCTTTTTTTTAATTTTGTCTTGAATATACACCAGCTGTAGCTGTAGTCGCTAGGTTTCTTCCAGATAAAATCTGTGAAGGAGGTGGAAGTGTTTTAGAACGGAAATAAATTCGCTAAAATGGCCGAGAACTTAGCTGCGGTTTTGCACAAGAAAGATGATATTCGCGTTGTAAGTTGAACGTTTCACCTAAATCTGAATTTCTGTAAACCCTGTGTTTCCAAAACAGTATGATATTTTAATTTAATTTTGTTAAGCTCATTTTCGCCTCGTCAAATCAAACAATAGCTATCTAGTCCGTTATCAAGCTTTATCGTGTTATTGTCTTAATTTCTGCTGTGCACCAAATGATTTTGTTATTTACACGTAATGATATGTTCGTTTTTGCGCAGTTGAATTGGATGTATTTATTCCAGGAAAATGTTTATTACTGTATCATTCCTCCGCAAGTCCGGTACATCGGAGCCCGGACGTTGATGTACCTGTTTATGTATCTACACGCTCGAATACGTAGTCAGAGTGATAAGAGGAATTAATATATTTTCTTCGTGTGTTTTGTTCACAAACTTATTGTACTTTATTTTTAATTTTTACAGCATTTTTAAAATTCTTACTTTTCAAGCATGAGGAAAGATATTGGATTTATTTGTTTTAAAACACACGGATATTTTCTTTTCGGTATCCATGTATTGTTTTGCCTTAGGAAGCCATTCCACACCCAAAACCGGGTCCCAATGGTAAGTCTAATATACTTGAAAACAGGTTTGATTTTGAAATTGTAATTTACGTTTAGAGGTGCTTATCGAGATGCAGGCCGTAGGCATCTGTGGCTCTGATGTGTCGTACTGGACCAAAGGAGCAATTGGGGATTTTGTAGTCCGAGAACCCATGGTACTGGGCCATGAATCAGCTGGAATCGTTGCCGAACTTGGCGAAAACGTGAAAACACTTAAAAAAGGTTTAAATCATTTTTATTTATATTTGTCTGTACAGTCTCTTGAAGTTGTTAACTTTCAAGGGCTTCGAACATTTTTGCATCATTTTTAAGTAATTTCTGGAATACTGTTTGTACCAATACTTTGTGTGCATTCTAGGCGATCGAGTGGCTATTGAGCCAGGTGTCCCTTGCCGCTACTGCGATTTCTGCAAACAAGGCAGCTATAATTTGTGCAAAGACGTGATTTTCTGTGCCACGCCTCCCGTCCATGGAAATTTGTGCCGATTTTATACCCACGCTGCAGATTTTTGCTACAAGTTTGGCAGAAATTCCATTCATTTTCTCACACAGTATATTACAAAACGGATCCTTTTTCAGACTACCCGACCACGTGACTCTGGAAGAAGGAGCATTACTGGAACCCCTTTCGGTGGCTGTCCATGCTTGCCGCAGGGCAGCTATTACTATCGGCAAAAGCGTTCTAATTTGTGGGGCGGGGCCCATTGGCTTAGTATGTTTACTAACGGCTAAAGCCATGGGTGCATCTCTCGTAATCATGACTGGTTAGTTCGACACGTTGATGGCTTGCGTTGGGAAGCGTAGGAGCTTAAACTAATTTCTAGATATTTCTGAAAGTCGTCTGGCGGTCGCTAAGACGCTGGGGGCAGATTTCACGTACCTAATTAAAGCTGGTACTTCACAAGAACACGCTGAAAACATAGTTAAAAGTCTGGGTGGTGAACCCAACGTCACGATTGAATGCAGCGGTGCAGAATCTTCGATTCAAACCGGCATTTATGTCAGTTACATATAAAAAAGTCAGTTAAAAAGCTAACTTAATTTTTTTCCCTTCCTATAAGGCTACTAAGAGTGGCGGTATGTTAGTATTGGTCGGATTAGGACCGGCAATTGTCAACATCCCTATTGTTAACGCTGCAGTGCGCGAAGTGGATATTCGCGGAATTTTCCGTTACGCGAATTGGTAAAGTGTATCATTTTGGATGTGATCCTTTGGCTGTAATACGTATGTTTCTTTCTAACAGTTATCCCGTTGCACTCGATATGATTGCCACGGGCAAAGTGGACGTGAAACCTTTGATTACTCATCGCTTTCAGCTCGAAGAAACAATTAAGGCCTTTACTGCCGCCAAAACTGGCGATGGTGGGGCCATTAAAGTGATGATTCGTTGCGGAGACAAAAATTAAAGAGGACTTTTCGTTACTTTCATTCCAAACTAGTAGTGCAACTTAGTTCTTTACATGGGATATTTTTATTACAAGTTTAAACTTTAAGTTTCTTTATAGTGATGCTTTAGTATTCTTAGCAGAATACATGGCAATTTGAGCACAGCCACTCACTGCGTAGAGCACATCTGAGTTTCGTACCGTAGTTGGTACAACGGAATTCCACCTGCAATTAACAGACGAACACAGTAGCCGATAACGTTAAACCGAAGTTAGGTTCTTACGGTACGATATGAAGGTGATAAGATGCTTTTCCAGCATCTGATTTACGAAAATGGATTTTGGGAAGGTAAACGTCATAAGTTGGAGGAAGGCTTTGCGGATCGGGATCCGTTTTAATTAGATTCAATCTGCTTTTGACAACTAATAAGAAGCAATTATACAAGTTCTTGGGAAAATATTACTTGTGGATTTCCGATGAGAAAACCATTCAGAAGCGTCACTTTCTAGCGGTTCTGGACCCAAAAGGCGCTTCCGCTTTATGATTTCATCATTGGTGGAGGAGTGTTTTCTCTTCCAATAGAGAATACATCCTTTAAGCCCCTACAACAACATTTCTAAGAAGGCTTAGTAATAAAACAAAAGTTATTACATCGTTTCGCGTGATAGTATGTTCGGGGTAAAATTCAATCGCATTTGAAGCAGTGGGGTTTTCATCCAAGATATTGGGAATTAATTTTAACAACCGGAGAAATTCCGAATTTCTACGTGGAAATTCGATTTCTGCTTCGGTTTTTCTTTCTGGAAGTTCTTCTGGGGGTTTCTCGGGGGTTATTTTGCCAGTACTTCGTATAATACGGTAACTCTGGCGACACAAACTGGCATACACCTTATAGCTGAATAGGCTCACGTTAGAGGCCTGTAGGGCTTGCTGGATTGACATTGGAACTCCTTGATGAGTTACATCCATGTAGAACTATTTGTAGATAAGTTTAGTCTGTTACGCCAATATATCAGTGTTGTTACGTTTTCTAATAGGAAAAGCATTTCTTCGGGATGGAAATTCCACCTGTGGTTCTTGAAGAAACCAAAATATTCCATATGATTTCCCACGACTTTCGCGCTCGTTGCGCATTTTTCGTTATTGTGCCACTCAGCCTTTGTCAGATTGCTCCTGCAGCATACAAAATAGACTACAAAAATAAGATAAGAAAAACCGAAACCAAAGTGTTTACCATTTCTCGAAGAATTCGTTTTTTAATAATCTGATGTAATTATCTACATAATTTGAGATAAAGGAAAGTTGATCCAAATTAGTTTCCGGAGCTCCAATTTTTGGAACGATAGCCAATACGGAATTAGTTCCCGTCATGGTTTGAAATTCTTTGTTGTTACGTAGAGCTTCAAAAGTTTGGAACTTTTGTAAAAGTAAACAACCAGAAAACAGATTTGCCTAAGATTATTTTCTAGAGATTATTCATAGATGGCGTTTAACGCATGAAATTTTTCAACGATTTGCAGAAATTGCAAAAGGAGATCGAAATTTTTCGTGGCAATTGAGGGCCACGATGTCTTTAATGTAGATTTCATTATTCTAACTGCATCATTACGCGAGATAATTTTTTTAATATCTTGTTTTCAGAAACGACGGATGTTTTATTCTTTAAATACATTATTGTTTAAACAACACATTACAGGAGACAAAATGAAAAGAAACTTTTCCGTTACCAAAACTGTATTTTTATAATAGAAACGTCAGTGAACTCCAATAAACATGACAAACGAATACAAAAATAATATAGGCTTTCCGAACTTCTAAAGAAGGCGTACAAAACAAGATGATTATAATTTCTCGAGAATATGTTAAGCTTATAGCTTAACAACGGTTTCCCACCCACATTCCAAGCAACAAAGATGCCAGCGCCGAGCACTAACTTTAAAACTCAGTCCTAGATCTGGACTTAGTGGATTACTACAATCAGGGCAAAACTCTGGAATATTTTGTAGAAGCACAGTATTCTTTTCAGCTGCAGCGCTTTTGCCCAAAGACGCTTTCGGTAATACCAGTTTTGAGGAGTGTAGTACATTCTGGGTATCATTCATTTCAATCACCGACATATTATCAGGCGAAGTACCATTAGTATTAACTTTCTTGGCAGAAAACTCCCTACGAGCATGAGTATTGCCAATACTATTTACGTGAGAATTTATCACAGGAGCAGTACCTATACAAGTAGTACTAGGCACAGCACAAGATCCAATACGACTGTCTTGAACGTTCCTTTGTACAAGTTGAACAGGAGGAGGTGGGCAAGGTAATGGGAGTTGATGTCGCTCTTGAGTCTGACAACATCGCATGAACGATCCAGTAGTATTCTGCGGTACCCATAGCTCATTCTCAGGAATCCAAGCATTCTGTGTTGGCGACGGTTCTCCAAAACTTGAGCTGGTATGACTAACAGGGCTATACATCATCTGAGTTTCATTTCTGCCGTTCCTAGTAGTCAGCATTGGGTTTTCTACCTTACGGCGAGGGTCTCGTAAGCGAGCAACATTTTTATTCCCATTTATATTAGAATTGTGCGAATACGGGTCAGGAAAGTGTTCGTATGGACGACGAACTGGAGTAGGATATGTCACGTACGAGCCACTAATTGGCACTTGGTTGTACGACATCGTACTATGAATGGGGGTAAAGTTATTGGGTATATCATAGTATTGATTGGAGTTTACGTATAAACTGCGTTCTTGAGGGTAATTGCGTTGAGAAGGCTGGATGACATGGGGTTGAGCAATAACATTGTAATTTGCGTCAGGAACACGCCGATTGGCCTCAAAAGGAGAAATAACATGGAGACGCCAAGTGCTATCCCTGTTAGGCACAGGTGGGACTTGTGGCGTTGGTACTGGTTGCATAAAGTTGAACAAAAATTCTTCGTTCGCGTCAGGGGAGGCCGGTGGAGAAGTAAAGAGAACTGGCGAGTAGGCTCCAATTGCAGTAGTACTTGGACTGGACTGCGATGTATCAGTAGGGAAGGGAAAAGGTAAGTTGGCACCTTGATTCAACGCTTTGTTCGCTTGAGTATTTTCGAAAAATGATTTGGGCGAAAATATTGGCATGGAGGCTGCATCAATGCTACGACTTTGATCTTTATTACTGACCTTTGGAAGTTGTGGAGATCTTTTTGTGGTAGCAATCTTGGAGTCGGGACTAGTTTCAATCGGAACTAAAGAAGCAACGAACTCTCTATTGACAGGCACGGGCGTGACTGGCGGGGGTGGAGGTACCACATTTGGCACATACTGGCTTGCTAGTACATTTGATTTGTCCGCTACTGGATCGGTGGAAAGGAAATGCTTGGTGGATCCCATATGATAATACAAGGCTGTTTGACTGGCAAAAGACTTATTACACGTTTCACACGTAAGTAGCCCCGAGTCAGAATGCTTGTCATGCGCATCCAAAGTTGCGGCAGCAAAAGATTGGACTAATCCTGTGGATTCTTTGTTTCGGCTCGTATACTTCATTTTGCTAATTAGACTTTGGGGAAGGTAATGCTTCTTGAGAGAAACATGCAACATGAGACTTCCATGAGTGGGAAACTCTTCGTGGCAATAGAAACATAAGTGTTTACTGGTTGATAGGGTCTTATTTCCATCGGAAGACGCGTCATAACGGCGACAGCTATGACTGATGTGATACCATAAGTATGAAGATCTAGTAAACAGAGACCCACAGACCTTGCATTCAAAGCGACGTTCTGCATTCCTTTCAGATCTACCTCTTGACCTGTAGGAATGTTCAGAAGAGGACGAACTGGTACTACGGGACGGGTGGCGACGCCTGCCAGGAGTTCTGGTACGCGAATTAGAACGTTCTCGTGGTCTTGACCTGCTATACGATTTTCCGCGGGAACGGGACCGAGAGCGGCTTCGTGAGCGAGAGCTATAGTGAAAACGTCTGGGCGAAGATGAACGTGAGCGACGAAAAACGTTTCGTCCTCCTACTGGGCTGGGATTTCTGTGGTTGTGCCCATTATAGCGATCCGGAGAGATACTTCTCAGCGCCGAAGATGAAGAACTTGCTCGTGGCGAAAGGCTACGAAGAGATTCTCTGGCAGACGAGGATTCCATTACATTTTGCTGTATGCCTAAAAGAAGAGCGGATATAAATAAAGATACATACTTGGCATATAGATAACCTGACTTTTGTTTTTACTGCTTTAGACTTTGTTTGTGCTTTAGCAACATCTCCAAACCAAAGCAAAGTACCTCACCATAAATCCGGACAAACACTTGTTCCTTTCTAGCAAAGTTATTTACCATACGTATCCTAGTAAAGGTTGTGTGTAGTCATTGGGAAAATAGTTCTAGGGCGCTCCGTTGGGAATACCTTTGTTTCCAGGAACAACCAATACACTGGTCAAGCCTTGATATTGCCGTTATGTAGAAAGAGAGAAAACTATTGAAAATCATGGGAAACAAATCAGCATTTAACTTTAAGTAAATTTATTGATTTGTTTCTCATGATTTCAATAGTTTTCTGTGGAATTTTAAATTTATTTTAATTTAAAATTCATTGTTAAATGTTAAAATTAAATTTTAACATTCACATTCACAGGGATGCGATATGTAAAGTCTATTTTTGGACGACTGTACATATTAGCAATACTTTATTATTTTACTTACTGGACTTGTCTTTATTGCAATCACAAGCGGCAAAAGGCCAGTGAAGCCAACACCGACAAAGAATTTTTAAAAGTAAACAATACGTTTGATTTGCAGTTCGAAAGAGAGCTATAGAGAGCGCTACTGGTGTTGTAAGTTTGAAAACTTGAGACTTAGCGATACATGAGGGCGTAACGGAAATTCTGGTGCTTATCCAACAGGTCTCCGGATAAAAATTCGGTGATCAACATGACACTAGTTTGTCATATTGTTCCAACACGTTCTCCGGGAAAGATTGACAAACTGTCATATATCGTACTGGTGGTTTTTACCGGAGAACCTTAGTTGAAAATTCGAGTTGAAAATTGTTAGTTGGATTGGAAATGAATTATGTTATGGTAGATTAGGTTAACTATTCTCTTTCTTTCGTTAAACTAACGAACTTTTGTTGATAAGAATCGTTAAAACCTGTACAATACTTGGTCGAAAGATTTGACAATACGTGACAACCGTTTGTCATTGTTTTTCGGAGAATGTGTTGCTTTGAAAAACTAAGAGTTAGCGATACATGATGGCGTAACGCAAGCTTTGGTGCTTATCCGTACAGTGCTTTCCTTCTATAGTCTCTTGGCATTGGTATAGGAACCCAGCACAAAATATCAACCTCAAAGAAAATAACAAAAACTAAAATAATGCAGAAAGGATATTTTGGAAATACAACTGTTGCCAGCTTGCCTTGGGAGGTAAGTTTAAAGTTAAAGTGTTGTATTAATTTATGTTTCGCCACTATGCTTATAGTTTACTTTTAAATTATTATACTTGTACAGTACGTGTCGTGTAAACGCTAAATGTCCCTTTGGCGCTTACTCATGTTCAAATGTGCCTGTGCCTGACTGCTGCTCGTTATTGTGCAGAGAAGGCCCATGTGCTCAGGACATATTGCGTTCGGTTATGCTTTGTGTTCTTGAGCCCCTTTTGTTTAGGATTTTTATGCGAAGGTCGTATTCACGCAAACATACAATTTCAGCTTGGTTCCCTTTAGGAATGGACCTTAAGTAGTGTTTCGACTGATTGTACAACGGAGATTCAGGAACAATGGCTCAAAGCAACCATTTCACACCCTTTATCTCTAAAATATCCGCCAGTTTCCTCCTACCGCAAATCATTTTTAAAAACGTTCATCCGAAGAGTAGGAAAACTTATTTTTCGTGGTAAAAAGAAGTTTTTAATTATCGAAATATGCAGATAGAAGAACGGGGCTGGGAACTACATGAACTAGCACTTGAAAAGTACATGGAATTGCTGCAAATTGACGACGAATATGGGTATCGTACGTTGTTCCTTCCTAATAATTTGTCGGTGAGCTTACGGGAAACGGCGAGTCTAATATCGTGCGGTACGACTGGATTGCGTACGTGGCAGGTACATGCACCCAAACATCTGTGTGTCAAATATAAATATGAAAAAATCAGGCTTCCTATCTTCTTGTGGACTTTTGTTTGGAAAGTTCACATCTTTTCAAAGGAAAGAAAGTACTCGAGCTTGGTTCAGGAATGGGGTTCGCAGGTTTAGCGTGCGTACTTGGGTGTGAGCCCCGTTCGTACAATTTCACCGACTGTCACGGCAAAGTACTTGAGCTTCTGAAGCACAATGTCTGCACAAATTTAGATCTCAGTGTACCTGACCAAGTCGGTAATCTAGTTTCCCGATGGAAAAGCACAGTAGTAACCGTTTCCGAGTTGGACTGGGAAGATTGCCAGGATAAGGATTTGGATTGCGACATTGTACTCGCAGCTGGTAAAGTAGTAAAGTACAAACTGAGCTCCGTTTCGTGTTCTTATACATTATAAAAGTGTAGATGTAGTGTATGACGAATCTATAATTCCGGCATTGGTTTCTGTCATTAAACGTGCCCTAAGCAAAGGAGCCTCAGCGTACGTTGCATGTACGGTGCGTAACGAGCAAACCTTGGCGACGTTCCTGAAAGCTCTAAGTGATTATTAAACCTGGAGATTATTTTTCATAAATTATTTATTTAAAATGTATATTGTAGGTGCCTCAAATATTTCTTACGAATTGAAGGCTCCTAAAGATCGCTGGTTTTCGGCAAGTTATGATTCGCCCATGCACATTTACCACTTGGAAAATAAAAAGAACGCCGACAGCTAAAAAATCATGCCAGTTCTTTTAGTTTGACTTTGAGATATTTATTTCGTGCACATGACTTAAGAAACTGTACAAATGGCGTACGGCTACTCCAACAATGACAACAATAATGAAAACATTCTTGCGTCGGTTATTTAAACTGTACATAATTTGGAAACTGATTTCTTACCAAAGAAAATTTAAGATCTTAAAGCTTCAGGAGACAGAATCTTCAAGAAGCTTTCACAAGATGAGAAATGTTATACAGAAGTATACCAAAAAGAAGTATTGTAAAGACAAGTCTGGCAATGCAGTTATCCCTGAGCTTGCGAACGGTTTCTTTTTGTGAAGTTAAGGAGGCGCGGAGTAGAATCCAACTATTGTTATCATCTGGTCCCAGTTTTAAAGAATGACGTGGTAAATATTGGTATATAATTTTACACTGAGTTTCGCAAAGAATGTTTCCATCGCAGTAGCCGCTAACCTCACAAGTTCCATTGATTCCCTTTGGAAAGTGTTCTACAATTGGGCTAAGACTTGAATACTGTCCAAATTCTGGGCGACTGCATGAATAGTCACATCCACGCTGCTTAAGTTATTAATTGAGTACATTTTTTGTGATGGCACAGTTAGAACGATTGCCGAAGCATCTTGAGCCATGACTTGACTCGAATCGGTCGTTTGCACAATCGTCACGGTATTATTATCTTTAGATTTATCTCGAGAGGAAGCCGGTTGAGTCATGTTACTCGTAGAAGCGGAAGAAATGGAACGATGATGGTAGTGGTTGCGTTCGATCGATTCCATCGATTGTTGCTTGTAGTCCGCCGAAATCTTCCCGGTCTCCTGACTCTGACTTGGCACGTTGACCACATGAACTTCGTTAACACTTTCCTCCATAATGCGCTGTCCAGCCTGTGAACTTGACGTCTGGGAAATCACGCTCAATCGAGAAACTTCGCGAGAATGATTTACACTCAAATTATCGCCCATCCCCTCTCCACCACGTAGTTGACTTTGAGTTTGTAGTTGCTGGCCCACCTCCCTGGTAGAAGCGGTTCTGGACCTATAACTTGGCGGCCGACTCTCTTGATCGCGTCCAAACAACAATGGCGGCCTGTAAAATTTATAAAAACATGTCAAATGTGTGTTTATTGGACAATTTTGGCTTAAGTTAATAATTTTTTCCGTGTTTTACTGCTTCTGCAGATTTACAATCCATTTTTTCCCCTGTTTCGACCATTTTCGACATTATGTTGAGGGTTCAACTGTCTTTTGGACAGGTTTCAAACCTTTGGACAATTTCATGTCGGTTTTTCATAGGTTTTTTGGAAGCTATGGACAGTGTTCTGGATCTTTTTAAAAAGATTAGATCAGATCAGATCAATCGGCTATTTTTGATCTGATCGGCGTCAACCCTAAATTGGCAGTGATCTGATCGATTTTTTCGGGAAATTTACCGATCCCGACCGGTCCAAAATCAGGCCGTCTAGTGGCCACTGTTCGAAATTTTTTCTATTCTGTTTGTAACACCGTTTATTCCTACTATAGTTTTTCATAAAATGGTCGGAACTTTGATCTGATCTGATCGATTTGGATCTTTTTCGATCGGATATAAATGTTTTGCAACTTTTGATCTGATCGGGTTAACATAAGTTGACGACGATCGAAAATGATCTAAGATCACAAAAAAGCATCGATCCAGAACACTGATTCCTACTATTGTTTTACGTAAAATGATCGGAACTTTGATCTGATCTGATCGATTTGGATCTTTTTCTATCGGATCTATATTTTCTGAACTTTTGCAACTTTTGAACTGATCGGGTTGACAGAAGTTGACGACGATCGGAAATGGTCTAAGATCACACAAAAAGCATCGATCCAGAACACTGCTATGGACAAATATAACCTAGAGGGTGAACTGCGATTTACCTAAGCGTGCTAGCCTGGGAACGGTAGGTTGGTGGAGGCGAAACTGTGGAAGCTTGGGCATGACTGGTGCCGTTGTTTCCACTTTGCTGGCGGTCACGGTCCAACAACAAGAGCCGCAACCTATAATCTTGCATAGACGCCTGGTAAGAAGGCGGCGGTGGTCGGTACTGGAACTCTGGATAAACCATGGCTGCTTGGCAGACAGACGCAATTAGTTCCAATTTTCTATACTTTTTTTGATCTGTTGATGTTTACCTGCATAAGGATGATGAGGTCGACCATATGAGGGTACCATGCGTCCCGTAAAGCGTCTGTTAGGTTCCGTGTCGGCCATATCAGCACCATTTCCTGCTCCCAGGCCCAACATCATTCGGCAAGAAGGAGCATCTTGGGAAGTGAGTCGCCAGGCAATTCCACTTACCGTTATAAGCACGATACCCACGCCTGTTGGGGGTACCCAAAGAAAAGGAAAATAAGAGGAATCGTTAAGCAAATGGGCTAATAATCCTAGACAATGTGCAAGGGGTGAGACCAAAAAGAAAATGTCTCTAGCCATGTGGAAAAAGGAGTACGGTAACAAGCAGACAAAGGAAATGAAGTATGGATTTGTTTTTCTTGGTGCCCAGCTTTTGTTTTTACAATGGGAAGATTACTCGTGCGGGCAAAAGTACCGTTTCGGGTCTCAAGCCCGTCCAGGTTGATTGTACTGACTAAGTGGGCACTACAATCGAGTCGGGAGTCTGAAAAAAATCTAAGTGAAGTGCCAAAAAAAGCGTCCGCAAACCCAAGCGTTACACCCTTGTGACCCATAACTGGAGAACTGTTACGTCCTAAATGCTCCGTTCACATGGAAGAACAAGATACCAAGCGGAGAAAAGTAGTCATTCCGGTTCGTGATTACTGACGGGTAACGGAGATTTATTCAGGTTCACAGCGACAATAGAAAGAAAGCAGAATGTGGTACTGCGACGTATTGGTACCCCATATTCCTTTAAGGTCTTGCAATACCCTCGACTATCGTTAATAAAAAACAAAAAAAAAACGCTTTCACTTACCAATCATGAGCAAAGAAACAGTGAGATGCTCTCTCCCAGAGGCTCTCATGGCCCCCAAAACAGTTCCCACGACGGCGCAGCAAATCCCCACGAAGGCAATCATGACAATAAACCATCGGATGGAGACCGTTTGCGTCACCATTACACCACAACATGATTTGCCTTGGTCTTCCCCAGTGTAGACGGACCCCCGCGATCTAAGAATACAAAAAACATAAAGAAGCAAATTAAAACACATGAATCTCTGTCATCTTTTTAGCCGCCACTCCGTTTGACGAAAGAATGAAACCTTAATTATCGACATATGCTCAACGCGCTGGCCACAAATGAAACCTTGTAAAGGTTCCGCTTCTTTACACACCAACATTTTCAAGCTTCCATATCGTCTCTACTTACAAGATCAACAAGCGTTGCTAATGCTTAAAGCAAGCTACGCTTCCTTCACAATCAACATTCACAAGAGCCATTTGTTTTCGCCTTTCGGGACGCGCTTGTCACCCCTAGCGAGCAAAACATTAAAACGAGGCGAAAACAAGCGACTTTTTCTTACAGTACAATTACTGTTTACCCAATCGAACTAAGCGCCCATAAACATTTAAACCAACTACAAATATCAAGAAAACCTGTACGTTAATTCCATTATGGAGTCTAAACGATTTTGTGTAAGACGCCTAGCTGAGAATCTTCATTCAAGCGAACTCCTGTCAAGAACGGTCAAGAATGGTTTTCCATCTTGGATTTGCTTATTCAAGTAGAAACGGCCTTGTCTGCCCTGTCATCATCTTGGTGCCTCCGGGACGTCACGAGCTTTTGTGGTATAGCCTATAGGGAGAAAATGGTCAGCAACCTAGGAAATCCTCCAGCGACCAAGTTCAAGTTCTCGAAGGCCAGTGTTGTCACCTTCTAACAGCTTTACGCCTGAAAAGAAGCTTTGGTAACTTTCTAAAGATGAGCTTGCCCAACGACAATACTGTAGAAGTCCACTTTATCCAATAGATTGTGGGATACGCCCATGCCTCGACATTGTCCATGAGTGTAAGACCTGTAACCGAAAACTGCTATCTCGGGTTTGATTTATAACGCCCTGTAGAAGACCGAAAGACCTAGATTACCCAATGATCCTGCATATGTTTTGGAGGTGCTCTGTTATTCATATCGCTGTAAAGGCGCAGGATGCCAGATGTACCAAATAAGGACGGTGGAAACAGGCAGTAAAGCACCGTTAGATAAATGAGCAACCTCTTCACCTGCCATCACCCAGAAATTGTATACCCGAACTCGAGATGAATCGTGTTTCATGCAAAGCAACCACTAACACGAACATAATGATAGACCTCTTCCAAACCGGCATCGGTTTTTAAAACATTCAAAATATCCCGTAATTACTGTTCACGATTTCGAAAACTTTTAATATTTTAGTTAAAAAATGAACATATATTTTTATATATAAATGAACATATATTTGTTAAGCTTGACTTCTACGAACGAAGCTAATATAGTGCAGCTTTATTTTCGGAGCATTGGACGATAATATTTTTGTCCTAGAAACAAAAAGTACGAGACAGTTCCAGAGATATCGCCTAAAGGCGATAAGGCATGTAAACAAACTAATGCAACCGTGAGAAATATATGGTTCAGCACAACAAGAACTGAACTTCATAGCGAATGGGCTTAGGAAGTTTAAAGCGCCGCCTAGTATAAACATTGGCGCTAGTTCAGCACTAATTTTGAAAATGTTCCCTCCTAGTCAACTCGAAATATTCTGACAAAAGCCATATGCCTCGCTGAACATGACTTCCCCTTTATTTATTGTCTCTTCCAAGTGAACTCCTTTAGAAGCCAACGCCCTATAAAAACCATCCCATCCTCCCTATCAAATGAACTACATTTCCCTTTCTAGCATTGTTAGCGAGGAAAACAATTGGGAAACGAGCCAAGCTTACGAATGGAATTCTTATTCACCTCTGCACATAAAAAGAGAAGATCCTTTTACTTCGTATCCAGTCGAACAGAGAAACAACTTCCTTTTCAGTGCATTGTCTAAAACATTACCAAGTTACAGCCTATTTCTTTGGGACGTAAAATTTAGTAGTTGACTATTTAGAATCTTTCCCAAACGTCTGTAGGTTTTCTTGGACGTGTTACTAGAGATAATGTAAGGGGAGGGGGGTCCTTTAGATCCCACAGTCCCATTTGCCCTGTCCCATCTTCAGTGAAGGACGAGACGAGCCCCTTTACTTTGTGGGGTCTTTTATGCTGAAGTTTTCCCAATAAGTAATATGAATCTCCTGGGACTGAGGACAAGAACATGGGGGTTTGAAATTGTACTCAAAAGAAATGGTCAAGCTACCCCTCGTCGTCTCCTCTTTCCCCTCCGTTTTAGAGACATTTGTTAAGCAAAGGAGGGGTCTTTATGGGTTCTGGAGGAAGCACAGGTAGAGTTGGGCGGAAGAAGATAAAATAGTTTGGTTAGATACTTAAGATAGAACATTCCTTGTTTAGGTTCAATTTTTTCCCCAGATTACCCTTTACACCTGAGCATTTAGGTTCAATCTTGCTCCGATCAGAATGTCTTGATTGCATATACCAAGCTGCAGCAGTAAGCAGTACTAGGTGCACAAACAAAGAGGGAGGTCTTCCTTGTCATGTTGATTAGTTTCGGAGGGACGTGGAATTCTTGAAGGGATCGTACAAAAGATGGTAAACGTATGCAGGGAGTAAGGATGAAGGCTGTGGCAAGCTCAAGGGAATGTCCATAAGACATCGTGGCATTTTTGTCATTTCCCCGGCTTTGTACGGCTTGATACGTACGTGAGACGTTCCGTCTCATGGGATGCGCACGGGGAGTTTAATTAGAAAATCTTCCTGGAGTGCCTAGCTAAGCAGGTTAATTTCTACTACAATACAGCCGGCAAGAGAAGTAAATTCACTGAGATCAATAGCCAAGCTTGTTGAGATGCGGTTGGTTTGAGTCCTCTGTGCGTAAAAAGGGCATCGAGGCGCATAAACCCATTCCAGGCACAAACACGAGTTTAATGTAGGTTTCTAAATTTGGCGCAACTCAGAAGATTAATTTAGACAAAAACGCAACAGGAACGTCCAGAAAAAGTAGTTTTGCACGAGATCAATACCAAAGTTGCTTAGATGAGGTCGTTTCAGCTTTTTCCCCCTTAAAGGGGCTGAGGCACAAAGCCCCTTTACAGCGTAGGCAGTTTAAATCTGAGAACATCTCGCTTTACGGTAAGAGGGAGCTGGGTTAGTCCTAGAATGTACTCTGAACACAGGAGGAGTTATCTTAAATGCAATCGATAATGAGAATTGCTTCGATGTGGCCATGTGGTTGATATTTTGTTTTTTTTTTTCTCTAAAAGGGGTTTAGGCACAAAGCGCCTTTGGAGGCTGGCATTACGCGTATATCACATATACCGGTTTTTAAGCTGTTTCTAAACACCATCTGTCTCTCTTGCTTCCCAACAAGGAAACGGGAGAGGTATTATTTCAAATTAGGGTCTACCAAACACGAGTTTAAAAAGGTGTGACTTATGTAGTCCATTTAGGATTGCTGATCATGCTGAAGAGTGAAAAGGAAATAGGTTGAGTAAGGAGAGCCAGAATTTGGGCGTTATTGAGGTCAAACCTACTTTTATTTCTCTTGGCACTGAAATGAGGAACTCTCTAGGAAAAAGTTACATAGTTTTTAAGGCCGTTCGTCTTCGTCCCTTTCTCCACAGGAATCGTAGTTCCGGTTCGTATCGGTGTCGCAGTCCTCCAAAAGTTATCGATTTGGAAAAAGTGGAAAGCAAGAAAAGGAGAAGTTTCTCAGGCTAAGATTTTTTTTAAAAAAACGTGAACTTAGGGAAATTTCTCACGGTGCCTGATAGTTTTGAAAACTTAAGTTGTGCGCATGCGCGTAATCGCAGAAACGTGCCAAAAAAGAGAAACTGTTGCGCAAACGTCCTTGGGCTTAATTTCCACTTGACTAATTCCCTGAGCGACATAGGGATGCAGTTTTTGGCTCCATTTTTCTTCTCTGATGTTTAGCGAAACGACAGAATGCTTTCCTAGGGATAGTTTCAGGGAACATCTGAGGTTTCGTGGGGCTGTTCGTGACAGATAACTAATGAGCTTTGGCTGGGAGGCCTGACTCTGCCTATATGAGTGTGCAAGCTGGTAAGGGTGGAAAAAATAGACTAGCGCCCTTTGAACCGCCCCTTTGTATATCCCAAACCCTTAAATGGCCAACAGAGAAACAGTCCTACCAAAAGAGGGTTGCGAGAATATACATAATCTAGACGGTAATCCATCCCTGGGGATTTTCGTTCCTAGCGACCTTCTTTGTGGAGGATGTTGTGTCGGGGCGAACTGTCACACAATACTGAACCGAAGCTGTGGAGATTGGACCAGCAGCTGCTGCAACAAGAAAATCTGGCTACGGCTAAAACGACATCAATGCGATTGATCACGGCGCTCTGGTTTTTCCAGCTGTCGTTCTTTTATCGACGCTAAGATGGTTCTGATCATCTTATCGGCCCGCCACCCGTGCAGTCCCTAATGGCACTCGAAGAGTTGACCCGCTAAGGGACGTCCGTTCGTACTGCGCAGTGCCAATTAAAAAGACAACTTTGAGCCTTTGGGGTCAATGGACCAAGAGTGTTAATTTGCAATAAGGGAATTTAAGATCTTAATTGTGTAACAGAAGCGAGAAATCGAACGTTAATCACAACTGCCATGGTTTGCCCAGTGAAGCATCATGTGTTCATAGTTGTATTGGTTTGTTTTTCTGGTCAGATCAAAGCTCCTAGAACTTTCCCAACCATTCTCTTGACTCAGCTATTTCCGCAACGTATTTTTGACAGCCTGGATATCTGAATTTTGGAAATCGCGATAAAAATCAGCCAAATTCCTTTCTCAGCCTTCTCATACTAGGCACCAATTTACCTTAGCGTCCTAGGCTGATGTGCGACTGACTTGAGTACGTTAAAGCGATGTGGTTTTTAGAGGTTCTCTAGTTCCTGGGATTGCTAGCTGTCACATTTTGATTGGGAGCTTTTAGGCGTGTTCCGAGACGCGTATTGAACGTCTACTCAAAAGCAAGGAGACAGACAGATAAGGGTTAAAGGGATTTGCAAAGGGTTTAAAACGAGCACCCTGATACCAATGTGTATCCATCCCTAAAATTGAATTCGGGGAGAAAGGCAAACGTGGCTTTGTGTATACTAGGAAGGTCGGTCGGTCGGTCGTCTTCTAGAAGTGCATACCCGCTGGGAAAGCCTTTCCTTTCTTTGCAGAGAGGACGAGAAGTTAAGGAGAAGAGAGAAGGGGGGTTACTTTACCCTGACAGTTTGCCCGGTCACCCAAACCGGTTCTGAAGATGGAACGAGCAAGAAGGTTTTTGTTCCCAGAACACCAGAACCGTTTCGGCACCGTATGTAAAATTATGTTCCTCCGAGTCATGCTGGTTCAGGAGAAACCTTCTCCTTTTACCTCCATTACCATACGCGAACAAAAGTCGCTGAGCACCCTCCAAAAACTTACCTTCGACTTCCATGCGGGAACGGGTAGAAGCCCGGCGACGGTGGTGTAGTGGTTGTCGGTACGGGATTCGTGGTAGGGAGCGCGGTACTTCCCGGTGGTACTTCCAAAGGGTTAGGGGGTGTTGGCAGCAAGGGTAACGGTGCTAGTAATCCTGGAAACGCGGGAGGAGGTAAAGGAACGGGTCCGAGCCCCATTCGACGTTCACTGTTTTGGGGTAAAGTCGAGTACGCGGGTGGTATATGCGAGTGGAGGATATCGGGCAATCGTTCATTCCCACTGCTCGCCGAACCTGGTGAATGCGTCCCGGGTGGCGGTTCACCGGCTGACGGGTTCATGTTCGGTGTGGGAACATTGAGCATCGTGAGGAACAAGTCGGTCTGTGGAGGAGGACCATGTAGACTCGTGCGGTGCATCAGGAGTTGGTGGCCTCCGATTCCGCCTGCGGGCCCCGTGGGGTCCTGCAATTGCAACTGCTGTTGCAAATGTTGCTGAAGGGGTTGAGGCGGGAGGGGCTGCGACCGACGATGATGTTGACGCCGTTCCCTGCGTTCGCGTCGTCGTCGCGGAACGGGAAGGTTGTCGAGAGGTGGTGCCGGTGTAGCAGTACTAGAGGACGTAACGGAAGTCACTACCGCACTGCCGGATGCGTTGTTCGCACTCGCACTCACCGCAGAATCACAGTGGCGTTGACCGCCCGCACTATTAGCGAGAGCTAACATGGCCGATTCTTCCGTTTGACACTGCGTCGAGACCAAAGTCCGCGAGGCACTCGCGGCAGTCCGCATGGCATTGCCAGGTCGCGGAGGGTGCGGAGGCAACGCGGCAGGGTGATCCTTTGGAAGCCCTGGGTTAAGTTGCAGCTGATGGGGTTCAAAGGTGGAATGGGGCCGCCGAGGGTGCGGCGGATGCTGCGGCGGCAGTTGGGGAGGACGAAAGACGTTCGGTAGTGAGGCACTGTTCCGAGGTATTCCCGAAGGATTGGATGAGGATCGCTGAGCGACACGATGGTGGACATCATCTCCACGTCGATTGGCCGCCATAATTCACAATCCCTAGTTTTTTGGTAGCTAGTTTAATCGGCGTCCTTCCTGCTGAAGTTGCGGGCGGCTCTTAGCGTTGCGGCATGGCCCAAAAGCTAGAAATTGGGACAAAACATTTCAGTTTTAGTTTCTCTTTTTGGAGTATGAAAAGAGTTGGTTCACAACCCATGTGTGAAAATTGTGGGTGGAGATTAGGCAGGGACGAGGGGATGTGAGAAAAAAAGGAAAAGAGACCACAAAAAGCCGGGAATGAATGCTGAAATACCCTTGAACTTTCTCTTGAAAGGCTTTTTAAGTGGCACATGACACGCAAGCGAAAGGGAGATGCTCATTTAGGAAAAAAAAGAACTGGAAACGTACGATATGCTAATATGGCTTGCCTCCCGAACGAACGGAGTAAAGAGCCCACTTGTGTGTAGTGCCAAAAAGAAGGGTACAGGCGAAAAGGTTCCTTTACCCCCAAAACCCACCCTGTGCATCCCAAACACTTTATATGTGTCCGTGTTATGGTCCTCGGGGAAATCAGTGGTGCGGATCACCTCAATCCAGTAAAAAACCAAGCCCTAGTTATGCTCGTGATGGTAGTATAGTGCACTGTAATGCAGACCAACCGTTGCTGGTTTTACATGATGAGATGGAGGCCCCTGGAATTGCCCGATGGCGTGCGAATCCGAAAGGGTATACTACACGGCATAACTTCCCAAACTCCCGAGTATAGCCCTTTAAGGGCCTTTCCTTCATACTCAATGGTTACTGTTCTTAGAACATTCCCGAAAGCTGTAAAACAACCGACTGCGTGTCTAACTTGTCTACCAAGGTTTCGACTTCCACATCTTCCGAAATGTAATGCAAAATCCAAATTACTTATCCTACCAAGTCAGTTATCGTAGCGCGCCCCGTTAAGTGCTTTTAACTTCGTACTCTGCCGCGCATTCAAAGGCTCCAAGTCCACTAACCTAACTGCCTCAAACCATCCTCGGAGTTCGAACCCATCTTTCCGAAATCCAAGACAATAAGATTCTCGGTATTTTTTTTAAGAAAAATAATCTTTTGATCTACCCTGGCCTTTTATAATATATCCCCTACGGCGTCGGCAGGCTATAGGGACTCGTCTAGTCATCAATATTTCCTAGGGTTCGGACTATATATCTAGCAAGTTATTGACAAAGGCTAGCGGTACACATCGAGGAATTTTGAGGGGTTTTGGAAGCCTGTTAACTAACCTTCTGAGAAAAAGCTTCTGTGAGCTAACTTGCGGACGTGTAGCTAATCGAATGTTTCCTGTCTCTCTTGCTGCATGTAAACCCAAGATAGCGGATTCGACGCTGTAAATTATGATAAGATGCGGTTCGGGGGGTTTCAAGTTTTGCTTGCGAAATAAAGACGTACTATACAGTGCAATGTGTAATCCACAAGGTTTGAGGAATTGAAAACTCACACTAGACTTGCCACGTTGCGTTAGGACCACAAGCACGTAATATCCAATAGGTTCATCGTAAGGCCTTTTTTTAACACTTTGTACTGAAATGCACCGCTTTTGTTCTGTTAAGAGACTGCGACTTAAAAGCAACAGCAAATGCGCCTCACGAACTTCCTACAGTCCCTGCTATTGTATTACTAAGCTAGTTCCATGAAGAGCCCCGAGTTGCCTTCGGTTGTTCCAGGGGCTCCGAAGGGGCGGAGTGAAAACAGCAGGCTGAAGGCGGGCCCAAAAAGACGACTTTAGCCAAAAACAAGCTTCACGCTTCCAACCGTTCTCACATAGAGCGTCATTGCACAGGATTCGATCCATGGCCTGAAGCACTAAAGGCAATCAAGTCCCGCGAGTCGCAAGTCTGAGCCTGTTTGGCCCGACCATGCCTAACTTAGCGCCCTGGACTTGAACGGACCCGTTTTTGAAATATACAAATCCACCCCTCGCTTCCTTGTCTTTCTCGCCTTGTCGACCCACATTCAAACCCTCCGAACACATGGCGCACCAAAGTCAATCCACTGACGAAAACCCGAAACTTTCAACTGATGGTTGACGCTTTGCTGCGAAGCCATCAGCCTCACAACAATAAGCTTCCAAATCTGGGGTAGTTTCGACTTGCTTCAGGAATGGTGTTGAGGTTGAGGTCATCTCGATTGTATTACCTTCCTTTTACCTGCGGAGTACACTAACCTGGAGGCTGCGGATGCCCTTTGGTCAGTGGTGAACAAAACATGGGTTTTTCTTTTGTTGTCTCACACAGACCCCGACTGGGTGAAATGGTTAAAACTCGGGGAGCTGGGTCATAGTCTCCTAATAAAAGAAAAGAAAAAGAATTACCTAGTCCGGCAAAAAGGATCAAACTTTACGGTCGAAGAGTCCAGGCCGGAAATGCTCCAATGGACACTTTAATTATGTTAACAAGTGCCATAGCTAAAGGCTTATTCTTCTCCGGAGTTTACTAGCTAAATTTGTAAGAAAATAACTAAAATCGTATGAGCATACACGGTTGGTTGTCTTGAGGTTCAAAGACTCTTCTTTGTGAAGATTCCGGTCGTGTTGGTACACGCGTATCTTCAGCAAGCCGCGAGTGGTTAGTAGGTCGCCTCGTCATGACTGTATTATTCTGATACGGTTGAGGGCCATCATGCATCATCATGCTAAATCCCAAAAGGGGCCAGGAGGTGGGAATCCTCAAAAGACTCTCTTTTCTCTGCTCAGTGTTGCCCTGGAATTACTCGTCTTGCTGTTAGTGAAGAATGAAGACAAGGAGAAACAAGTGGAAGCTTTTGGTCGCAACACAAAGTTGAAAAAGACACACCAAGCCACTTGTTTCTCCCCCCGTAAGTCAAGCTCGGCAAACCAGCAGCCCTCCTTTCTCCTTTAAGTTGCTCATCAAAGCACCGATAAGAAGAGAAGCGACGGTTCATCGATTTTTGCGCGACCCCCCTGAGCAGATCTCATTTCTGGATGATAAACGTTGCCCATGCGCCTTTGTTACGCCCAACCAGAGACGTATGAGGAATAGGGCAAGAAAGGAAAATCATCTCTTGAAAGTGTTCAAAACCTTTCAAAGAAAACAGACCACAAAACGAAATGTCGAACCCTCCCCAACGACGTTTCT
Source organism: Lepidurus apus apus (assembly GCA_022832285.1). Lineage (NCBI taxonomy): Eukaryota > Metazoa > Arthropoda > Branchiopoda > Notostraca > Triopsidae > Lepidurus > Lepidurus apus. The sequence goes on along the minus strand of JAGJRO010000188.1, from coordinate 32,180 downwards.
CAATTTCGGATCCACTTAGAGCCGTTTGGTCTGGAGTCAATTAAGGCGATCCAAATCCCCACTGAACCCCAAGAACCCATGCCCTGTCATTACTGTAGTGCCAACACCAAATGATTCAGCATCATGGAAACTTCCACCCCTTGCTTTTACCACTAAGACCAAGGTCTTTTTCTCCTAATTTTCCGAAAATTAGTAGCAGAGATATATATAGCTGACCATGTTAGAGGCACCCCAAAGCCTCGGCGCTGTTTGCGTCAAAGAGGTTGAAAACGCTCTATATAACTTCGCGCCCTTAAAGTGAGGCATGGAGGGTCCTTTCTTTGTGTACATGTCACACGTATAACGGTACCGGTGCTCCTCTATTTCACAAAGGAGTTGTCAGTTTGTCACTCACGTTAACTGTCAATTTTCTAAAATGTTAAATGAAACTTTTGTAGCCCCCGAATCGATACTAAAACTTTGCGATACAAACTCCCACATTCAGAAAGCGGTTATTTCTCCCCGAGTTTTTACGAGTAAATCCCAACGGACTTTTTCGTCAAATGATTCATTTTTTGGGGGGTCTGGAGGCAATTAAGACGTATAGAAACCCTTCCACCCTTAAGACCCCTTCACCAACTCGTTACGTTAGTCGGCGACCAAATGTTTTAACTTACCGACCTCCACCCTTTCTTCCTATTTCACTGCCCTATTTCTCTCATAATTCTCCCACAATTAGCAACCAAGCTGTGACATGTCAAAGGGAACTAAATCAAGTTAAAGCTTACATTTTCTCCTCGAAATGAACTCCAAACTCCCAAACTTCTTGTCCGAATATTAGATAGTCACGCACAAATTGAATCCAAGAAGCGGTCGATTTGTCACTCAGGAACCAGTCGATTTCTTACAAACCCAAGAAAACTGTCGAGCACTCAAATCATGACTCACCCAGTTCACATGCAGGAGCGCCCCACTCTCGCTTTACATGCAAAACTATCTTCAAAGATCTTTCACACGCGACCAAAGCAAGTGAACAGTTTCCAAACTTCGGGAAAGGAAAAACTTCCAAGAGTAATACAATTCTGTTAAAATGACATTGGAACGTTTATGAGTGGCAGTCAAATTTCCCATGAAAAGGAACCTGAACCTAAGCACTCATTTCACGTCTGAGGTTGTACGTAATTAAACATATTGCAATTTCACGGTACTGTGAACTTAATTGTGTGCCCAAATAAGAAAAGTTGTGAACATTTAAAAGATTGTGAAATTATTGAATCCTGTTTTGGGTGAAATTACGCGAACTCTTTTAAATATGAGAAAACATATTTCCACATTTTAATTTTGTATTTTCCAAATTTTAATTTTGTATTTTCCGCATTTCAATTTTTTAATTTTCCATATTTTAATTGATAATTTTCCACATTTCAATTTTTAATTTTCCAAATTTTTATTTTGTATTTTCCACATTTCCACGTATTAAAATATTTTCAAGGCCTTTGACGAAATTATAGCCCAGATTTACCGAAAAAGATGTTAATAAAATTTGCAATTCATGTATTCAAATTTTGCTGTACACTAGTAAACATACTGTTCATTTTACGCCTAATATCACCCCAAAATAAGTTAAAGGCATTGTGTACAGCACTACACAAAAGGGTTTTTTAGATCTACAACTGGTTTTGTATAGATAAACCTCAGCATAACAGTAAGAGTAACGGCTGCCATGTGTGTAACCAAGCTATTATAATTGCAATACAAATTTCAAGGGAGGGTTGTGTTGAGTAACTATGATTATACATCGCATACTGCCACACCACCCTCGCCATATTTGCTGGCGACTTATAATGCATACTCCCCCCGTCCCTTCCCCCCCCCCCCTTCTCTGGCCAGCTGCTCTCTTACTGTATACCCTTGCCCTGCACGTTTTTGTCTAGCTACCCTAATGCACTCTACCGGAACATGGCTCGGACCGGGTCAGTGACCAAACAGGGTCCACCCGGCCTCCAAAATGAGAACATTTTATTGCCGTAGAGATGAAAAAAAGTAAAAATATTCAAAAAATATGCCCCGCCTTCTTGTTTAGTTTTGATGCAAAGCAATGGTTGTCTAGGTTACAATGTTTTTATGTTGTGATCCCTTTAACCCGTTTGTCTTCCTCTTGTTCCCTCTTCCTTTTGGCCTTTGAGTATGGTTTTAGCTAACTGTTTCTGTTTTTGTCTGTTCTGTTCAGTGGAGCAATCAAATTTAGATATTGCGGCCAGGCAGAGACTAATAGCCATTCTCGGTGAGTGATTCATGGTAAGTACTCGGAGAGGGCGGGGCTTCGAGCTCTCCCCTTCGTTACCCAACCTCCCCATAGAAGCTCTGATATATTAGGCCCCATTGAAAGCATGAAAGGGAAACGGCATCAGGAAACGACGATCCGCCTTGGAAAAGCAATGAAAGAAATAAGGCTTCGAAAGTAAAAGAGATCCTATTTCTAGCTTTAGGAGTCGAGTATAGGTCTTCCAAGGTTCTTTACGAGTTGCTGGGTTAGAGAAGGCGAAGTTTTTTGTCGGGCAGTACTTTTACTTAGTAAAAGTCATGTGGGTAGGCGTGGTTTGGTTGGAGGGGAAACATTACTACGGTTGATGATGACTTCTTAGAAATTAACCACTTCCGTTTGTATTATGTCGACCATGAACAACTCAACCACACACAATAGTTCGCTTTCCATCAATACCAGGCATAATTATATACGGGAATAGCCTCCAAGCTAATACACTTCCCTTTTTATCGGTTATCGGAAGCACTCACTCTAAAATAACAAGCTTCCGAAATTGGAAATTAAGTGTACAGGTTTTCAATTTTTTAAAAATAGTTTTTGCTCGGAAATTTAGAGCTGGTAGAGCTTCATGTAGTTCTACCACGTACTCGGTCGGATATTTAATTTCAATAAAAGGTGGTCGAAATAAAAAAAAAATATAGGAAAAGACTTTTTACCGAAATTTCAACGCTAAATTGAAAAGGGATGGAGATAATTTTTCGTCGTGAGCAAGGAGTGTAACATAAGGAAATTCGGTATAGGACAAGTGAAAGGAACAGTATGCAATAGCTATATTGAAGTAATCTAAAGGATAATGAGGGTCCATCCTTTTTCTGTTTACCTTGGAAGCTGATATGCATATGTAGGTTATTGGTTGCTAAAGGAGAAAGTTGTAGCTGTGCTAAGCATATATAATGAGGCTAAATGGAAGAATAACATGGATATATGAGCTTTGCTAGTTTTTGTTCTGCTTTGCAATCTTGTATACTTTCCGGTTTCCTTGACTTACGAAGAGGGAAACGAGTGGCTACACATGTCCCATACTTGTTATCGCTCGGTAAAAGTGACAATTTCCCGGTATGGATGTGTTAAACTTTCACTTAGAAATTTGTGTTACCGCGGGTTCAACCAGTGAAAAATTGTAAACTTGCGAGTTTAGATGTATTTAATTTTAGAAACAAAATTAAGATCGAGTGTGTGGTTTAAAACTAAGTACACTTTATTTATTAGCAGAAGACATTGACATTAGCCTTATTTCAATTAAAACCGCAATTTGAAGTTTATTTTGGTTCCAGCCGCGTGTAATAAGCAGAATTTGAACTCGGGAAGTTATTATTTGGTTGTAAATCGAACTTTAACAACATGCTAAACATCCTCCGTCAATTGGCAAAGTGGCACCGTTAACCATGCCAGCTTTATCGGAGAGTAAGAAAAGAATGACACCGACCACATCTTCCACTTCTGTGAAAAAAAATAATAATAAATAAATTAATGGGCCGGATAGAATTGCGTTGGGAAATGATCATTCTATGTCTTCAAGGAAAGGGAAAAAAGGGAAGTGGAAGCCGTACTTTATGTGTTTTTTCTTAGAGTACTTAAAGTCTTTAAAGGCTTCTTTACGTACCTGCAAACCTTCCTAAAGGAATCTTGGCTCGCATGGGATCTGCTTTGGAAGGCTCTGACCAACCAATTCGTCCCATATCAGTCATCACGACTGTCGGATTGACGCAATTAACACGAATACCATGTGGACCCAGTTCTAACGCCATAACCTTGGAAATCATGTCTAAAGCGCCTTTGGTTCCACAGTACACAGTATGGTCCCTTATAGCTGCCATCGAAGCCTAACATCAAAATATACAACACTTCAACAGCTTCCAAATCTAGCGTTAAACTTGGAAGGTCAACAATTTATGGAATGCACAGATCTGATTCAAGTTTCTGGAACTCCCAAGAATTTAACGTTTGAATTTGGGATTTATTCGAAAGTCAAACGTTTGAATTTCCAAATTGAATGCCTCATACAAATTGCGTTTGAATTGTTGATGCATTTTTGCGTTTAACTTGGAAACTTTTAGTGGCCATTAAATACTTGACTCCCAATCTAGTAAATCAATAGAAAAATAATGAAAATAAAACAATAAAGGTTTAATTGAAAGTATAAAGTTTGGTGAAAACCTTACAAATGAGCAATCGCAAACAAAACAGAAAATTAAAGTTAATGATAGATGGAAAATTCCATATGACTATTCAAAATTTCCCATTATTTTTAAGAAAAAAATGGTACATTTTTAAAACAATTGTCAATTTAAGAAAAATGGTCAAACTCTAAAGTTAAGTCGAAACATGAACGTCAGAATTGCGTATAGATTTAATATTTTTTGTTGACTAGATTAGAATAAACAGATTTACTGCTTATTTTTGGGAATTCAGAATATTATTGATATCATTCCAGATTCAAATGGTTGAATTCAAATTGTCCCGCCACAGTTTTGCTTACTTGCGATGAAACGTTGACTATGGCGCCACCTTGTTTTCGTTCCACCATCCCTTTAGCCACAATTTGGGACACGTTGATGACAGCTTTGACATTTACGTTAAATAGCCTTTCAAGAGAAAAAAAAATTGAAAGGGCATTTTTAGTCATTGACAGTGACAGATTGCCAGTTTGATCTTGGAGCTAACTTGTCGAAAGTTTCAGGCCGGATTTCCAAGAAAGGTTCTAAAATGGCTGCAGCCGCATTGTTGACTAACAAGTCTATGGGTCCAATCCCTTCCAAAGCTTGACGGGTGTCATCCCAGTTGGCTAAATCTAGGGTGATAGTCTGAATAGCTGGAATTTCGGCTTTAAGAGCCTCCAAATCGGCTGCCGTTCTGGATATAGCGTATACAAAAGCACCGCATTCATGCAATTTCTTGGCTAAGTCACGTCCTATCCCTGTTGAAAGTTTTAAAAATATAGTTATTGACAGCTTCCCAGCATTATTTGCATAAAATGCACCTTTGCCTGCTCCGGTTACCAAGGCTCGTTTACCATGGAACGTTATTTCCATCGTAAAAAATTCCTCTCTGAGGTTTTGGACTATAATAATCCTTGATGCACACACAACTGCGCAAGAGAGGAAGACACACTGGAAGGAATCAAAATATTATGAAAAGGAAAACCCGTTCGGGAATGAAAGAGGGACGGATAGTGTTATCAGGGATGAACCGACGACCTCCAGGGCTTTAGAACAAACAAAAGCACGAGACTTGGAAAGGGTCCAAGTAGCGAATTCCATTCAGCCGCACGTACTGCTATTATATGTAATAGGATATATGTTTGGCGAAAAACGTAAACAACGGAACACTTACGCTTGAATGAAACGAAAGCTTACAATTAGGTAGGCAAAGAATGTATCATTCAATTTTATTATGGCCGCGTGTCCGGCACAAGCTTTAGTGACGCTACCAGAAACAAATTATCAGGGAAAATAATAGCTTGCCAGTGGTAACAGAACGCAAAGATTTTCCTTTTTTCATATCATAATGCGTATATTTTTATAAGATTGCCCTTCTTTCATTAGAAGATATTGTAGCAAGTTTATTTGTGGGCAATACGCAGTTACTTATTTGACCGCTAGATGCTCGTTTTCCTAGCGGAACTAAATGGTGCAGTAGATAATAAAAAGTCGATCCACCAAGAAGATATTAGTTTGTCGATTATGTATTGAGATACAAGATAACAGGACTGGTTGAGTAGAAATTCTAGCTTATTACTTTGTTTACTTTATGTGCAATGGGGGAGCGTCTTTGTGTCGCCAGAAGATGTCTTCGCGGTACCAGTGGGCGGTAGCTTTATCCGGGTCAAGACGCATTCCGTTATAGCTGATATAAGGTATGAAATTTCGTTGCGAGAGGGTGGTTATCATGGCTTGCAAGTGGGGGGTCCGACAGGGTGCTCCTAGTTTGTGTTGTCGTTGGAACATGACACTCCATTCCATGAAGATATAGGGGATGAAGAAATGGTCCAGTAACCCGTGACCTCCTGCTATGGCAGCGCATTCATAACCCTCTATAGATAGAAGAAAGAGTCGCGAGATGAAAAGAGAAGGATTAGTTGAACGTAGAACGTAGTACCAGATATAAATCTAAGAGGGGAAAGAGGATTGCCTACTCGGAATTAGTCCATTCAGAGAGGGATCTCATTAGAAAAGGACAGTATGAGCCTTGAAAGAAATATTGCTTCCAGGGGCAATAGAGTCGGCAGGACGAGAATTACTTCCCTTGTCTGTAAAAGCGTAAGCATGAACTCTATATACGAGAAAAACTCTACGGACATCTCTGGAATTGCTGAGGCAAAGCAATCTTGGAATATATCCGAGAATTGTATAGAGAGTTGAGATTCTCTGGGTTGGATTACAGGATCCCAAGGTTTTCCTAAATGTTCTCTCTTGGCTCCGGCGAAAACCGAGAATATTTGACTAGAATATGTTCGGCAATGCTCCGCAATTACTTCCACGCGAACGCGTTTCTTATCACTCAATCCCGGCGAGCGTCGTCATCAGTATTAATTATTGGGGAAGAGGCTGTCAGCTTGTCATGTCTTGTCAAGGACAGTATAGATTTTGAGGCTTTGTGCCTCGGAAAACTGGGTCGCTGGCTGATAAAGAAACGTAGTTGCTGTGGCAGAAATACTGCCATGAGCTAACAATTGCTTCGACTCTCCTTGGAAGCAAAAAACTTTGGAACCCGTTTTTGTACGTTTCCATTGAGCAGCTAAGAGCTCGGTCGCCATTCCCGTTGTATTGTGTTCATCCTTCATCATTTCTGCCGCAGTAATTATCACATTTCTTCTGCAGCCATATCCTAACATCGCAGCTCGCGAATTAAACTTTTGTTTTCTGGTATAGCGTGACTTAGTTCCCTAACCAAACTCAAAGCTATAAACCACGACCTGTATTTGAAGTATCTGCGCAGTAATGGCTTGCATTTCGGCCTATCCCCGGGGCTGCGAGACCCCTTAAAACTTCGAAAGCGTCGGAAGGGAACATCGTAGCTGTTACTCTCTTATCCCGGGATCACAACTGTCCTACTTAAAGCTGAGCTACCCAATATTCCGCAGCGATTTTTCACCTTATTACTGCAGTGATTACAGCCAAGCCTTTTGTTGAATCCCCAAGGGAGGAAGGGTATCTCCTATGTTTTGGGGTTCTTCGGTATAAAAGACTGTTGTTTCCATGCGGAAATGTTCTCTGGAATAGGCAGTTATAAACTTAAAAGCTCCCCGGGACGATATTTCTGCCCCAGCGAGCGGGTAAAAGCCAAGGAAAGGCGGAGCAGTAATACAAGCTGTCCTTTTGGTAAGCGGTAGAGCGTGACATCCATAAAACTATCCCGAGTTCACAAGGAAAACACTCATGAGCCATGAGCACTAACTTTGTCGCTCCAGGCTATACCCTATAGAGCCTCCAACCCGCTGCACCCCCTTGATCCGTTTTTCCGGAAAAGATTGCGAGGATGGGAAGGAGGTTATTATGTAGTCCTCCTTCTTCTGCATACAAGATTTCTCAAAAAACTCGTTGCCGAAAGTAGGTCTGAGGGGTTTCAAGGATCAACATCTCAAAATTTGAAGAGTATGTGTCTGAAGGGGAGAAAACCAGTTCTGTTCTTACCAATATCGACTTTGAGAACGACAACACGGTGGCCAATGAAAGGTACTATATCATCGAGACGTATGGTTCGAACATTTTCGTCTCTTGTGCTGGGCCCGGTTTTCTCATTTCCTTGGCTTTTGCCTTTTTGTTTTCGATGCAAATCGAAAGTAGGAGGGTGAGCTGGTGGTTCATTTCCTGGCTGGTGCAGCCGCTGCGTACCCGTAGTGGGGTAGTAGTAGAAGCTACTGTCTGGTTCGATTAGGCGAATGCTGGTGCCACCCAAATTGCCCTTTTTGTAGACCAGACTCGCCCATTGTCTCTCTGCGGCCATAGCGTGGTGGATAAGGCGAATTTGATGGCTCGTGTTGCTCAGCTGCATGGCTAAAGCTAACCGAAATAAACTAGACACTACGGGGTCCACGGCGAGTACAGAGTGACCTAAGGTTGCAGCCATCAAACTGTAGTAGCCGACATGGGAACCCAAGTCGAGGACCGTAGCCTCGGGGTAGTTCAGTAACGCTTGCTGGAACAGAGTCGTAATTTCTGGTTCCCACAATCCCTCTTGCAGTAACTGGGCAGAGACGTAGCGATCTGCTTGAGGGGAATAAACGCAAACGGGGAAAGAAGGCGAGGTCGATGTGTTGAGGCAATGAACGCCATAACCGTCCTCGGCGATTAACTGCAAAGTATTGTTGCTGGGTTCCGATACACTCCACGGCTTAAGTTCTGCCACTAGCGGCCACTGCGTACGATGATCATTACCACAATTTTGCAAGACACTATATACTACCAAGAAAACACAACCTGTGGATAGTCGAAAGAATAGGTTAGGTTTACACAAATGTTCTCAACTTGGGAAAATAGTTCCGAAGTTATATTTCCAAAATTATTGGAAAAACTAAAATTTTCGTAGAAATTCAGTAATTCTTGGATTCATATTCTATTATATTCTTAAGTATCCAGAAGATTAGTTTGTGCTCAGAAATACTGCTGGACCGTACTTTTTTTCACTTATTTCTGCCTTCCTTGGTCATGTAATCTAGTGCGGAAGATTTGAAGTACCGAAGTTAGCCGATGAAAAATTCGAATATTACCAATTCTTTTTCTCTGGTTCTAAACATATATCTCCTATACTTGGTGTACGCTTAGTTAAATTTAAAAATTCTGAATGGAATTAGACCAATAGTGGAAACTTGTTCTTGAGTATTAAAGTTGATTATACGCGAGGACTTGGATATCAGTAGGCCAAAGTTTGGAACATTGACGGGAAGAAAGGGTTGTTGAACTTGATAAATGGGGAATAAAATGGATGAGAATTACCAGAAAAGAAGTAAAAATGGGCACGTTTGCGACCCAGGTTGCGCAGCATGATCCAAACATTGTTGTCACTCGAACACACCGATACTGGCTTCCGTCTTCCTGGCGGATCGCGTCCTCTTCCGTTTTCTTTGATGACTTATAAAAGACGCCATGCGTGAAAACTGGTCCTATAATCCTCCCACCAAGGTTATTCTCTAGGCGTTCCACTTCCGACAAGTGGTGTCCAACTGTTGGGTGCTATTTCTTTCGCAGCCAGCGTTAGCGTAGAGAATCACTTTGCACAGGCGCTTAAAAACGTCCGAAACACTTTTCTTTTCTCTTTTTTACTTCATACTCTTTGCCTTGGCGCAGAAAAAAGGCAGATTTATTACAAATGTGACTGAAAAGGACTCAAGACCTCGTTGTCTTATGACATCTCACGCTGTATTGAGGACGTAATTGGTCGGAAGTTCACAACGACAACGTTTCGGGTGAGACACGCTGGCGCGGCAGAAAGCAAATGCAATCGCTTTTCTATCACGTCCTAGTAATGGGCTCGGCATCCGATACCCAGCCAAGTTTGCGGGACCCGTATAAGAAAAGTGAGTCAGCAAGAATGATCTATAGACTTACATACAGATGGTTACACAAACTTGCTGCAGATAGATGATGGAAATGTATTGATTGGATATGTTTGCCTTATTAAGCCCTTCCTGCGTTGAGGAAATTGCAGATTTAGCGCGTGTTCTCCTCTGCTTGCCCTCATTAGCTCTAGGGTGGTGAAAACCATTCGTCATTCGCATGTGTCAGGCGGATATCAATAACATAGCTTGCTGATTAGAAGAGGCAGGCTAACGCCATTTTCTCTCAAAAAATTCTTTACGTTCAAATGTACCTTCCTCTTTTCCAAATACAGCTATTTTTACAGAGAATAAAATTGCTTCTCGATGAACCGCATCTTCCGTGATTACATATCTGCCAGACATAGAAATCTTACGAGATTTTGATCGGTCTTTACGTTCAGACAGCCTTGCGAAAAAAATAAATAAGTTGTAATAAGTTTGAATCAAATTTCATGGAATCTCGTGTAAGACCAGCTCGTCCTGAGCAAATCGCAGCTCTGCTCGTCCTGAGCAAATCGCAGCTCTGCTCTTCCATGACCAGACTTTAAGCGATTCCAAATTACCATGTCCGTAAACAAAAAAAAAAACAGAAATAAAAATGTTTCAAGCTCGAGTAATAGTTGTGTGATCAGCTACTTGTCTATGGCCCAATCCTGTCGATTCAGACCCTTGTATTTGTGTCGTTTTCAATTACAAAGGGGCAAAAATTGTATTTTGCCCCTTGGCGCCGGGTCCATTCGGAACATCTGAAACATTTGAAACATTTGGAACCGCATTTGGGTCTTCCAAGTAGTTCTCATTTGCAGTGCTACACGACAACTACTAGATGACGCTACTGTGGTATTAAGACACTATATTCGACCTACTTCAAAGATTTTTTCATTGTTGACGTTTTCAAATTGAATATAACAGCGGTATAAAAGCTCCTTTCGTTTGTTTTAAAGTAGATTTACATGAACGGGTAGCTCAGTTCATAAAAAGGTTTGGAAATGTCAAGTAGAAAAAGTCATGCCGAAATAGTTGAATTATTAAGCTCGGATTCGGAACTTGAACCTGAAATCTCAGTTCTCTTACCCACGCAATCAGTATGTCAAGAATCAAAGCTTCCTAAACGGAACAGTCAGGTTCACAACATATCTTCAAGCTCTTCATCAGACAGTGACAGGTGTTAGGAAATGAATTTTTCTTTCCGATTTGTATTGAAAAGACGAGATTATCTTGAGTGATTATTCCATTTGTTGCAGTTTTCTGAACGATCCTTATCCCAAACTCAGAAAAAGCTACTCATCAGAGCCTCTATCAAATCGAGAACTGCGTCCGAAACAAAAGCTGAATACCCAAGAAAAGTATTATTTATTAAGAAATATCTCTTCGAAAAATACTAAAGAATTTTTTATTTTAGTAGTTGCCCTGTTTCGACGTCATCAGTCCCATTTAATTTGAAAAGAACAGCGTCTAACTTCTCCCTAGACTCTTTGTCTTATTCGGACAATTCCAAAAAAGGAAAAACTGCAATTAAGAGCAAAACTAAGGAGCAGAAAACCCCCTCTAAAGCCACAAAGGCTATTGACAAAGCCTTGAAAACTGCTGAAGCAGCAGCGAGGAAGAGCCTTAAACCCGGCGAATGCATGAAAGTAAGCAAACAGGTTCGCTAATGGACTTTCTTTGTGTATTATACCAATTTGTAGCACATCACTACCATGCTGGATCCGGTATTGTTATCATCTATTGCGGGTGGAGGCGAAATCCTGACCCAGTTACAAGCCTTGGACGTGAAATGCCTCATCGAGAAGCAAAATATGCCACGTGCTATCACCTGGAAGCGCGAATCCACCAATGTCTTTGTAGATGAGAATAATTCGGTAGTCATTTAAGAAATCCTTAGTGATATTCGCTAGAGGAAAATTGTGTTTTTGCGCAGGTTGTTTCTCGATCTGTATTTACCGAAGAAAATCAAGCGTTGTTAATTTACCCAGCGCAAGACTTCCTTGCGTTGCTAAAAAGTCAACCCGGAGTTAATCTTCCGGAAGAAGACTTGCTAAAGCTCATTTCTCTTGCAAAGCAAACTTTGGGCAAACGAATCACCGTACTAGTTCTTGGCCTCGAACAATATTTCAAGTACGTGATGGATTTTTCTATGATTCTGAACTGCTTAAAAATTGCTTAAAAATTATGTACAAGTTTAGGATCCAGTTTAGTTGAAATAGATATTACAAGTATATAAGCATTTATTGCAATTATAAGACTATTCGTAGAACTAAAATAACCATACAATTGGGCAGTACGTTTACATTTCTGCACATTGCAGTAATATATGCACAGTAATAGTAAAATAATAAAAATATGATTGTGCAAATAACCACGAGTTCGAACTTCACGAGTTCTCCACGAGTTCGAACTTCAATTGTAAAATCGATACAATGATTATAATTTTAGGTCTAGTTTAAAGAGACTAATAGTAATGTATATGCAGGAGTCAGAAAGTTCTTTATTCCTAATCCATTTTTAGTGATATTACTATAAGTTCCTTGGGTACATTTCCCTAATAGCCTTGTTAATATTTAGGTCTCAAAAGACCCAAGAACGGCGAAATTTCAGGGCTCAAGTACAAGGCAATCCACTTCGTTCATCAGAATTGGGAATAACACGCGTTCAGGTCGAGTTGGCTTTGCTCAGACTGCAATTAGAACAAGATTGCATGTGTTGGCTGCTCGAATCTGCTGCGGAATTAGCTGGCACTGTGGCTCGGATCACCAAAGCGGTTGCAGAAGCGCCGTTCAAGTATGAAAACAGTATTACTGTATTCGTTACTTAAAGTCGAGCTACGAATATTCTTTTTTCTAAAGGAGGGAAAGAGATGATGTTGCTTTCGAGTTTTACGCTCCGGGTGAAAGCGCGGGAATTAAGGTGGACAAAGAAACCGGACGCGGTTTAGCTCGTGTTTGGGTCCACCAGTTGCAACAATTGCCTTTAGCCAGCTTAGAAACTGCCCAAGCTGTAGCTGCAGAGTATCCTTCGCCTTCAGCACTGCTAAAAGTAAGTTAAACCTTTTTTTCACTATTTAAACTTTCAGTCCTAAGTTGATGGTCTAAGTCCAGCTTTCTTCTGTCAATTTTTGGATCCTTTCTACGAGTAACGTATTTTTTTTTTTAAGGCGTATGCAGAATGTAGTTCTCGGGATCAAGCAGCTTTATTGTTGCAAGATATTGTAGTAAGGAGAGGAGCAGGCTTGCTAAGTTCGACCAGACGAGTGGGCCCGGATTTTAGTAAAAAAGTCCACAAATTATTAACAAGCCAAGAAGGAAGACAACAGCTTTAGCTCTGGAATTTTATTGAAGTGTATTTTCATAGGAAGCAACATAATGTGATACACGGTATAAATTATAATAAAAAAACGTGTTTGCGGGGGCTATTTTTCAGTAATAAAGTGTTGGTAATAGCTTTTGGTGAACTCCGCCATTAGATCTTGCATGCATTCCGGGGCTTCAGAGGTGACCAACCCAGGAGACCCCGAAAAGACAGTGAAAGGTGGGACGATCGTCTCGGGGGCTAATACCGTATTGTCGGCAATCATGCAACAATCCTTGAGAATAGAGCGTCTTCCCTGGATAATATCGAAGTAATAATTTGTGTTAATTTTCTTTCAATACTTATATTTTCTTTTATATTTTATTATTATTTTATTTCTGTTATTTAATATTTTCTTCGTGTTAATTTTCTTTCCTGAATGAAATTTAGAATTGTAGACATACTATGACGCAGTTTTTGCCTATGTGAACGTATGAACCAACCACAGCTGCATTTACTACAGAATCATCTCCAATAAACACATGGTCTCCAATGTGCAAGGGGAAAAACGCCACACTAAACATGAAAAGATAGAAGGTTATCTTATTGCTTTGCAGTACGATCTAAAACCGAAGTGGTAAGCTCCAATTCAGAGTTAGTATTGGTACCAATACTAACTTCCTACACGAACCGTCGCGGAGGTACGTTAACGTACATCCGCGACGGTTCATGGCGCTGCTGTTCTCCAAAGTGCAATTTCATGTTTTTTTAAAGTTTTTTTTAGACGATAGCTGGCGTAGGCTTGAAAGCCTGTTGCCAAAACTTCATGTTTTCTTAGTGTTAGGTTAGGTTAGGCGAGGTTAGGTTAAGTTAGGTTAGATTCAGGGATTTTCTGAGTTTTTTTCGTGGCACTTTGGAGGGAACAGCAGCACATGAGTCGATGCGGAGGTACCAATAGCTTCATATGCTCCAATTAGCAATTAGAAATCTAAATCTTACTCGAAAAAGTCAAGAATTTAAGGTAAAGTCTATATTGCAGTTTACCCTTTCGAGAATTTTTTGAAGGGCGGTCTCAAGACCGCTCTTTTCCCAATTATACAGTACTGGCCCGTCCTGACGTTTGCTAAATCGCCTCTTATCATGCCCCCAGCTTGGACAATGGTTTTACCATTCAGGATAATGTTCTGGGACCCACATAGGACTGATTGTCTGCTCACTTTATTGCCCGTGTGCTAACAACAAGAAACAAACAAATAAAATTAGTTTAAAACATGATTTGTTGTACAAATTACCGTTTCTACGTAGTCTCCCGCTGCGTTTATAATATCTGGGAGTTCCATTTTAATACCACAACAGTTACTATTTCCAACTCACTTTCCAATGTATTCCGTGGATTTGTTTACATTTAAGGATTAAGAAAACCTTTTTGTTTGGCTCTGTAACCGCATTACTTGTTCGAATCCGCTTTTCTAAACAGTTATTCGCTTCCCCTGCAGTTAATAGCGCGTTCCACTGGTTGCAGTGGTGCAATATTTTGACTACTCAGTGTGTGTAATCATTGCATCGCTGCATAGCAAAGAGTGCCAAAGTATTGCACCAGTGCAGCAGTGGAACGCGCTATAAAGATTACATGTTTGACACATTTGAGTGCGAAAAATACTGCACCAGTGCAGAGTGGAACGCGCTGTAAGATGCCGAGAGGCCAGGTCGAAAGTTCGGGCTGGAGCTCAATCCGACCCGCGTTTTGCGCCTTCAGCAGAGGAGCCATGGGTGGAGCTAGGGTGGAGCGAACCGTCCAAGACTTGCGCAGGTCTATGCAAGTCCGGAACCGCCTGGCTTTGCCAGAAGTGTTCACAGAAGGGTGGCAGTTAGGCAGGTAGAGAGTTTGGGATTCTTGAAGATGGCGGACGACGAGAAGATGCCGTCGATTGACGATGGGCCAGGCACTGGTGATTTAAATACTTTGTTCGGTTTAAAGCAACGTGGACGCAAAGGAGCGTTAAAGAAGAAAAATGTCTATGTCGTGAAAGACCACAAGTTTATTCCCCGGTTCTTCAAGCAACCCACATTCTGCTCGCATTGCAAGGACTTCATCTGGTAAGCTTATTTGCTCGTCTGCTCTGGCTCGAGCTTTATAATTCCTTATAACCCTATTTGGTGTCTTTTAGTCGTTAGAGAACGTTTGAGTTACCAAGTTTCATTGTCGCGAACGCGACAATACGAAACCCCATGAAACAATGAAACCCCTGAGAAGCAGATGCAGGAGTCTCTCATTATTTATGCAAGAAGCAACGAGCAAGCTGCTCGAATCCTAAGAAAACATACATAGAAAATACTCGCATCGCTACAACAAGGGAAACTTATATAAGTGCTTAAAAACCGATCAAAATTATATAAAATTCCATATACGAAAACAAAGTTTATCGAAATTTAGGCTTAATTTTAGTTTCTGTTACATTTTTGAAGTTGTATTTACATTAAATGTGAAAAGATTCGGGAGCTGGATCTTTCTAGGGTCCAGGAATCTTGCATAAATAATAAGGGAACGAACATTTGTTTCTTTAGAGGTTAGCGTTGTATTGACAACTGTTGGTCTTAGGAAATTAATGTTTGTTAACCTTCCCAAAGAAAACGAGACAAGCGTAGGCCTCGAGAGGCTCGAGTTTCTAAACAGTCGAGTTTTCGAGTTTGGGTCTAATAGCGTTACAAAACTTAGTAAATGGTCAAAAGTTCGTAAGTATATCATGCGTATTGTGGTATCTTATTTCAGTCTTCTAATATTTATACAAAATATTATTAAGACAAAATAATATCCAGGATTTTGTAACGTTCTAGAATTATTTATTCCTTTTAATTCCTCGCTGAGAACTGGAAATAGAAGTATGACACATGAGTGGCCACCAGGGGAATACAACTTCGTTACGAGTATTTTAAAATTGATCAGGTTCTTCAAAAGAACTCGGCGGCTATATCCAAATCATTTATGTATTGCGTGAAAGCTTGGCTTACCCCACTTTTTAGCTACTTCAAAGTAGAGGCTGACACTGATACATATACTGTGTCAGTTTGTGGTTTTTTGGTACCTTTTTTTACTGTGTAACCGCCAAAGGCGGAAGTACAAGGAACAAGACCAATGGAAATGACGTTATTTTCTTAAAAGTAACAACCTAAGACGACGTACGAAAGTTAGCTAATACATTTCATTAACAAATAAACAAAAACTTCTTATTCGAATGTTGCACGACTCTATTCTTGGAATCCTTAATTGCGTTTTTCGGCCAAAGCGAAGCAGTTCGGGAGTTGTGTTTTCTCTGTAGTTTTTCCATGGAACCACTGACGGCAAAACCCACACCCAGTCTAGCCAAAGCCAATGAACTAGTTAGGGTCGAATTCGATAGAACGAGGAAAATTCTGCTTTATAGGTTAATACAGCGGTCAACTTTCTTGGTAGGAAAATTACGGAAACGTACGAGCTCGGAACGTCAAAGAGCCCAAGTTATTTGGACAGTTTTTAAGCCAAAAATTGTTAGAGATTGGGTTTGACCCCTTTCCCCAAGCCTTTCTAAGCACTTTAACTTATACATTGGAAAGGCACTTCGGAAGTTTTCCGAGTCAGTATCGGATTTGTGGTAGAATTAGCTTCCTTTTGCTCTCGTCCTTTATTTTTCTATATTTTTTTTTTAAAAAAAACTTCATTTCTAATTTGGCCCCAAAGATTTATCTGCAGATCGCAGCGCGTGACAAAACCGCGAGAAAGCCCTGTGTGAGGCAGGTTTAGGGAGTACGAACGTTCTATACCTCTAGGACACGCGGTGGCCTTCCTTTGATTCGGTTGCAACAACTAAATCCCATTCGGCGCAACTTTTTGAACGAAATTTTTGTAAGAAAAAAAAATTGGAAACAAACCTGTCTTCTCGAACTTTCTAGTTTGAAGTTCCTACGCCCATATGTTAGATTATTTTCTCTCGTTTAAAACTTTTTTGTCGGGCTATCCCGGAGGTTGTGTTTTACTATACAGCAAGCTATACAGTGACTAATTGCTTTGTTGTATCGCCTAGCCTTTGATCGCGACGCTTTGTATTGAAAGCTTTAAAAGTTAGAGGTTAGTGGTCCAGAGGCTTTGCATTGAAGAATTTATTAAGCTTAATTGGATTTTTTTGGACAGCCAAAACAAGTTATGAATGCAGATATTTTCCCAAGGGCGATTTTACTTTCTTTTTATTTTTGTAGTGGATGATAGTATAACATTGAGCTTGTGTTTGTCAGCTAATCGCACCGATTGTGTGATAAAGCCATCTTTTTCACAGTTGAGGTAGAGGACCACGGGTGGCGGGTGACTGGGTGTAAATGACGTCAGTGCGTTGTGGAATGGCGATCGTTAATTCCTTATATAGATAAATAAGAAGAGACGGGGGGAAAGAGGGATTTGAAGTGTAGCCTGACAACATGCCCTGTTGCTGATGTTGACATAGGTTTCAATTTACGTCAGTCCAAGACAAATTGGAAAAGTTTCATGCTCCGCAGTTGGTCAAGCAAATTGGGTAGATGTCAAGCGTTTGGGTTACGGACGTCACCAAACTTCCGAATTTTGCTGAATATTCCTTTTTTAAAACAATATCCTCTCGTTGTATCAAAATTTCAAATTTGGCGCCAAATTCAGACGCCATTTTGTTAAGGGGTCAGCAATGAACTGCACACGTGTTTGGGACTTCAAACGCAGTTTTAGGAGAGAACGAAAAAAATAGATGTGGAAGATGACTGACTTGGGAGCGGAAACTCTAAAAGATTGGAAGATTCGCGCCCGGCAACTTGGTTAGAACATTTTTAGTCTGGCAAGGAATCAATTTAGACAAATTGAAGTGGACTGGGACATTTGAGAAGCCAAAAAATACCTTAAAAGCTTCTAATAAACCCTGTCTAGTTTTGAGCTCCCTAATTCCGAAAGGTCGCGCCTGACAAGGTAGTTTGAATCTTTTTTTCAGAACCCACGGATCCAGTCTGAACCGGGGAAAAGCGAAGCTGTTGGAAATTTCGTAATTACGTACTTTTACAAGCGGAAAATGTCTCAGGAGGGCAGAAAATTGTAGAATAATCTTATAACAGTTGGTTATGCTTCGTTGAAACCGTTCTATTAGTCCGCGCTTCTGATCCGTCGAAGAAAGGGAATAATCCGCTTGCGTAATCATCAGCCTAGCAGATCTTGCAATGATGTTCACTCGGAATTACCTATTCTTGGTCTCCAGGAATAATACATAATACAGAGGCCCAATTAGCGTGTTTCTTTACGTTAATTTATTTCCCTCTACGGTGGGGTAGGTTCAGATCCGCGGATTGAGGCCTGCATTTAGCGACCCTAATCGTAATACAATTCCATACTTACCGATAATGAGTGATGACAGATTTCTTTCTCTGGACATAGTTCGCCTGAAGAACTAAAAGAATGCAAGCTTAGTTATGTATGCAATCTGATATGATTACATTATAGTTGCAAAAGTTCTAAGACCTTTTTTCCGTTTTTTCTCTTTATAGGGGGTTTGGAAAGCAAGGATACCAGTGCCAAAGTAAGTCCTTAAATTCTAATCGATATAGAAAATAACGCCAGTTAACTAACGTTAATCAAATTACTGGACCCGTACAGTAAACTTTGAGAGATTACAACTTTTGTTCGTTTGGCGATTCAGATTACCTTTACGGAATTCATTAACCTTCAGGCTATGGATTATATGGTCCTGAAGGTGTCATTTCATCCGAGGTTAATTAGCCCCAGGCTATACTGTACTATACGGGGATCAATACTACTCCAATTTATTTGGAAACTGCCTCTCTTGGAAATACATTGAGCTAGTCACAGCACTAGAAGATTAGGAGGCGTGGCTTATGTTGTTTGACGTTTGCTGAGGGGAGGCAACCAATGCCACTTGTTGATGCCATGATACTTTAAAGGATGTGAAAGGCTATTTTAATTTAATTTGTTGTTTTGATTTAGTTTGCAGTTTCGTGGTTCATAAAAGATGCCACGAATACGTTTCGTTTACCTGTCCCGGTGCAGACAAAGGTGTCGATTCGGATGTAAGTATAGAAATGTCTAAGTATGTTAGTTTTGGTAAGGTGTGATGAAACGTGGGAGGATGATAACCCTGAGAAGAAGTTGCTGTGTGCTTTAAGAGCACATCCACAACCTTTTCTTTGTCCGTGTGCGTGGGTCGCCATAACACGAGTTGTTAGCGAGAAGAAAGAAAACCGATTGTGGGTGTTGTGTATAAGATAGGAGCAAGGGGAAAATGGCAGACCGAGAGAGAACAATTTGGTCAGCCTGGACAGATGCTCGAGATTCTGTGAAATGTCAAGCCATAACCTTGGCAACTTGACATGCTTTATGGTCTCCAAAAAACGCCTAGTCTGCTTTAATTACGGTTGTTTGCTTCACGCCAGGTTGCAAATAAGGAGCAACAAGGGGCGTGTTTATAATCTGCTTTCCCTGTGGAACATTATTATCTTTAGGAATAAAAGTATTTTGGTCAGGAATATATTAAAAAATTGATTCGTAAGTGTTAAAAAAACATCCAATCAGACTCTTTGACACTAAACAAAACTTTCTTCATAAACAAAAAAAAAATTTTTAAGGGAGAAGAATTGGAAGGTATAGATCAATGTCTATTTTTGCCGCATTTTCGTAAGAGCTTTCTCCAGAAGTCAATTTAGTACGTTCACAGGGTCGGCAATGGCTTTTTTATTGATGATTTTATGGTCGCAATAGTGTCCATAAAACTTGGATTCTGTCAAGAAGATCAGGAATTCGCGCAGTGATTCTGTAATTTAGGTGGGCCACTTAAGTGAGATATAAAAATGCGTAAAAAATGAATTAGGAGATTGGAAAGAAGATTTTTGGTAAACATAGGGAAGGCTTTTCCGGGGGCAATGTCGTATGGTTATAAAAAGAGGATGATCGCTTTAGTGTTACACCTTTATTTTATGAGAGTAGTTGCGCGAGCGTTTCCTCGTTGACTTTGAGTCATCTCTGGGTTGAGGAAGGAGTTGCTGGGACAGACGGAAATGTAATAAATCCTTTGGGAAGAGAACCTGGCGATCGATGCAGCAGCAAAGCTTGAGGCAGAAGAAGCAAAAGTTAAAAGAGCTCTTGCATCTCTATCGGAAGGCTTTGGTACCTTTTATGCCTTGTTGCAGTTAGTAAAAGCAAAATGGGGATGCAAAGAAGAAAGGGGGAAGTTTGTTTTCACAGCGCAAGTAATTTTTAACGCCTCAAAGATTTTTAACGCCTCTTTGACGACTGCTGAAAGGTAAATGAGTTCGGGTGCCTAAAACAGCTTAGTTACAGCATTTAGCAATTTCGACAGAAATGTCATCTTCACTTGCCTCTCACGAAAGCCTGCGGTGATTTTCTACTTCGTGTTGTGCAACGTTCTGTGGCGAATTTCGTTACATTTCTGCGTTAATTTCTGCCTGGAACTTGGAGGCACATTTCTGCTTTGAATTAGGGCAAATTTGGATGATACTCTAAGAGTTCTAATCCCGATTTTATGATTTCAGTGCTGCAGATAGAGGTTGTTTTTGCAGGACGTTGGAACTTTAAGATCAAAATAGAATCGATTTTTTGAAAAAGGTATTTTGTACAAAATAAATAAAAATCAGTTCTGAGGGTATGAGGGCGTGAGGGTACCTCAAAGGCTATTACTGTTCCTGCACAATTTGCGAAGTGGTTTTCGTTTTCGTGGATTTGGCAAGACAGGTACTGCACGTTGGGATTTGTGATCAGCAAGTGTTGTTAGGACCGAGTATTGGAGTGAAAGAAAGGACAGTATTGGAAAGGGGGATTCTGCCTTGCGGGAAATTGATATCGATTAAGCGCGAAACAAGTCGTGTGTGATTTCCGTCTTGCGAAAGCCTGTAGGAATTGATTGGGAACTTGGCAGGGTTCGAGGTGTCACGTTCCTTTTATTCCGCGTTGAGGACGAGAGAAACATGATGGATGCGATATCTCAAAAGAGCTTACAAGGTTTTCCCAGTCCGCCTCCAGCTACTTACCATATATAAAAAGGAAATCTTGTTTTTGACTTTTGAAATGGCATGGAGCATAATAACATGCCTAGTTAGGATATTCTAAAGCTCCTGCAAGTAAAATATACGTTCAGTTTCAAATCCTTTTGCCCTTACGCGGAAGTTCCTAACTTGTTATGTTAAGCAAAAAGCTGGGCTTGAGTGATACAACTGTTGTTGGGGGTAAATCCTGTGATTTGTCTCACTAAACCCGCTTTAGACTACAAAGTGTACGGAACTGCACATAAATTGGAGCCTTTTTTGGCTTAAAAATTGAATTTGCACAAGTTTGGGGTAGATTTGAAGCAAGTTTCCTTCATCGGCCAATTGGAGCCCTCGTACCAACGGGTTGCTGGCGTGCGGACCAATAGGATGGCGAGTATTAGTTAGCGTGTAGTATCCATCGAGGTTTTTCGCGCGGAGCAGTAAAAGGCCGGTCGGGTGAATTTTGGTATCATGCAAGGCTTTCCCCAAACTTGGTTGTGGACGGAGAAAAACCACCAGATTATTGATTCCGTTTTCAAGCTAAACTTGGTAGGGACGCAAGGAAGCGTGGTACATCGTGATACACCTATAACGAAAGACGGCACAAATTTAACGAGTTTTAAAAAGATGTACCCGGATAATGAGACGCCGTGTAACCCCTGAAGCTAAGAAAAAAGGAAGGATAAGTTTTATTAATATTTTTTTGGAGGGAAAACAAGTTGAACTTCTTGCCCGAAAGCAGTTAAGAACTGCTTAACATGAGAGGTCTACCACACGATGCCAGGTTACATACAACTAGTATTGATTGTACGCCAGCAGGATTGTTTGGCTAAATATAAGCTTTTGTGCCAAAAACCTGGGCAATTGGCATTGTGAGGCTACTCGTGAACTGGCAGCTAATAAGGGGAAGACAGCTCAGTGGGACAGCCTGGTTGTGGAGTTGTATTTATACACTCACTTGCTTTTTATTTAAAAAAAAAAACACGACTTGGATCGAAAGTTGTATTGTGCTCTGTTTGCTTTGTTATCCTTTCGACAAGAGAATTTATCTCACGGAGATAAAATGTGATGTTTGCTAGACACGGGTTTAAAAGCTATCACGTGACTTTGACCTTTATGCCCACGACATTAGAGGAAGTTGGAACTGTTTAGCGATAGAATTATACCCCGTTCTATTTTTGGGAGTTGAATTGGGACTAATTTATCGCGCTGACAGGGGAAAATGACTGTAGGTGAACGAAAACGATGAGTTGACGTAGGGAGGCCAATTGAGCCGTGAAAGCAATGGTACTAAAGTTTCTTTTGTTGGTTATTTCAGTAAGCGCACCTAAAAGGAGGAATAACTTGCCTTTACTGAGCGCCTAAAAAGTTTAATAGCTTGCCATTCGCGTTTTAAAATTCAGGGAGGCGAATGAATACAGTAAAATTCGATTCCTTTCAAACTCACTTTTTTGCTCCGCTAAGCGTGAGCAATGTGACGTCACTGGGGCCAATGTGACGTCACTGGGAGCCAACCGAGTCTATAACTTATGTAACCTTTCTATCTAATCTTCTAAGAATAAAGAAAAAAATTGATATCCTTTCGTGAATTGGAACTTATCCCTGTCAGGTTACCTAAAAAGAACACAGTAGCTTAGGGAGGGTTAGGGGGACTGCGTTATGGTAAAGCCCCAAATGTAAACAAAAAAGGAAAACAATTTTCGTTCCAATTTTTTTCTTTATGGTTCTTAAGTCTACCGTAGAGGGTGACTTTTTTCTCGATAGTTCTTAAGTTTACCATAGATGGTGACACGGTGACGCCGTAAACTTATTTAAATGCGCTCCAGGGTGATCCAAATTGATTCTCCTACAAGGCGCTTGGGGGCAGAAAACTAATTCTTGCTCTCTCATGCCTTGACCCTTTAACTATCAGGTGGGTGGCGCTTTAGGGTACGAGGGGTGCAAGGTAGATAAGTCTTGGTTGATGTGTAAAAGAGAAATATAACTCTGACGGAAAAAATGAGGGGAAAAAGGGAAGGAGGGACAGGCAGAGACAGGGAGTAGTGCCCCCAAGGGTCCCACAGTACGTCCTGGGGCCCCAGCTGGGGTCTCCACCGAACGTTATTTCCCCTCAACGAGGCGCCGCAAACGCCTGAGGCTACCGTGTCGCCCTTTTCACAGCTGTAACCAAATGGTTTCACTATTTACTAAAGGAATATGAATATAACCGTGTTCTCCATGGGTAAAAAATTCAAAAAAAATCGAAAAAAAGCTAAAGCCTCTAGAGTTTTACGAGAGCTTTCATTTGCAAAAAAAACTTTCCTTTGCAAAAATATTGGATAAAAAATACGCAAAAGGAGGAAGAAAATGATTAAAAAGAAACATAATAAGCCCCTGTTAGGATTCACGGACGACCCACAAGTTTCGCGTCCATTCCTACAGCAGCCCCGCCTTCTGCGACCATTGTGGTTCTTTACTCTATGGCGTCATTCACCAAGGCATGAAATGTGAAGGTAAAAAAAAAATATCAAAAAAATATGTCAGCACCTTACCACAAAACTGCCTTCTTCAGCCATAACAAAAATCGTGTGTGTCTTTCTTTCTTGCCTTGGGGCTCCGAACATAATCAAAATAACCCTTGCTTTCTGGACTGTTTTCTTTTTTAATCTATAAATAAAATTTCACGGTGGATGCATTTTTGGCTTGGACTTAAAAACCCTATGCAACAACACAATTTCTTCAACTGTTTTTTTCTTACTAACTTCCTTAACCTATCTTGAATACTTACTGGGTACTTGAACTCCTCGCACCAATGTTGGGTCCACGTTTCTGGGAACGCTGGGATTTGGATTTCTAATTTTTTCTCTAAATAATCGTAATCTTAATAAATCAATAAAAAGTGTCGGTTGTTCTTTTACTAATACCATGTGGACTTGTACTTTGATAAAAAAATTTTCGTACTGAATCTAATCCAATTTCTTTGCGTTTTTTTTTTCTTTCGTTTTTTTCCCTCTCCTTAATCCTCTCAATTCGCGTTTTTATTTTTGCTTCGTGTGGTAACTTAATATTTACGTGTCGCTTGGTTGCAATTTTCATTTATTTATATTTTCTGGGGGTGTTGAAAAATTGCATCTCATAATAAAAGGCTACGTTAGTGTCCCATTCATGGGAAGAACACACTTACTCTTCTCCCACCTTCTGCGACCATTGTGGCTCTATGCTTTATGGCGTTCTTAAACAAGGATTTCGGTGCAAAAGTTAGTTTTTTTTGGCTTCAAATAAAAATGGATAAATTTCGTTTCGCTTACATGGATAGCTAGTTGCGTTAAAGTTGTCGTCTTCCTTTGCGTTTGTGATCATTTCTTTGGGGGCGCTTAATGCTTGGCTTTTTGCGGGAATTTTGTGTTCTTTTTTTACTATTTACAAAGCCTTATCCCAACCAAAGAAACTTTTGATCTTTAGCGTGCGATATGAATGTGCACAAACGGTGCCAAATTAGCGTGCCCAACTTGTGTGGATGTGACCATACCGAACGCCGAGGAAGAATGGAACTTAAGATTTCCTGTACGCGTGATAAACTCACGCTCGAAGGTAAAAAAATAAATAAAAAATAGTAAATATAAAGTTTATTCGAATACAACATAGAGTTTGAGGGGAAGTAGACACAAGAACGACTCGGCAAAAGGACTCGGTGTACCCGACAGAAGGGCGCCGGGCTCCGACAGAAGGACGCCAGGTCCATAATCTTTTTAGGGACCAGTAGAATTTCGAGTTTAAAAAGTTAAGTTCCAACGCGATTAGAAAGTGCTGAAGACGTATTAAAAAATACGTCACAAGGACTCCAGACCCCGACAGAAGGACGCCTAAGCTAACTTAACCTAACCTTGTGACGTATCTTTACTACGGTTTAAGCACTTTCTATAATGTCGTTGGTGCTTAATCAATGAGCAGAGACTTTTAAAACTCGAAATTCAATTGGTCCCTTAAAGGATCATGGACTTGGCGTCCTTATGTCGGGGCCTGGCCTCCTTGTGTCGGATACACGGAGTCCTTGTGTCGCGTTGCCAATTTGAGAAGTTTGGGATAATATGACTTAAATAAAGATTTAATAAAGATTAAATAAAGATTTTAAAGAATAATTTGAGTAAAAGATAAGTTAAACTTTGGAAATATGAAGAAAATCATTTCCTTTGTTGGCAACATTTAGAATTGTGGTTATTGTGTTTGGCAATATGATATAGTGGAAGTTAATGATGGATTTATTGTGTTTTGGTAGTGCGCCAAGGAAAAAACTTGATTCCCATGGATCCCAATGGCCTCTCGGATCCTTACGTCAAAGCGCGTCTTATTCCTGATACAGATAATGTGAAAAAGAAAACCAAGACCATTAAAGCTTGCTTGAATCCCGAATGGAAAGAGACGCTTACTTTGTAAGTTTTTGTTTCTTTTCTTCACTTTTTTTCTCCAAAAATAGTTTAGCGGAGTTTCTTTGTTAGAAACTATTCTTATAAGGTTGTTATGGTTTCTGCAAGCGCGGTGTCGTTGTGCATGTGTTTGTGACATGTGAATAGTTTGGAAGGTTTTAACCGTCGCCTAGATAAGTTAAACACGTTAGAAAAGAGAGAAAGATTTAATTGAAACGGCTTGCTTTTGCCATGACAACTCTGGCGGGGTAAAAGTTAACTGTTTGTTCTAGCATTAACACTCCTAACTTGAGTAAACCTTACATAGTTGGGTGCTACATCGGGGATTTTCGTTTAACATATCCTTCTGACCCCAAATTTGACCTTTGAGCTGGCTTCATCCCACTAAACTTTCTCGTTAAACCAAATTACGTGACCCAGGTTTTACGTGAGGTGTACTGCAAGTAGTCGATCATTTTTGTTGTCAAAAGATGGCACTGATGTCAAACCATTTCTCATTATGTCATAAACTTCTACACAAATTAAAAGAAACAGAAAGAGATAATTGAAAGTTATTTTTCTAAAAAAATATCTCAAAAACAAAATCTATTTTACCTGCTGCTGAAGATTTTGATAAATGATTTATTTAAAATTTCCATAACTTGAACATTATGGAAAAAAGTAGTGCAACCGATATTAAACATGAAAATCAGCAGGTAAATTAGATTTATACATCCCATGCGTTACTGTCACAATACAATTTCATTACATTGCACAGAGAACGAGAATTTTCGAACAAAAATTACCATGCTGTAGTGTCGTAAGGGATTGTATCAGTTTCTTAGTGGTCGAACCTGGATCATTTTGCTTGGTTTAGTTTGTTTAGTTTAGCTCTATTTGGTTTCCAATTTAGCTGCCTTTTTGTTTTTGGTTTAGCTGAAGTGTTTCAAGATTAAGATCTGAAGGGTATTCCAAGTCAGAGTTGATTACATCTGGTGTGGTATGTATTTGGCAGTGATTTAAAGTCCGAGGACAAGGACCGGCGTCTGTTGATTGAAGTGTGGGATTGGGATCGTACTTCCCGGAATGATTTCATGGGCTCGTTGTCCTTTGGCATTTCTGAAATCATCAAAGCCCCTGTAGAAGGCTGGTTTAAGTTGCTGACGGCTGAAGAAGGAGAATTCTATAATGTCCCGGTAGCCTCAGAAGGGGCAGATATCTTGACATGCCGCAACCAAATGAAGGTATAGAAAACCTACTTTTCAAAAACCATTTAATACCACTTAAATCACACAAAAAATCATTGAAAATTTTTTTATTTTTTATATATCTGTGGAAAAAGTCGTCTGTCATTGTCAAACCGAAAGTACCGTCTAACAGAGAAACGGAAATTCCTCATAATATGAGTCGGAAAGACATCATCCGTGCTACTGATTTCAATTTCCTCATGGTTCTCGGCAAAGGCAGCTTTGGAAAAGTAAATAGTGTCATAATTTTGTCTGTTTTTTTCTTTCGTCTTTTGGGGGCTAAAATCTGTTTATGTTCTCTTTTCGTTTCTTCTATAATCTGAGCTTTTTTTTATTCATCTAGAAATTTATTTCTGTTTTTCTTTTCATTATTTCCTTTTTCTCTGTAGAAGGAAAAGAAAAAAAGGATTTGGGTAAAAGAAAGTCTAAATGTGGTTAGGTTATGCTGGCAGAACGGAAAGGCACTGATGAGCTCTACGCCATTAAGATCCTTAAAAAGGATATTATTATCCAAGATGATGACGTAGAATGTACCTTGGTGGAAAAACATGTATTGGCTTTACCTATGAAGCCGCCGTTTTTAGTACAGCTTCATTCCTGCTTCCAGACGATGGTAAACAAACTTCAAAATAGCTGTATTTTTCTCTTTGAAATTCATTATTTTTAATGCATTTCCTTTGTTTTGGTTTGGCGTACTAGGATCGATTGTATTTCGTGATGGAGTACGTAAACGGGGGAGATCTCATGTTTCAGATTCAGCAATGTGGCAAGTTTAAAGAACCAGTGGCTGTGTAAGTTTTTTTCCTTTTTATTTTAACTAAACGTGGTTTGTTTATGTTTGCAACGGAAAAAGTAATGTTTTGGTTTTTGGTAGGTTTTATGCAGCCGAGATTGCCGTAGGCATGTTTTACTTGCATAGTCGCGGGATTGTGTACCGTGATTTGAAGCTGGATAATGTATTATTGGACCAAGATGGTCATATTAAGATTGCGGATTTTGGAATGTGCAAAGAAGGAATAAATGGGGACAAGACAACGAAGACGTTTTGTGGTACGCCTGATTACATTGCGCCTGAGGTACGCTTTCCCTACCTTCCCTTTACACGATTGCGCATACTTCTGTGGTTAAGTCTGCATGACTATAACTACGTTCTAACTTTCGTGGAATGATGAAGATTTAGGAACTTCTTCGGTTTCCCCCCACATTCTAAATACTAACCCACGAATGAAGAGTAATACTGCCATTCGTGGTGCAAAGTCTTTCGAAGGTGACTAATTAGGATGCACACTGTAGGTTAGGTTCGGTTAGTAGCTAGACTAGGTTAAGGTAACCTAACCTAAAGAGTCGCCCTTGACTTTTGCTTATGAGCGTTCGTTTTAGCCTAAACTTTGAAAGTTCACCGAAGTCGACTAGGAAAGTCTTGAGTCAAAACGAACGCTTATAAGCAAAAGTTTACAATTGCTCCACCCATGGGGCGGTGCTTGTAGAAAATAAACAAAAACAATATATGAATTGTTCGATATCGACAAAGGAGATACATAAACAAGGGGCGGGATTAAGTTTAAGTCTGGGGACAAGAGTACTCGCTATAGATTTGCTTGACTTGGGACCAAAACTAAAACTCGACTTCCAAAGTGTAAGTCGACTAGCTAAAGAAAACGCTTATAAGCCCAAAGTTTAGCGAAGTCTACCTATCTCGAACGCTTATAAGCGCAAAGTCTTGGGTAGACTTTTAAGTCGGCTTAAACTTTAGTCAAAACGAACGCGACTCATGCATGGCAGTTTGTACAAAACGTACTACTATGTACTATAAGAACAAATACGCACATGGGATACTTTTTAAAAAAACTGTAACCCCTGTTTCGTTATGACGTAGTAGTACGTATCTTGTTTAAGTTATTACCACGGTGGATGTGTGAATTGGAACGTAATTGTTGCTGTAGATAGTACGTCTTTGATTCTGGGTGTTAAGATTCTAATGAAGACAATTCACGCTTGGCTTCCTAAGGCAATTAACCAAGTAATTAGTGAAGAGATTAGCAAGTAATCCGCAAGGCAAATGAAGTACATTTAAGAAGCTCTGATTACCCGAGCTTGACGTCAGTCGACTAGAAAATTGTGTTCTGTGTACCTCAACTATACTACTTTACTTTTGTTTGTTTTGCACACGCGGAATTTTCTCACACTTTTGTTTTCTCATTTTGATCTCTGGTAGATTATTTTGTACCAGCCTTATGGAAAATCAGTGGATTGGTGGGCATTTGGCGTACTGTTGTACGAAATGTTGGTGGGTCAGCCTCCCTTTGACGGCGAGGACGAAGAAGAGCTGTTTGCAGCCATTACTGATCATAC
This sequence comes from Lepidurus apus apus, assembly GCA_022832285.1. Taxonomy (NCBI): domain Eukaryota; kingdom Metazoa; phylum Arthropoda; class Branchiopoda; order Notostraca; family Triopsidae; genus Lepidurus; species Lepidurus apus. The sequence continues at coordinate 3,029 of JAGJRO010000188.1, read as the reverse complement.
CGTCTCGTACCCCAAATCTCTGTCCAAAGAAGCCAAAGAAGCCTGCAAAGGAGTATTTATTTTTCTCAAATTTCCTCATTTTTTCTCCGTTTTATTGATTTATTGCGTTTCTTTCCTTCCCATTGTTCAACCTCATGTCCGTACCTTTTTCCGTTTCTAGTTTTTGATGAAGCAGCCGGCTAAGCGCTTGGGATGTGGCCCCAAAGGGGAAGAAGACGTAAGGATTCATCCCTTCTTCCGAAGAATTGATTGGATCAAGATAGAATCACGGGAAGTGCAACCACCCTTTAAACCCAAAATCGTAAGTTTTTCCTTTTCTTCTCTACTTGGTGTTTGCATAAGCTCTTGCACGTTGAAAGAAACAAGCTTGTTCTTTTTTTCTTATGTTTTTTTTAACTGCTTTGTTTGAATTTGAATGCGTATACGGTAGCCACTACTTTGGTTCCTTTTTTGTGTTTCGTAGCGTAATCCCCGAAGTGCTGAGAATTTCGATCGTATTTTCACCACTGCCAAAGTTGAGTTTACGCCAGCCGACGCTACAGCCCTTGCCATTTTTAAGCAGTTGCGTGGGGACGAGTTTGAAGGCTTTGATTTTGTCAATCCTGATTTTCTACCCGTTTTAGATCCACCTTTGGTTGCCCTCTAAGAGTATATACCCTTCATGACAAAGATATTCTGGTTGCCAAACATTTTTTTCCTTTTCTTAGTATTATTATCGTAATGATTTTTTGGCGGGAAGCTAGTATTTGCCAAGTTTTGCACGAAGTTGTGTTCCTAGTCTGTCCTAAGCCCATGACAGCCTTTAGGTTCTGCTTTGTTCTGTGCAAAAGGAGCATGGCCAATGTAGTATAGTGCCTGGCATGGAAATGATCCTTTTGGGAGTGAAAGTTCAATATTAAAGGAAACATGCATTTTTGTTTAGAAACACCGTAAAGACGTCAGCAATTTCGATAAGCAGTTTACCACTGATAAAGTGGATCTGACTCCCACGGATAAGCTCTTTATGATGAATCTGGATCAGAACGAGTTTGCAGGATTTTCCTTCCTGAACCCGGAATTTGTGCAACACGTTTAAAACTCGGCTTATTTCTTTATTGTTTTTCTTTTCTTTCATATTCCTTTAAAAGGGACTCCAGTAACAGAACGATGTGTTGTAGGTTCAGCCCCAAATATCAAGTTTGGCATCAAGTTCCATATTTATATCTTTAATATTAGTCCATTTAATAAATAACATTGTTTGGGCTCCTTTGGCTCCGCCCCTGCTTCCGGAAAGCGGGAGCGCGCCAACACTTTCTGGAGGGAGGGGCGGGGAGAATGGGTTGAATTGGAAAATATTAACTTTTTTGCCTAACAAAGTAGTTTGAGCTGCTCTGTGACGTGTTATTTGCCCCATATTTTTGGAGTAAACCGCTCCTTTAAACGTTTCTGAACTGGCGTTCCGCAAGGGGGAGATGAGAGTTCGGTGAGTGCATGTATATAAGGAAAACCCGAGCCACATTCCAGTGTTGAAAGGGTTTCTATTTTTGTTTCCAGCGTAGGTTTACTTACACAAATTGTGGTTGCCTATTGTTATTCCTTTTATCTTTTTCATGTGGAAATAACGTTATGCTTCTCTCTTTAAAAGGGGAAGTCAGCAAAAATTCCCCAACTCCCTTTTCAATTTTTTGGGTTTGTTTTGTTGTGCGGAACATTCGGTCTTCCCTTGTTGATCTTTCTCTAGAGTTTTTTGGCTAAACTTTACCTGTCTCTCTTATGGTTGACGTTTTGCAGATTTTTATGTGTTATCTTTCGAGTTGATTTAATCTTTTTTGGGTCCTTAATTAACTATTTAAGAAATTAGATTGTTTACCCCATGTGCCCACTGCCCCGTGTAAAACCCAGAAATCAATAAAATTTATTGTGGGAATAAACACGATTAAGAAAGTTAGGTATTCCCCTGTTTCCCTTGCTTTTTTTACAACGTGAAGAGCAAATACTGGCAGCAATTATTAAGTACAACAGAAAACTTCATCGTCTTTTGAATCTTAAGGCCACGTTATAGTGCAAGTAGTTGGTCATTTTTTGTCAAAAGATGGCACTGATTACAGACCCCTATATCCAACAGGTTCTCCGGTAAAAAAACCGCTGGTTAAACAATGACAAACGGGTGTCATTTATCGCACAGCTGGTTTTTTACCGGAGAACCTTAGTTGAAAATGCGAGTTGAAAATTGGTAGTTGGATTGGAAATGAATTACGTTTGGTTAGGTTAGGTTAACGATTCTCATCAACTTACGGTCCTCTCCTTTTCGTGCTCATTATTGAGTTCAGCACAAGCTATGCAGTTTCCTCGTGTACGAAGGTTATACAAATAATTGTAACCCTGATATATTGCAGAGTTACAAGGGTTATAAATTTGGGTTACAAAATTACAAAGTTGTGTTATGAGGTAGGGGTCGTAATCGATTGGTCAGACATCGATTATTAATCGATTAGTACCGATGATCGATTACTAAGTTGACTAATCGATTAGTAGTGCTTACACTGACCGAATCTATCTTCTTGCAGAGCTTTATCCAACTTTTCCCTCAGTTTTTACACGGTTTTTGGTGATTGTTGCAATCCATTGTCCCTTATGGCGTCTTGCAAAGATAAAACACCTACGCAGTTAGTTGCACAAAGTGATTCTGAGTCAGAGAGCGAATCCTCTATGGAAAGTGAGCTTTCAAAAACACCGGAGCCAGCTACAAAGCGTAGTCGAACGGCTAAGCGCTCGTGGGTCCACCACTACTTTCTCTCCCATCCTACAATGGCAAACAAACTAATCTGCACCTACCAAAATTGCAACACTGTTCTTGAGAAGAAAGGTAGCATGTAACATTTAACGATTAGGTTTAAAATACAGTGGCTAACGTACGCATGTTTAGGAAATACAACCAACCAAATGAACCATCTTCAGTACCGGCATCATCTCAGTAAAGAAAAACATGAAGAAAAAATATCGGGAGTTGAACGCCCTCTTAGCAGAAATCAAGACATTCGTCAGGCCCT